>SJOL01007204.1:158881-215216 GCA_004794785.1 Opisthorchis felineus
CTGTTACGTAACCTTAACCGTTCTTTAGATGAGAGTGTGGACTCCCAAGCACAAACCAAAACTTTCCTCTGAGCTTGGTCATGATGGTGGATTACGTATATATATACGTAACAGGTTACTGGTCGTTTTCACGTAATTGAACCCGAAGCACTATCACACGAAGCACCAGCTTTTACATTTTATAGGTATTTGCTGACCAGCACTCAGCATGCTCATCTCATCCTTGCTGTTATACGTCCACAGTTACTCCATTTTCAGCACCCGACGCCCATTTTGTCCCACCTTCCTAGGTATTTTGTGCGACTGGTGTCTTCTTAGACAGTACTCAGTGTTCTACAGATGGATCAGTGCCCTTCAACTATCCCTTCAACCGATCCAAGTTGGTGAAAACGAATACTGGGCAAACCCCATGCGATGGTGCTGTGGTGGCTAATACTTGCCAGATCACCTCAGCTGGTATCAATCCAATTCTGGGCACTGTACCTGCGCATCTGACGGACCTAAAACCCCGACTAAGCAATGCAGCATCACATCTGGTGAGATTACTTCTCGATCAACACTTTGAAAATCCGGGGAAATTAGTCATGCGCTCCAACTTTTCATGCAGTTAACTCTGTGCGATTTAAAGTGTTGCTTTTGTGTGTTTCAATGGGTTATTTTAGTCGACAGCCTTACGGAGTCCCCGGATTACATGTAGTGCTTGATGTTGTCCTGAGAAAAACGCGTATGCTCAACTGCCATGAACCTCATGGTGGAAATTTTATGTAAACTAGCAAAACTGACGTCACAACGAGGTGTAAAGCGGGCCCAACCGGTTGACGATGGTTGTCTTCACGAGTATCGCCTTACTTATTGCGTGTGTTACCTTCCACTTGACACGCTATGCACTATGTTAGCCTGATCAGTAGGTTCAGTAGGATGCATACTCAGTTCCTAGTCTAATAGCGTTTGTTTTTATTAATTGGCCTCGGGTCAGGATAGAGTCGGATCCCGAGGTGCCCAGTCACACGGGCGATTTCTTCCTTGTTTATCACGCAAGGTCCAACGGTATAATTTTTAAGTTAGTTAAGTTAAGTTAATTTCCCCGCGGGACACCGTACCCGCTGATCAGTTTCTACAGCTAGGTAATTGTAATCTCATGTGGGGTTTTAATCAGCTGTTGACTTGCCGGCATTCATCTGCATACCGACCAACAGTCAGAATATTCGTTCTGGAGAGTTATCTACGCTCACCTGATGAGTCTCAATAGGAACGAAGGTACTTCCGTAGCTGAGTTCTCCGGGATCCGGCCATATCTTTATCATAAACATCCGGTAAAAATTCAACGCCCATGATTCGGTTACTATCAGACCCTCGACGACGGTCGGTGACTACTAGCCAGTAGGCAGTTGATCGTCTAGACATACGAACCGCTGGGTAAAAGCAAATTTTCTCACCTAACAACCTTTAACTTGACCTGTATGGTTTTAAAGCGCTTCTCAACTTATTTTGATCAGAGCATCTGGTGCTGACTCATATTGTGTTGTTGATGAGATAGTCAATATAAACACAACAACCTCCCCTTTAGACTGATCGAACGGCCTTCCGGCAGCACCACTTATGGAGAACTGCTCAGAATATGCCATTTTTAGGCCAGCCATAGCTGGACATTTTGCTGTACCCTACTGCATATCAAGTATGACTGTGCAAAAACCGGACGTATACATGACCTTGGGTAGCAACATCACATTCAACTGTACGTCCACTCGCTGTTTGCCACCACACGTAGTGAATACAATGTTGTTTCTAGTAGCTGTCTTCCCTCTTTTGCTTGTGTTCCTGAACGTGGTGCAGTCTCACAGTGTCCTGTTAACCGCTTCGGAGTCTGGGCGTTCCATTGTCCCATTAGTTCAGAAGAGTGTTATTTAAACGTTAGCTCTTCGCCCTCTGTTGCTCCCCACGAGTTACCTGTTGATATCTAATACCTTGCAATATCTACACCTAATGGTCGTCTACACCTGTTCCTTCTCTAGGAGTTATCATTTTTGTTTAACATCCAGTGTAGCTTGGTGCTCACTGACATTCTCGAAATCACACCTACTGTGTTATCGAACAGCAGCACAAAGGTGTTCGATTTTTTTAGACGAGATTTCGTCTTGTAAGTGAAGTCAACTTCAGCCGAACAGCCGAAAAGAACTGTACAGCCGTTTCACCCTTATTGGGAATCAGCAACGGCTTGCATCTAAAAAATCTCCAGAGTTATTCGAACCAGCAACCTCCCGGCTAGTAGCTAAGACTAAACCGTTCAGCTTTGAACGAAGAATTATCCACACGATGTGTGGACCTTCTACCTGACAAGTCGTCACTAAAGGAGGCAGTCAGCACGTGGCCACGTGGTGTAAATTTCTGTGCCTGAAAGATGAGTGGCGTTTATCCTGTCCAAGTACGACTTTATCAAATGGGACCGAGACGTTCATTCTTCAACCACTAGCCGGGAGGTTGTGAGTTCGAACCTCCCTGGAGATTCGTGAAGTATGCACTACTTATTATTCCCAGTAAAGATGAAACAGCTGTAAAGTATTTCTCGGCTTCCCCACACAGATTAACTTCACTTACAGGACGAAGACTTCCCAATTCCTCATGCTACCAACAAAACGTTCAATGCCGACGACTGCTGTTCTATTGGTTGTTCTAACGGACGCTTTGTTTTTTCTCTTTTATCACCGTTCAAGGGTTCAATGTCAAACCTGATCTGGGTTTGCTCAGTGCCCGTCGGAGCCCCACATTCTGGGCCATCTGGTAACCACGAAGGCGGGCCCAATTCAAATATCCATAGCCTAATTACTATCGTGGACGTTAATGATCCCAAGCAAAATGTGGACTCGTTTGCGATCACAATTTCAACGGTTCTCTGTATGACGGCCATTCCAAGTAAACTGCTTCAGTTTTACTCAGCCCGTTGTAATATGCACCTCTGCTAATTCGCTGGCTCCACACTGACTACTGTTCATATACTTTTAGGCTCTGATCCTGAAACTCAGATGCACTTACAAGATATAAATCAACACTGGCTTGCTGTTCCCTTGGATCTGTCGGAGGAGGTGCTGTCAATGGGGCGGCGAATGACCGCGGTGCACCATCCACACGAAAGTCTGGTACACTCAACCGTACCTACCTATCCTGCGTTATCTCAAAGTGTTTGTTGGTCCACATCTTCCTATTCCATCTCCACGTCACATAGGCATTCGAGTGTAATCGAAACCAGTGGATCCGAACGGAATGTTACCTCGTCTTCGTCGAATTCACACGCAGGTGACTCACAACAGGTTGAACCTATTGTGTCCTATTCTGTGGAACGGAGACGCTTTGCGGTACGAACCATACAAAGTGATTGCTGTGAATCCGGAACACTGAGACTGTTGTATTCGTCTGCGGGCCAAGGCCGTGAGTGGATTAATTTGTGTTTCTTTGGGTCAACTAACTGAACCGGGCATTATTTTATATGACCAAGAAACTGCGATATGCCAAAGTGAAAGTACCTGACAGGCAAATTTTGAAGCTGTTGGTTTGTTCATAGGGTCATGCAGCTTCGTCGCGAACGTTTTGTTGTCACAACGCACCGACACTATCGTCTTGTCTAGTGGAAGAACTTTTTATGAATAAAGTTTTCAGCTCAGTGAACAAACCAAACGGCCATCGACAGTGCTTGAGCTACCAACATTCTCGGCGCAATAGATTTCGCAGTAGTCAGTTGTGCAGGAATACGAGGTGAAGGTATTCTAGTAATAAGCTGACAGTGTTATTCGATTCGGGCTATCACATGGGTTTCATGCCTTTACTGTCAAGGTTGTATGTCTATAAGGACGAAGAGCGTGGCGGATGAAGACTAGTCAGTATGATTGTCATCAAACCGAGTATGTGAATATTGTATGCATATAGTATAAAAATGACTATAGTCAAGTGTTTCCTAAGTTACGTACAAGCCTTTACGGTTAAAGAAGGGTAATTGAAGTCTCCAGGTCACTCAGTAGAGTGGATTACTTCACTTTGAAATTTGATGGAGTAGCTAAACTGGTTATAGACCAACACAGATTCAGACGTCGTATCAGTTTTTTCTGGTTACGTAACCGAACCTCAACAACCGCAGCTATCGATAACATGCTGAAGCTCGCAGCACGTCGTCGACTTATTTGTTCTCATCAGAAAGGCATTTTCTCTTTCCATGGGATGGTCAGTCTCGACCGCGTGTGCCGCGATAGTTCTAGAGCTGGGATTTCCTGTTGCACGACCCTGTGGGATGCGGTTGACACACGTTTCGTAGTACGACCAACGTATGGTGCTCGACACAAGCGTACTGATGAGTACATTTGGTAGCTGGTCATAGATTTAGGCAGTTTGTCTTTCTCCTGGATGGCAGGATTGGGATTTAAACGCAGTATTATATTAGGAAGGTTATATGTGAGTGATTCATTCTTTACAATTCTCGTGAAGGCTATTGGAACAGTGATTATATGCTTTGGGGAAGTGTATTTCATCCTTGATTTCACAGATTGCATAAGTCTACCTATGAAACGTTGTAGATAACCATTTATGATAAACGCTTATTCCGCAAGTTTTAGTTCGTCTAGCGAATATTAATCTGAACATATATCCATTTCTCTCTCAGTCGTACATCTGTTTGGATGGGACAAAATTGTCTAGCTTAACGTATTGCCTTGTTCAGGTCTGCATGCTGTGTGCCTTACGCGGAGTAGTGCTGTTCTCTTACGAATCTCGACAGCAAGGAAGGATAGTTAGTTATCTTGTCCAGATTCCAGGGTGATTTCGATATTAGGATGAACCGAGTTGAAGGATTGAAAGAAAGTTGTCGTACCACAGTAATGTCCTCCACGTAGTGTAAGTAGAGCATGAACCGTTCAATTTGCGGCTTTATTGTCGGTTCTCGAATCTATTCATGCGGAAATTGAAGCCTTAGGTCCCATTGAGACACCATGTTTCTTTCGGTATACTTATTTTTACCAAAGCCGCTTTAGGCTTTGTAAGTGCAAAACAGTGATAATAGTTTTGTGTGGCACTGCATTCAGTCGGGTCACAAGCGTGGTTGGTGATGCCCTTTAGTTAAAAATTTGAACACCTTTGTGACTGCTCTAGCCCGTCTATACTTGAAGATCTACGCGTGTTTTCTGAAGAACTTAGAATGGATGAAATTTCTGGAGGTTAGTCTTTGACTTTCAGTTTTGCCAGAGGGGAAACCAAACGAACGGAGATAAATACAATGTGAACTACACATACTCGTTTGACGGAACACTGCTCATGAGGTTGTTGACAACACTTGGACAACCTACGAACGATTTTACCCCTCTTGGTGCTCATCAGGTGGGCGCTTTTCGGGAGCTTCCGTCAACCTTATGTTCTACTTGAACCCAAATCGGACTCAATTCGCGAAGTACACTCATTCCCACACTAATCATCCCTATTGACATTGGATTTCCTGATTTTTGGTTATTTCTTGCTGAGCCAATATATATTAGGTGCATCTAGCGGTTTGTTTTTTTATGTTGTTCAACTTACTACAACGTATGATTACCTTAAGTGAATAACTTTGGTTATCTCTTTACTTCGTACCTAAGGGAGCAGCTGTCACATGTGGACAACCACTTATATGACGCTACACCCACTTGAAAGTCACTGTCGCTGATGACCGAAGCAATAAATCGGACCATCTTCGTTCCTGCTGTGCTGATGCTATGAGGCATCTTATCCTTGCAAGTCGAATAAACGTATCTGCGTTACACTCAGGCTTGAATACATCTATCTTTTCTTTCCACTGCTTTCGCAGTCACAACACATCCTGACGCCTCTATGGTCAGTTGTGAGCTTCCCTCATCCACTGTTACATCTGCCTCGGATCCGTCTCCGAATTACTCAAACATGCCTACTAGTGCTCAACCCACAGTATGGATTGGATGCTATAATGGGGACGTGTTTGTTCATTCAGCCGTGACACATTGGCGGCGTTCCATGCATGCGGTCCATCTTCCGGATGCTGTCACTCAGATTTGGTAAGTACTGGAATGGCAGAACGGTGGCATGCGCTCGGGCATTGTGTATAAGGAAGATTGCGTTTGACCCTTCACACTAGTCGTTTGCAATTTGTGTGCGTCTTCAGATGGTCTCTTTCGTAGAATCATTAGGATCGTGAATAGCTCTGATACTTGTCGTTTAATCGTGTATTTTGGTGGAAGCAAATACTACGAGGTTTTGCTATCCTGATAATGTGCTTCTCCCCAGCTTCTTCTTTGAGCTTCCTTAGTCTTTTCGTGCTTACTCCGTTGACCTAGCTAACATTATTTGACATGTGAAAGCACAAATTCCCCAATGAGTCAGTTATTTTTCAGACCAACATGCAGTTTATACGTAAAAAAACATGGTTTTTGGTCGTCCAGCTAACTACGGGGTTCGAGTCCACCCCTTGATCCTCTCTGAGCCTGGGAAACCCAGCAGTATTTCATTCATCCTACATCCTTCAGGTTGCATTATAGGCACCAAAGGTGTATCCCAGCCGGAATATTTATTTTTATTTTTAGTAGTTTGTGTAGTCGAATTAATTTTGTGACTAACGGACACTATCTTCGCATACCATCGCATCTGAATTGCTTGTGTATTCCATTCGATCTTTTTTTCATTCCTTCATCGCAGTCACTTCAAAGGGTACGCGTTCATCAGCCTAGCTAACGGGCAGATTGTGGTATTTCGACGTCGTCTCCGTTCGCCTCACCCTTCACTAATTTCCTCCGTACAATCTGTTCGAGCGTTGGTCTCATCATCCAACCTACCAGACGAAGATCCACCACCTTCCATGGGTTCACCAACAACCTCAACCAGTCGGTTACAGATGTCGAATTCTACCTGTTCTGCAAATGCGTTCGATTGGTTTACCGGCACGTGGGACTTCACTGAGGCCTGTGTCATTACGTGTGGTCATGTTCGTTCTACCGGTCGACATATGGTTTTGGTGTCATGTGGTGCTGCCTCCGTTTGGGTTGCCTCTCGCAACCGAATCACGGTTATCAATGCAACCACTCTACAGGCTATTAATAGGTATGTTGGTGCACGCTTCGGTTTTATTTACTATCGTTCCGGTCACGGTTGCAGTGTGTCAGCTATGATAATCTAAATGGCTAATTCGTGGTTCGAATCGGAACTCGGACCTCAAAACTTGGGTTGTATTATCGCTTTAGCGATAATCGTGTGACCTTGTCTCCATCAAATCACACTCAGCGATGAATGACCTCAATGCGAGTGCTTGGCATGTGTTTCTAGTTTCTCAGTCCGCTCGACAAAATTGTTCGCGATTGGAAGCATGCAGTAGCAGGTTGCTAATGAGAGGGACGTTAGTAGTCCAGGTTTCATGAATGGTTGTTGTTGTGTCTTCTGAGCTGAACAGTTCGGTTACAAATGTAACGTCACCAACCCAGCTCAGTGAACAGTCCGACAGTTATGCTGCGCTTGGTGAGTGCTTCGTTTGCGGAACTTGGCACTTGTGCACATCAAACCTCAGTAAACTCACCTCAGTTCCCAGTATTTAGATGCTTTGTTACTGACTGTAAACCTGTCGCGGCAGTTTTTTTCCACGGCGCCGTAACCGTTTAACAAGTGGCGTCCAAAACACTGTGATTGCCCTGGATTGTTCTAGTTTCTTATTGTTACTGATGATGGTGGCACAGTGTCATTGGTTAACTTGATTTGGTGATCTATCGCACATATTTATTCATTCAGTCTTATTCCCTAATTTCCACCGGTATGTTGTTCCTTAGGATTAAAAAGATGATTCGGGCTAAATGCACTCATTTCAAACCAATTTGGATTTAATGGAAGACTGAACGGAATTCCAGCTGAATCTCTCTTTTATACTATGCTTCAACTGACTGTTGTACAATGGTCGCCTCATTTTCCAACTGATGCGATCTTCGAGAAATATCGCAGTATATTTTCTTGATGGAACATACTACTCATAGGGTTAGCGAAAGCTCTTCTATAGCCAATAGGGGATTTCACTGGGATTTAGTGGAGTCTCCCGTTGACACCGGATTAGTTTACAAACGACTGTAATTCGCCAATTGCGTGCGATTTGTTATTCAACTGGAACATAAGGTGGACAAAAACTCTGCGACTGCACCTACCTGGCGAGCTTCAGGAAGAATAAAACCAACTTTTGGCTACCGAAGGGTTTTCAGCAACTTTATGAGTAAAATGTTCCTTCAAGAGATTGGTTCCGCCTACCAGTTGAAAGTTTCTGTCTGGTAGGCGATTTATTATTCTTCATGGCAGTAAAACGCGCCAGGAATAATCGGAAAATCAGTTTACACAAATATTTTGCCCACTGCCCCATGATGAACACCTCTTGTTGTGTTTGCAAACCTGCCATCTACCTCCCGCCTAAAGTCTTTTGATAGATACTACCGTTGCGTACTCAAACTTGAATTCTTTCAAAGTTGTTTTAAACTAGTTTGACCCACTCATCGAGTTGAGGTTAGCATCTTTCTGCCTTAGTGCAGAATGAGTCAAACCATTCGCAGATTAGCGGGTGACTCAGCTGAAGCTCCAACTGAAAGCGCTGCACAAAGGTGCCTTCATGTTTTTATTTGGAACGATATCTGGACTATATCAACGTTTGACCAGCTAGGAAAGTCACGCCAACGGACATCATCTGTTGACCTATTAGGCAAGGGTGGCATCCTCAGTGGCTCAATTTTAGGGCACTGATTTGTGCCCATCTCAATTTCTGTTCTGTTCGTTTATACTGCATGCGATAAGTAGATTTTCCAGTGCAAAAAACAGTCCACATTGGCGACAAAAGTAAGTCACACACCTCAGCCAGGCAGTTACTAGCTTTAATGCAAAGAGAAATTCCGCAAATACTAACTGCGTCAGACCGAAGCGCATATTCGTATTGGAATCAGAGCAACGCTGTCCGCAATCTCGAGGGCGAGGTGGCTCAGTTGTTGGAGCGCAAATTTACTGACCGGAAGGTCCGTGGTTCGAACCCGACTTCTGCCTCTCGACTTCTCCTGTCTAGGCTTGGGAACCTTGCAGTATCCCAGCCCTCGTGATTCCTTCGGGCAGCATGGCAGCTAGGCATTGAAAGGGTGTTACTGCTGAACGGATATTATTATTATTATTATTATTATTATTATTATTATTAAATCTCCATTGAATGTGGCTAGAACTGGAAAAGATCAGTATAGTCAAACGAACTGCATCTAACCTCCTAATGCAAAATGGTTGTAGAATGTAACCGATAAGCTTTTAAAGAAATATGAGACTGAAAAGCCCGGATAAGATTGAACTCCATTCTAACCAAGCGAGATGGCTCAAGTGGTGCGCCAGTTTACGACCGGAAGGTCCGTGGTTCGAACCCGACATCCGCCTCTCGACTTCCCCTGTCTAGGCTTGGGCAACCTGGCAGTATCCCAGCCCTCGTGCTTCCTTCGGGTGGCATGGCAGCTAGGCACCGGAAGGGTGCTACAGCTGAACGATTATCTTATAACCAAGCAACTTCCAGCAATCCCGCACTTCGCATCATTATCAATTTTGTCACCAACGTCATCATTAACATTTTCATAACATTTTCATCATCATCATCATTGTCATCATCCCCACTATATTTCTTGTCAAGGTGTGTACGATCATTGATAGGAAGTTGCATTTTCCTAAATTTAAACGAAATTCATGTATCCTACCTTTGTCGTGGAAGCTAACCATCATGGGCTTCTCCAGTTACCATTCAATCTCGCATCAGTATACACAAGACGCATAATCAATGGAGCATTGCTAGTGAAAGAATGATTTTCCTAGTAATGTGACAACAAAGAGAAAAGCTTATGTGTTCTTAACAGAAGACTGTTTTCATCACCGTACACTACACATAGTTGCATCGCTTTAAATCGGCCGAAGTGCGATTGTACTGTTCATCTTGTTCATCGTATACAAAGGCGTACATCGGGTGCGTCAACTGATGCGAATCACTCCCACCGTCAGATGTATTTGCGATTAGTGCATGAAGTTTCCAATGCCCGAGTTTGATTAGTCACCGGTACAAGGCACTTTCAAAACGAATTTTTGTCCGTCCTCGTGTGCAGATTCATAACTTGTCATATTCTTGGCCAGTAGATTCTAGAATGGTTTTATCGTAATCAGAGACCGAAAAGACGGCTACATATTACCTTTTTTCCTGTCATATAAAATAATGTACTATCCCACTCCCGGTTATTTTTTATATGGGCGAAGTATTCAGTTTTTACCATTTGATTACAAATTGCCACCCGGCTTCGAATAGCTTCTTGTTAGAGTGTAGCTTGAAACTGTATGATTGATCTTTTGAGCCCGAGGATACAATCGTTCCTCAATTTTATTGCTAACCGGTCAACCCTCCAACAACTGGCATTGACTGCTGAAGCTGTTATC
Organism: Opisthorchis felineus; assembly: GCA_004794785.1. Classification (NCBI taxonomy): domain Eukaryota; kingdom Metazoa; phylum Platyhelminthes; class Trematoda; order Opisthorchiida; family Opisthorchiidae; genus Opisthorchis; species Opisthorchis felineus. The sequence continues at coordinate 169,328 of SJOL01007204.1, forward strand.
GCCATCCATGATGTAAATGGGGCCACTCATAGTGTGGATGTCTTGGTGATAAGGGCATCTGTCCACGATTTTCTTGCTCACTGGGTTTGGATTAAACTGTTCCCAGCTACACTACTCACTTAACTTTATCAATTGAGCTACTAACTACGTCTTATGTGGCTCTTCCATTTCACGGATGTCAGATAGTCTGAAGAGCTTGGAGCAAACCGTCTACTTATTTTTTTCTGATTGAATCCGGGGGGAATTGCACCGGTAAATGGTAACTGCGTCAGTAGCTTCGGAGTGCTTCAATCTGAAGCACTATGTGGTCTCTTCATGTTAAGCTGCTGGCGCTTGAAATGATGTTGGTCGTCGTGTGTTTAGACGCCATGTCATCGCCCGAACAGTTTAGCTGTCTGACCTGAATGACGGCACAGTATTTTTTTCGAATTCAGATATCGCTTCTCAATTTTTCGTGCACGTGATCGTTCTCGTCACTGTTTGTCACCGAATCTAAAGTTTTGGGGTTGTCAAAGCAAAAACAAAAGTATAAATGGTGTGGCGCATTGGAAGTGTCAGCGGTGGGTGTTATCCTGAAAATGACGTCAACCATCTGAACAACCGTGGAACACTAAGCATTTGTGTCTCCTTCTGGGGAATCGCCTCTCGGGAGGCTCGTGATGTGTGCTTTTCCAATGGTACGCAATCAGAGCAGAACAGGTGTACTGTGCTGTTCAGCTTTTCATCTTAGACTGAAATTGCTAAATGGCTTGACTAAAGCTAATGATAGCCTTCGTTCTCTTACGTATTCTCTGTGGTCTCCAACCATCGGTTGAGGAAGCAGTTCTAACGACGTTCGTTGTTCGGTTTCCCCTTCTGAATTACTGCTTCACTTTTGGCCCACATGTTTTGAACATGCCTGGTCTAATGGGTCTGTCCCAAACGCGCCTCCCTCCTGGTTCTCGGTAAAACATTTGATCGAGTTCCACATCTCAATTGGCAGTTTCCAATCTCATGTTGCTCCTTTTGAATAATCAAATACTGTTCATTCCGCAGTTTCGAACTTCCATCCCCTCGAGGTGCCCAGGTTCACCTCATGGATTCAGGTGGTGGTGTTGTGTGGATCGGTATGCGCCCTGACGCTGTCCTCTATTCCTATGATGCCGTGACACAGCAGCTTTTACAAACGGTGGATTTTGGGACAATACTCCTAAAGCAGTTTCGTGAGTTCATTTCCTTGTTTTCAATAACACGATTTCACCTTTTCTTTTTTTGCTCCAAAGTTAAGGTAATCTTCACGTATTGGTCAATAGACTTAGCTTCTAGTTCACCCCTTAGACTACTGAGTGATATTCTATGGGTCCAATGACCTGTTTTTGTACAGTATGTCCATATTTAAAATCCTATCACAAAAGACTGATTTATACCTTTTTATGAACTGTGAAAAGCGAATTTTGTTCAGTGTATCATCTCACTTGCATTCACTCACACTGTGACGGATTTACTGATCCCGGCTACTGAGGCTTTGTTCTGTCGTCACGGCTGTTTAAAGTGTTGACGTTACTGTTACGATATGTTCCGTTCGTCCTAGTTTCGTGTGCGTTTTATTTTCTGTTTGCATGTAACATTGTCATGGTGGTGCTCTTGGACGTTGATACTATACAATGACGCTGTTGTTTCAAACTGGCTTACTACCACATATGGTAACCTGAGTTAGACCCCGTGAGTTCATGACGGAGGAAACTGACTGTCTAGGTTGAGAGTTGGTTCATACTACACCGCAGTATAGTAGCCTCCATTCAGATAACACCTTCGGGAGATTCTGGAAAGCTTCCTCAACTGGGATGTTTTTTCTGCGGAAGACACCCAATAATGATCATGCCTTTTGCACTGAGATGAGGAAATTTCACTTGAATGTGTGTGCTTTTCAGTAGCTTTCTTGAGGGCGATGAGGTGGATGCCCGGATTATTCACTACTCGGGCGTGTCTGTGATTCACACTAGCACAACATCGTGGACCGCTTTAATGGTCATTAGGAACCAATGACTCTTCATCTGGCTAAACAAGAATAATGACCACCGAGCTCCATAAATCATCATCAAAAGAATATTGAATTGTTGTGCGCCGCCTCATCCTATTCTTCAGCTGTCACCTTCGGCCGGTATTTCAACCTTGAGATCTTCAAATAATTGGTGCTTTTTACGCATCCGCGGCTATTTTAGCGACTTTGCTCATGAAGTAAGCTTTTTGAAATGTTAGCCAACTAATAACCATTTGTCTGCTACATCATCATCATCATTATCACCATCACCGTCATAATAACAAACAGTAATACGATTGGGAGAATACTGGGGTTTAACTACCATACAGAAGTGTCAGCTGATTTAAGGTAATCCGCCTACCACAAACGGCCGATGCACTTATACCTTCATGCATTCACCTCAATAATCGAAGAAGGAACTGACTACGTTAGCTCCGGCAAAGCTCAAGCAGGGTCACGGGCAACCTTCTATAAGGGGAATGGAACGGACAACACTTAAACTTTTCCTATTGAAAGTTACTTTCAGTTTAGGGGAAGAATTGCCCGCTGATTGTCCACATGACTGTATTTGACCATCTCCATCAAGTTCATATTGTCGACACTCACTAAAAGGACTAGCTCGAGATAGCACACTATGGAAGACATGGCCCTCGATCGTAACGTTCGTAACCTATCAGTCGCCTCCACCCAGAACTATCTCAGTCCTTGTGCATCCTAGAAGATTCAGAATCCTCAAACGGCGCTGCAGCTGAATGCTTTGATTTGGGGCGAATGGCTAACCATCAACAAATCGTGTTTTTTCTCGTCGCTACTTGGCTGCTTGCATAGCCTGAAACAGCCAGCCGAGTTGGTGATCTTATTTCCTCCATCATTGTCTCTCTTGCAATAAACGATGCGCCAATGCCACATGGTAAGTTTGTCCTGGATTCGCTTGTGGGATTCACTTGACAACGACCGACTCCTGTGACAGGATCAATCGGCTCCTTACTGTTGCTGTCCACAAACGGTGGTCAGAGGCCGAGTTTGCGCAGATTGTGAACCAGTTTCAATTCGAACAACGGATATCGTGTGCTTAGCTGAGACCCAATCAGCCTATATCTAGTTTGACGGTACCGATCCAAGTTTACAACGGTTTTCCAGGGTGGCACCACTACTCTTGGTTTGTCGGAGGAACGTCAATGCGTTTTCGAAGCTCGCTTCCATGTTTCCGTACAACTTGATCGCACGATTGAGTTCGTCGCTATCGCAATAGCTCCGTGATATTTTGTCTAGCCATCTAATCTTCTGGATAGTTTTCGGACACCAATGGTAGAAAATTTTAAGTTTCCAACGGCCAAGTTACACCACCGATAGTAAGAATTAAGCGGATTGCCGCTTTGAGTACAGGAATCTCTGTGTTGAAACTGTTTTCACTTCCCCATAAGGAATTCGCGTGTTGAACAAGGGTCTGCCTTGCTGCACCCTTATCTCTTCTTTAGCTAGCCCCCTCGGGTAGAATTACAGTACCGAAATTTCGAAACGCTGTGATGGGCTCAAATCCACCATAACGTACGCATAGAGGTACCCAGGGGCCATCCGATTGTGGGCACTGATCATCGGTCAGATCGATCAAGAACGGCCTGTGGGTCCATCTTCTCTAGGTGTAACAATGTGTCTGACATACCCAAAGCTCGGCCTCCAAATGTCTGGGGTTGTCTGGGCGAAAGAGTATCTCTCTAGTATCCGTTGGATTACACAGTCAATTACGATATCAAACAAAAGAGATGATAAAAAGCTTCCTTATTCCATACCAGAGACCAGATTAAACTCAGTTCTTCTTGCCGTAAACTCAAAATCGACCTTTCGTTAACGAGTACTAGGCCTTGATGGTATGCGTTCAGCGGAAGAATGGTCCATAATGAATCGCTATATGTACGAATGGAGGGTGCAAGTCAATCAGACAGTCATTGGTTTGCTCCTGGGATTTAGCTCGACTTCTTGGAATGGAAGAGCGCTGAATGTTCGCTTCACACAGATTTACCAGGTCGGAAGCAGATAATCGTTCAGCTGTAACACCCTTTCTGTGCTTAGCTACCATGCCACCCGAAGGAAGCACGAGGGCTGTGATACTACCAGGCTGCCCGAGCCTTGGCAGTAGAAGTCTAGATGCGGAGGTCGGGTTCTGGTGGCCGTGCCAGCCCTGGTGGCAATATAGTTAGGCAGCGAGTGGGTGCTACAGCTAAACGACCAGATCGGAAACCTTTGCGACTGAATACCTCGCAATTTCAAAAGTCGTTCGGCTATCGTAGAAGCAAAGATAGCGACAATACTTATGGGACTGATTCTCCAATAATTCTTACATACCGTTTTGTCACTTTGGTGGATGGGAGCAAGATCAAGATACCCCAGTCAGAGTGCTCAGAGTCCACTTCACGATTAGAACGGAACGGTTTGTGCCAAAATTGGAGGATTGCGGTTGGTGAATTATTTACACACTTTAGGGGGAATGCTACCCCTTCTCGGGGGGGGGGGAGTCTTTAGCCTTTGGGCGACTGGCAACCGAAGTAATCTGTGTTTGAATAGGAGGCTAGCAGTTGATGTAGGCTATTGTTGACTTCCCGTCTGGAAGTTCGGTTAGTTGACTATAGTATTCCACTCGCCGTTTCTTCTTCCATAACTGATCTGCATTTTTTGCGTAGTTGTGGCTGTGAGGGATAGCTTCTATCAGAGGGAGAGCGAGACTGGAGAGGTGGAAAGAGCAAGCAACTCTGTATTTCCGAGAGCTCTTCCTGATACGCGCAACAGACCCAAAAGGGCTTATAGTGAACGAAGCAATCAATCATAAAGACGGCTCGCTCATCTCCAGAAGGGACACCTAAATAATTGGGCTGAACACTCAGGAAAATTCAGCTGACCATCTGCAATCCATCAATCGGATTTCCAACACGTAGCACAGCCATGGACTGTGACCTTGGAACCTCGGACGACGTCCGAAATACCCAAATGCCTTTTCTCTCTCAAGCGCCATGGAGCTGCTGGTCCTGACGCACTCCCACCCGTTCTGTATGAAGATGGAAATGAAATTCCCAGTCGTTGCTTGTCTAAGTTATTTTCTTATACCTGGATAAAACAAGCCGTCCCAGAAAACTGGGATGAGTTGGTAATAATGCCAGGTGCTCGCAGGCAGTGTGGCGATCGCAGAGGGATTACCTTGACTTTCATTGCGACCAGGCTGTTTACGTCACCTGTTTTACGTCGTCGTTTGAAGCATATAGGAGATCTTTAAAAGCCTCATACAAACAATGGTAGCTGAGAAGGGTGGTCACTCTCCATTTTCGTTTAATTTGTCATCAACGGACAGCGAGGTGAACTCTACTGGATCTCTGAAACTCCAGTGTTGAGATCTATTCGAGCAAGAACATTGTTGACCTAGAATATGCATACAGAATTGTCCTTATCTTTCAAGAAAAACAGGAAGCGCAAGTATTACTAGAAGAGGTCGTCCAGTTCGTCCGCTTATGGGTGCTTCGCACCTGTAAAGTGCTAAGTCACGTATATTGATGATGATGATGATGGTGATGATCAAAGAAACTGCTGATTTGACGTCGATGAATTCGTTAGTCTGGATTCCTATCGAGACGCGTTTGTAATGCCATCTTTACGAAACAAAGTTTCGTTTATAATCCAGTCTGTATGTTGCCGCATGATGTAAACAGGGCAGTCTTTCTAGGTTTGCTGGCTGAATGTCCTAGAAGGACCACATATTGCTCACCGGCACCAACAGATTTTCACGGTAGCGCAAGTAGTTGACTGTCATTTGCGCCGTTGTGCTGATGGGGGTTAGCTTAAGTTCCTTTGCACTCTAGTGATATGGCGTTTATCCGTCTCATGAGTCGATGCTTTTGTGTCGCGGCAAGGCGGAGTTTAACTCCTGTTCGCATGAGGATTTGAGCCAATCTTCCCGGTTTCCCCATGTCACTTCCACTATACGACGGACAACTTTCTACCGCTGACACCCATAGAAATAGTATCAGGATCTGGTCTGTCTGACAGACGTCCAGACTATCATTTTAATTCTTAGTTAGCAAGTATTACTTCATGTGCTGGAAGCACTTATTGCTGCGGACTATATGGTTCGGCGTAGCGAAGTTTACAAGTCCATCACCGTTCTTACATCACTTTTCTGTTTCTAACTGCTACACCATAGAGTTTAGTGGAGTAATGATTACACTGGTATTCCAGTTACTCGCGGCTAATCGTATATCGCCCCTAGGTACCCCCTCCTTTCTGCAGCACATCGTGAAAAAATTTCTCCGGTGTAAGAATCCACTACAGTGGTGGTTAAGTTGACAGCAATTATAGGTAAACACAGCAGAATACCCCTAAATTGATTTATCACAATTTCCGTGATTCCAAGATATGAATGAGCTCTGGATGTGGTCGCTCAAAGCATAAACGCTTCCGTATAGGCCCGTGTTGACCACTGGACTACTGTGGCACAGCCGGTAGCAGATGCCCCGTTCACACCACAGGGATTTGTGTGACTCCTGAGTTTGATAGTCTAATCTCAGGCGCACATTTGATATCTAACCTTGAATCATAGACACTTTGCATGATCACTTCTGGCTGCAGTCACTTAACAAATTTGGACATTCCAGTAGCTGATGCCAACAGGCCTGCTTGCATTGAGTGTTCCGGCTAGCTGACTGTTTTTCCCTGCCGCATTACAGGTTGCAGTGCCTCACGGAAACTCTGTAGCATTGTTAGTTGGTTGGTTGGTTGATTTGGACATCTTCCTGGTGCTGCTAGGGTATACCACACAAGCAATGTCTTGAGTGCCACTCGAACTTTTGGCTTCTGCACAGCCGAGCGCACTCTGCAAAGTAACAGAAAAGCCGTTGAGAAAGATAGGTCAGAACTGTCGTGATGTCAGCTGAGTTCCGAGAGAGTTCGCGTTCGTCCCCTCCACCTAAACTCGTTCATGTTGTCACTGTTGGTTTAAAATTAGGGTTCAGCCTACTCTGCTAGACGTACAACACTGAACAACTACATAGGTTATAACGCCTGGCGCTCGCTTTGGCCCTCTCAATTTAGTAGGAATCAATGAATAGGGCTTTCTCCTACATGGTGGCAGGTCTCTTAGGAGTATTCCGTTCGATGCAAAGGACAACTTCACTGGTTTCACTAAACAACGATCCCGACTACACTGCAGCGTTTGAAGCGAGCCAGTCCAAATGTTCTATTAGTCTGCTACTGTCGAGCTATCTAGTATGGGAGAAAACAAGTACAGGCTAGACTCTGTTGGATAGATGTAAACAGGTGTGTTTGTTTGGTGCGAAACACTACGGTTTTGTCACTCCTGACTATTTACTTTGCATTCAGGTATCCAGAAATCAAAGCCAAGGGTTGAGTGAAAGGTGCTGTCGCACCAGGATTAGTCCATGGGGTTTTGTGTGCATTGAAGCACGACCAACTAGTCCGCGTATTACGCAAAAACGCAGTTGAGTTGAATCACCTGACAGTATCCACGTGAATTGACGTGAGTCATGTGGCGATGGAGTTATTTAGGTTGTAGGTAAACAGTGCTTAGAGAGAGAAAATTTCGAATGTAAAATGCGAGTAATGATAGCTTTAGGTAATATAGCCCGCCGAAACCTTAATTCAATTCTTAACATCATTGTCTGTCTATTCGTTGCATCATATGTACTTGAACTTTTAAACGGATAACCTAAGATTCTGCTGATTGACCATGTCCTTGATATTTATTTGACTATTCAACTCAGCCTGGGTTTATTTTCATTTGTAACACTGGCTCTTAACTTAGGGAGGTCATTTTCGGAATCAGAGGATAGATAGTTCTTGATTATTGGCGTTCGGTTTGTTGCGGCCTGCTTGTATCTTGCGTAAACTTGTCTTCATGGGTCATGATGACTGCCTTCAACAGAAAGGTGGACTGTGAACATGGAACTCCCTTTTAACTTCAGAAGTGTCCGAGTGTATATCTCTACTCAAGCATCATCGTGATCCTGGTGCCTACTACTTTTTACCCGCTCTGTTCAAGGATGGTGGTGAACTCCTCAGACGGTGCGTGTCTAGCCTATTTTTATCTATCTGAGAGACCGTCACATGCAAGTGGGGTGAGTCGATAATAGTGCCCATTTTCAGAAGGTACTCGCAGTGGATGTGATAAACACGGAGGTGTCAGCTTGACTCCGGTTGTAATAAAGCTTCTGGCATCGCTGATCCTTCTTCGTGTTACGATTGGACGCAAATCCTTGACCCGCGAGAATCAAGCGGGATTTCGACCGGGTAGAGGCTGCGTTGACTACATCTTCACACTCCGTCAGGTGTTAGAGCAGCACCACATGTACAGACGACCCAGAATCTTGGTGTTCCCTGAATTCAAGGGTGTTTTCGATTCTGTCGATCGGTCAGTGCTGTTTACCACACTTGCTCAACAGGATATGCCTCAGAAGTTTGTGAACATAATCCGGTCCCTATAATCACATACTCCTGGGGTGTGAAAGTGTGTGGTGAGCTCTATGGAAGCCTCCCCACAGATGTCCGGCAAGGATATCCACTCTCTCCAGTTTTGTTCAACTTCGTCATTGATAGAATAATGAGGCGAACGCTGGAAGATGTTCAAAACCCCGGTGTTCGAGTCGTTGCTGGTGAGAACCTTGTCGATCTGGAATGCGCAGACGGCATCGTCTTTATCTTTGAAGACTAAAGCGAAGCACAAGCCTTGTTGAATAGCCTGATCACAGCATATCCTCTTTCAGCATGCGCTAGCACCTTCAAAGTGCAGTCATGCTTCATAACGTGCAGTCTCTGAACATACTTCTTACAATATAAGGAGAATCACTGGAGGTTGTGGAAAATTTTACATACCTTGACAGTTGCATTATCTCTGACGAGAGTGTATCTCATGAAGTCAGTGCACGGATCTCAAAGCCCGAATCGCGTTTATTAATTTGCGTCATGTATGGCGTCAAAACGGCATATCACTGGGTCTCAAGGATCGCGTGTACTAGGCTATAGTAAGAGCTGTATTGTTGTGTGGTTGCGAACCATGACCTCTGAGGACAGATGATGTGAGGCGTCTTCAGTTTTCCACTACGGATGCATCAGAAGCGTTGCTGGTGTCGGATGGCGCCGACAAAAGTAGTAGAAGTAGACAGAAAACGTGTTAGATCATGTAGCATTTATATCGGCTGCAGAAGGCATTCAACACCATCCGCGGTGGCTCGGTCATGTGTTTTGCATGGCGAATCATGGTCTACCGGGGCGAGTATTTTTCTCTGTGTCTCCTTCGGAATGGTGCAAACTACCAGGTGGGCAACGTGGGTTTTAGCAGAAGTGTGTGGTTACAAGGAGCTTGGGTGTTGGTGTGATCCACCTTCCATGATGCGGTCACCATGACCCTCTCTACGCTTGGCTGGAGACGTTGTAAGAGATGACGTATAACCGATATCAGTGGTTTTCTGGCTTTCATTTTCTTTGCAGACTGTCCGACTGAACGTTTGGATATGTAGGCGCTTCAAAATGTGGGCTATCACCGGGCCCCTCCTCCACACAGCTTCTTCTTTTTTACACTGTGTTGCACCAAATGTGGTCAAATGAATCTTCTGGTTGCACAGCGGTGAAACATCAGTACTAACATCAATGCTTTTGTTGTGGTGATGATAATGCACCAGCAAACAGCGACGCACTGCTAATTCACTACGCACTGATAACATCACATTGACTGGTAGCAAAGGGTTTGCAACCCAAGTGCCAATGTAAACAAACATAACAACCAATATTTGTATCGTGGTGCTTAGCACCTTATCTTTCTCAGGTTGTTTTCGATTCTATATGCTGCCTGAGTAATTAGCGTGGAAGGACCATGCTTAGCTTTTCTTCAATCCTAATGAAGTGCCCTCAAGAAATTTCTTACGGAGTGTAGGATTTTGCGTTCAATGCTTATTGTTTTCCTTTGGCTAACCATTTCTCATTTCTTAACTCAGGAAAAAAGCCTGTTCCACTCTCTTTGGCTGGTCTCCTAGTCTGTTTCACTTGCCAAGTTTATTAGTATCACCTTTTAGTTCGATTTTTACTTCTTTCGCTTTTTGTATAAAGCAACCAGTCTCCAAAATGATGAGGCCAAGTGTTTGCAAATTGTATAGCGTCGTGTTTTCCCGATCGATGGTAACGCTAGCATTGCGCTTGGTGTGCGAATTATTGTTCAGATAAGTGTATGCTCAACTTTTAAACACCAATTCTTGTAAAAATAGGGTTGTTAGCGTAAAAGAGCTGCTACTTAGATTTATGTTTGTTCTCACTTAACTTGAAATGGTTCGAAAATGTACTATCTACACCATGCTATGGGTTGTTGCCTCATAGGATCGGATTCCCTCTAATAGCCGTTTGATGTGTTTCCGCACTCCAATCTGGCCAAATTATTCCCTAGTCGGTCAGCTTCTGCTAAGCTTTCGAACGGAACATAATCATTTACTGAGTTGCAACCGTACATGCCAAAGAATGTGAACGATGGTACCCTTCCAGATGCTGTTTAGTTCTCCGTCTGACTATTTAGTCTGCCGATTGAATTCACAGCGTTCAAGCATACTTGAGAGAATCAGACTGCAGCTCAATGGAAATTCAGAACGGACCAATCAAATCGACTAAGGAGGAATATGAAAAATAGAAACCAGCGTGAGAACTAGTCAAATGAAGAAAGGCAAACCATGGCGTAACAGAACTCGGAAACCGATCAATCAGTCCAGGGACACGAGATTTTAGGACGGAAACTAATCGACTCCCTAATCGAATTCAAAGAGTATGGGTCACAACTCAACACTATTTGGAACAGACCATTGTTTCCGTCAGCCAATCACTGAAGTAGATATTATCTAGCGAAATACACTCATTTGCAAACAAATTTGGTTTTGCGAGAGACTCACCTGGAACCCAGCTGCATCGCTCGTTCGTGATGTTTCCAGGCAACTGAATGTGCTGCACCAGGCTGCCTCATGTTTCAGTTGCTACGATATTCGAGATATCGCGATACATGTATATTCGTAATGCACTACTCATAAGGTTGCTGATAATCCTTCGACAGCCCACCACCGGTTTCGCCCTTCCTGGGGCTCATCAGGTAGGCGCACTCCCCGAGTTTCCGTCACCTCGGTTGGTGATGAAACGTCTGCAAGCTAATTGCCAAGCTCGCCAAACAGATCAACCGGCAACAGCTAGTGACTTTGTTCGCTTCCTACTCACGTTCAACCATCTTGTGCTTTTTCCGTGTCCACTGCTTAAATGCATTTAATGTCCGACAAATATTGGTCTTGATTGAACTGAGTATGTCTCCCTCTGTAGACCTGAGGAATTACACGTGTCACTCGGAAACTACCGTAATCTAACCCTCAGTAAGCTGTTCGATCAGCTTAAAGCTGATTGAACGCTTCACGGCCCCCATGATAAGCCGGCCATCTCAGCAAGTCCTGTCAAGTATTTTTTGTGTTTTTGCACAACGGCTTCGTGCGTAGCTTATTGTCCTCATCAATTCAAACCGCAACATTTCCATTCACGGAAGTCCCTGCAAGATACCTATTCAGTCTCGACCACACACACACGAACTATGGATTTTGATTGTTTGATTTATCTGTTCGCCTCCCTCTCCAAAATAGTCGCACAATGTGATTGACGTAGTCATTTTGCCACGAAACTTATACCTTTTCGAGCACCCAAAGACCTGGTAACAGTATTTGCTTCTTTTACATACTGCAGCCGATCTCAAACGCCATGGATGTTCAGGCTGTCGTAAGGGAAAATGCTCCCATCTTTCCGTCACAGCCATGATGGTTTCAGAAGCGGGTCTATGGGTGGGAACCAGTAACGGAATTGTGGTTAACGCTCCCTGGGACAGGCAGAAACACGATGGTCCGAGCAACCAGTCAAGCATAACAGGTAAAACTTCCAACAGTTTCCATGATCTGAATGACAGTTATCCCGCTGTGTGACCGTGGATGAGGTAGCCATGTTTACTGTCTACGTGTGTATCTTCGCACACCAACCCGTTTGTGGCTTAGAGACGCCAGTGCCCCGAGATCCGGTTAGTGAGATGGGTGTTCTCGTCGTACTCATACAAACACTCTTGAAGATGGTGGCTGATTCTTGGGATATCGGTAATGTTGCTCAGAATCATGTGTGAAAATGGGCAATCAAGTGAAAATGGGCAACCAATGTCGAGCCGTCGACGCAGTAGCTTGGCGCTGCACGGTGCTGTCCGTCAGCTCACGGGACTTGTTTCTACGTTATTCAGGCTATTTTCCACTCTTTCTGCTAGACCGCGGGATTTGAGATATTATCCATAAAGTTGAATTTTAAACCACTTTGACTCAATTTCCGAGGTAACCTTATAGAAGTTCGTTGAGGTTTTCTGAATCATCTTCGCTCTCTCAAACTTTCCTTCGTTATCCTTCAGACGAAACCATCTTCACCAGTGGTACTGGTCTTACATATCGGATCCGGAAGCAGCGTGACAAGTGATTGCTCAGTAGCTAACTGGCTACTCTAATAAGACTTTTGGTTCATCTTATCTAAATCGCACAGAAATGCCATTTTCCTTTCCAATGCCTTCCAGTTCTCCTTCATACAACCAGGGCCAACACCTAAACCCATTCCTTCTAGATAACCTGTCGTCGACCGGTCAGCTGGGAGTTCTACCTATTCTGCCCATTTATCTTAGGATTGTTTTACAGTCTGAGCCGCAGGTGATCATCTCTTTCTAGTAGCAGTGTTCCAACAGTTCTTTGAGCACATTTTCACTTCAAGATATATTTGATTCGGTTTACTTTACAAAGAGTTCATCCTCGTCACTTCGACCGTCATGTCGTTCACAGAGAGCGGCTTGTCCCCGAATGACCTGAGATTTTTCCGTAGAATTCCTCTGTTTTTATCATAATGCCACTATTGACCTATGCTTCATGACTAACATCTAGGTTTATATACTATTTGCACTGCTTGTTAGTAGCTAATTGGTGGCGGAGAAACAGGACCATATGTGTAATTTGACTTTCCAAATGATATTCAGCGGACTGACTACTTGTGGTTACTTTAAAGACATCGTTGGGCAGCAGAAGTCCAAGCCGGACTTTCCACAGTAGATTAGTATTCCACAGTTTATTCTGGTGGTTATGCTCAGCATCCCAACCCAATTTATTTCTTGACCACTCTTGCTTAGTTACACGTGTACAAAATTTATTTGGGGACTGCACATCTTTTGACTTTCTCATTTCTCTTGACTGCACATAGGGCCTACTTCATCTGGATCCGTTTCTGTGGGTGCTATCCTCGTGTCCAAACTTCAGGTTAGTTGGCTTTGTGTGCGCTTTGTTCGTTTTTATACTAGTGCTGGAGTAGAGTTTAACTTTATGTGATCCTACAGTCGTAATAGGAAAATTTACGGCTGGCTTTTCCACCAATTTTGTTCTGTTCCTAATCAGTGTCTTCATCCGTCTGTCACTAATACCTGGTCAGAAATCGTTGGCATTTTTAGGATTTACTCAATGTGATTATAGCTTTGGCAGGAGTGATTTATTTTACTGAAACATAACACACGATGGCATTGTATGACCAATATATCGCATCGGTTACACGAAACGGTTTGTGAACAATACCTCGCATGGTTACTTCACTAGACATTTGCTGTATTTGCAACCCGAAATGGACGCAAAAAAACGAATATCGTTAAATACCATAAAGCACCATCCTCTCTTTATCCTGCACTATTCGCTGTCATCTGCTACAGCTGTCCGAGCCATTTGCGTACGTAGTTAGCTGTTATCAAATTATACCGAACTGATGTTCACTGGCGTCGTTGTTTTCCGGAACATTGGCAACCAACCGCGACTTCCTTCGTAGACTTCCGAGCAGCATTTGGGCTGAGCTGGAAGTTGGCGATTTGCCTAAGTGAGAAGCTCCCAATTTTTATAAAAACCTACTGCATAAGAATGGAGGACCACACCGGTTTATATGGTAGATTGGCAAGGTTATTGAAACGACTAGGTTGCCCACTGCTAGGAATGCTGTCCAATGTCGTGATTGATTAGACCATCAGTCATGCTGTACAAGACTGTCCGGGTATTCAACTCCGTACAACCACATGGCTTGCACACCTGGTCCGTGTGGACAATAATTCAACAGAACCCTAGGTGGTTCTTGATAAGATTTGCATTAGTTGAACAGAAATGGTAGGGAAGACGATGTTCTTTGTACGTAATCCAGACCAGTTCTTGTAAGCGATAAGAGTGTCGCCCAAGCCACGTCCTTTAACTATTTCAAATTCATGATTCTACCGACTGGTCGGCCGAAAGAAGAGTTAGATGACAGAATCGAAAGCGACAGAATTTTTATCTATTTGAAGAGTGCCATCTGGTGATGCTTACTCTCTGTGGATTCGGTTACGAACGTTCCATGCGTGCCCAAAAATAGAGGGGATATTAGTCCTTAATTAAAAGCAAAAATAAGTGTACATGGACAATTCACTGTTCAGACCTATGTGTCCATACGGAGATGAGTAACACCGTATCCGCAAAACTAGAGTACACACATTCCAAAAGTGCACCTTCACAATTTGGGTGTGAAATTCTGGAATGGAGTTGGAACCAGAGTTATCAGGGACTTCAACGGATGAACTCCGCCTAGAAGAAGAGGAGAAGCTCTTGCTGGTTTACAAACATTCCAGGTCGTCCTCATGGCTAAGGCAGCTTTCCTGTCCTCTTATCTTTTCGGTATAGGTTACACGGTGACAGTACCCGTGAAGAAAATTCTCCTGGATGGTTATTATATTGTCATTCTGACATATGGAATCCAGTGTAAAATTGCCTTGGCTGGGAAGCCTTCAGTCAGTTTCCTTTGGTAGCCAGTTGCGACGTAAAGTATGTTCGGCAAAACCACATACATTATTCAAGCATTAGTTTCCACGGGTCCAGTGCGCACTAGTTGAGTGGTCATAACACGCCAGCTGACCGGAGGTCGAATTCTGGTGCGGCGAAACATCTGTCTTTTCGGTGAGTGCTAATATGAACCGAATTATGGTCCTGTGGTGCGCCCATTTGTTGTGAAAGTAGTTACATCAGGACAGTGGAAGCAATGTTCGGTCGAGAGTGCTATGGAGATAAATTTAACATAAAAATGGCGTCGTGTGAATCGTTGGATTTGGACATCTGTATGAAATAAGGAAGGGGTATGATATGAGTCCTCAGTGTCACCCGGCTTTCATTCGAGTGCACACCTCTAGCCCCTGGAATTGCGACGGGTGACGTGTAAGGCACCAGGCACAAAGAAACAGAAACAGACGTTCGACTGTAGCAGCAGACAAATCGTCGAGATTGATGGAACAGAACCGTCATCGTGGATGCTGGATTCTGGAAAAGATCTCCGCACAATCAGTCGAAACTGATTCATGTTCTCGCAATTGCTGGTTTGGAATAAGGATTTGATCAGCTCTTTTAGATGGACAATGGATCGTCAAGCAGTTTATAATGCCTGATGCCCACTTTCACTCTTACAGTTTAGTGTAAACACCGCCACGGGAAGACAGTGAGTAGGACTTCCTCAGCAGAGGCTACATGACAACAGGTCTTTTGGGAGCGTTTCATGAAGTGGAAAGGATGACTTCACTCTTTTCCCTAGATACCAACCTCGGCTTCTGGAGGCGCCGAAGCAAAAAATGTACGATCGCATATTAGCAGTCGGTTTCTGTGGTTGTGGCGAGTGGTCAATAGAGTTACACTTCTTGTTACAATTTGTAATCTTGCTTCACTGACCCAATTACATTTTAAGGTCATTTCTCTGGTTCATTGAAGAAAGTATGAGTTCTTCATGTTCGTACTACCTTGTTTGCTCTTCGTGTCGTTGTGGTCGATATGTGAATGCCATAATGTTCCGGTTTTCTGAGTGTTTCCTTGTTCTACTGATATTAATCACCTTGCTTAATCTTGTTCATCTAGGTCAGCCGGCACAGACACGATGGCGCTGTGCGCTTTTTTACCGCTGTTGAGGGGGTTGACCCTGACCTAAACAGTCAGGATTGTGCGCTCAACAACTCTGAACAGCCTAATGATCAGATCACCCTACCTCTGAGGAAGTCAACCTCCTGGTCTCCCTTGCCACTTTTTCCTAACAAGCAGTCCCAGAAGAAGCTCGTTCTTTCAGGTGGCCGAGGCTACGCCTGTGTAGACGGTACGTTACCGCTCTTGTTTATCACGGGAGATTTAAGTTTATCCTACTGCCAAAAAACACGAAAGTTGCTTTACCTTGCACTTCTCATCCGGCTCCCTATTGGGTTCTGGTGTCTCATGAAATAGGTTTGCGTATTGCTAAGCTATGTTCCTTTGACTAGCCGAGAACCAGCGATGTGGTCGGTGCTTCATCTCCAAATATTGCGGATACTAAAAAGATCATTTTAACAAGTGTTGGTTTGTTTATCTCTGTACAACTTACCCCCAGCTTACTTCAGTAGCGGCTGCGGGATTTGACCGCGTTTTCCATAACGTTCCAAATTCATGGAGCTGGTTTATATGCTTCGTACGCCATTTAGTAGGCCTTATGGTCGGGTTTCACTTTCAGATTTCATCACAAGAACAAATTTTTAACCTAAACTAGACTATACCGAATGAAAGACTCGTGACGAATAATATTCAGTCCTATATTGCCCGGTCTCTTGAAAGATATTAACCTGAAAACTTCTCCCACATCAGACCACGGGGCACTTGTTGATTGGCATTATACTCACTTTTTCCTTAAGAAGCCGAAGATCAATACACAGGTTTACCCGTGTGACCTCCAAACATTGCGTTATGATACACTGATATACATACAGAACGTTTGCTGCTTGACAATTGTGGTAGCTTGTCAACTTCTAACCGGGAAAGGAGGACTATTCTGGGTTTGCAATCGGACGATCAAAAACATCATCCGTTCATTTATTCCTCCCGTTGTGCAGTACTCTCAGCAGTAACACCATTCATTCCGGAAGATTGGGAGATCCGACTATCACCATGGATATGCCAGTTTAGAGGCAGCAAGCCTTTAAATTTGTGGATGCAGCTCTGTATTGGACGGGCAAAAGACGACATGTATTGGTCGAGCAGCATTTCTGCGTGAGCCACCGGTTTTCGTCTGTAGGCTGCATTTATTTCTTCGTATACTTCCGTATGGAATAGTCTGCCCACTGCAATATAAACTGTAAGTGAACTTTGGAAAGGTGTGAATACGCTCACCACAGCAACGACTGATCTTACCATGGATCAGAGAAGTGACATCTCTTTATTCTCAGTGCTTCTTATTTGATTTTTTGATAGCCCCTTTTAGAGGTCCCTTATGGCGGAGCATCCACATGTTCTATCTGAAAAGCCTCCCCCGGTTCGTTTCAGAGCCACGAACAAGCGTGATGCTAGCCTCGCTTGCTTGGAACCGCACAAGATATGCTCCACTGATGCCCTATAATTTCAGCGCTCTTGCTGGTTGCAATTTTTCATGTCCTAATTGGCTTGGTCTGTCTGCTTGAGCCGAAAACACTAATTATCAAGCAGTGCGTTTATCTCATGGTTCTTATCACCAAATATCAAAGTTAATCTATTTGTTGCTTTTCCGTCCGCGTTTTGTATATAGTCTGCTTGTGTTACATCTTGCAGCTTATGCGGTATTTGTCTTCTCCCCACACACTCTCCTCCAATTTACCGTGTTTTACTAATGTGTTACTAAACGTTGATTTTGCTTTTCTCCTGAGGCTAATGAAAGTAGTGGTTTGGGCTATTCAAAATTTCTTTACAGATCGACCTAGTTCGGAGCCGCGGTCGTCGGAGGACGGGGGCTACCTAATTGTGTGGGATGCTACAGCTCGATAGCGCTTTCAGTGTCACTGCACCGTCAGGAGCCTGCTCATCCAGGCGTGCATTTCCGAAATGCTCTCAAATTCATCGCTTTTACCGTATCATGCTCCATCTTTTTTCCACTCGTCGATAACTACGTCTTGGACCGTACCGCATCAATAGCCGCGACCTTTGAATAACCCTCATAACACGTAGCACCTCCGGGCAGAGGTCAGTTGTCTCCATCCAATTTGTCTTTCATTCCTCAATTCAGTTTTTCATGGCTTGTTTGATCCGCACCAAATTTCCGTCACAGTTACACCTCCATCCGTATTTGTGGCCCACACTCTGATGTCAGGTTGTGCCTCATTTGATCTATCGTCAGATAACCTTCCTGTTCCCTCCACATTCATCCCATCCTGCTATTGACTCTCATCCGATCATCTCATATTTTGTTGACCTTTTGTCATTTCACTGCAGGAAATGCTTTTGTACATTATAGGCTTCTGAAACACCTCAGTTCTTTGCACTCCAATCACGTCTTCCCAAATTCTGTTAATCATGCGCCCTATTGGTGACTTATTATTTCCGATGTGCCTCATTACAATTCCTATCAATTCATGGTGCCTTTTGATATTGCTGGCTCCTGGACTGCTGAATTTCAGCACATCCCGCGCTATAGGCACCTCTTTTTCTGCTCGAAACAGGCAAAACTATCAGTCGGTACTTTCAAACCTTGGCTCCATCATTGGTTTCCTTGGAGTATTGATGCTGAAGTCAGGCGATTCTAGTGGTGCTCTTCACCAAAGTTTCCACTGAAATGAGCCTCTAGTACCTGTTCAAATCAATATGAACTCTACCGTGAGAGTACTGTGCAAAATAGTGAGAGAACTTCCATAAATTTTCTAGCGGAACGTGTAGCTGTCTTCAAGTTTTTCTCCAAATTTCACTATACTGCAGTTCATACTGAACATTTGTTATTTTGGAAGGCAAACTGTTTAAATTGCTTTAGAGAGACTGTTAAGTTACTTGGTGCTCTGAATATTGTATCACAATGTCTCTTGGTTTCTCGCTTGTTTCTATCTCGTTCTTAATACACACATTGGAATCTCAATTCATATCTAAGTTAATCTCAACACAAGCGGCGTCACAATCTGAAATCGAGATCGATCAGTAACAGACATGCAGTTTCGTACAGGATTGTCCAGAATTCACCCGAGTGGGTTTATTCAACACTCAGTTTCAATCTTAGGTTTGCGTCGTCCGAAAGAATCAAAATACCGATATTCTACATTGCCAGTTTTATTCACCTCCAGGAGATATGTACCAGTTGGGCTTTCGCATTATAGTGGCAAGAAGAGGTGCAGATGAGATCTACTTTGAGTTGAAAGGTTCGAAAGGCTTGGATCACCGGTCTCTTGCTGGTGTGGTGTCAATTAAACGACTGCGGTGCATCCTCAAGAAGATGGTGACGATTCAGGTTTGGTAGATCGCTAACTAAGGCTTGTCAGTTTGATGTGATTGACGCATGCACTTTTACTATGTGTGCCCAGTCATCATAGAGCAAAGAAAGCGTTGCCCTCTCCATTTGTACCCTTTGTCGGTGAAGATTCCACTTAGAACAGGAGTGTTTCGGGATATTCACTTCGACTCTCCTTACACATATTGAGAGATCCTACAGTACACGGAACGCAACCGATCCCAGTGATGAGAATACGATCTCTTGCTAGCCAGACTGCCAAAATGACATTTATGGTGCAGTCGGCTTTTGCTGGATAAGGTTTGCAATCGATGCTGATTTGGTCGAACTAATGGCCTCTTACTCCGGTATTTCAATGTTGTTTTAGAATGTTAGCACCCCTAGCAGCATTAAGCTTCTTTGACTTAAGTTCCGTCCCTTCCTGTTTTGGCTCACTGCTTACGAGTGCATTCCCGAATGTTGCATACCGTCCGTATTTCTTACTCGTGTATTTTCCGTGATAATTTGTCTCCGCCGACGTGTGAGATGTTTGCTAAATCCAGTAATTGCTGCATAAATATTCTACGAAGACCCACTATGATATGGTTGCCGATGTCACAAATGGGGAAGAAAAAGAGCAACCTTTCGAACTTCAGTTGGACGGTGTCACCTGCCCGCAAGTATAAGCTCAGAACTTACCTAATGGTAGCAAGGGGATTCCTGATTTGTATTTATTATCTAGTCTAACCAGGCTTTGAGCAGTTTAGAATCCATTGGTTTGTTGGTTTGCTACGTGGTTCAACACTGTCTTCCACTTACTGTAACTCGTAATTTTTCCTGCATCTTTCTGACATAGTGGATCCCATAGCCTTTTCTCGGGAAACGAGGCTGCTCCATTTGGCTCTAGGGACTTGAAGGCGTCCCTCTTCAGAGATACGATATCCTGTTGATGTCCAGTGAGAAATACCTTTCTAGATACCCCTGGGAAGTGGTTTCTCCTCAGAGGTCTCTTTTGATGGATCTACAGCTGCTTCCAGTATGTAGGGCTAAATATCTTGGAAGTCTTACTAAATGGGCAACAACTGACCGCGTCCATTATGAATGGACAAAAAATGTAACAGAAAAAATAGACTTCAAGTTGCATTGGTAATTCCTCATGTAAGCCACCCTTAACAGTGTTTCACTAGTGGCAAGCCACCAAACTTAATATAGAATCTTTCCATATAAGGAAGTACGGGTACCTACATTCATGTGAGAAAGTGTTTTTCTGGATGCCAAGTTTGGCACTCAAGAGGTCGTAACGGGAAGGGTGACAGCAGCAGCATGCACATCTAAGATGAAAGAAAAGACTCGCTTGCGAAATCAGTTTGAGCTTTCGTCTAAGCAACTGGGACTCAGTGAACTGACTGGAAAAGTGTGATGTGAGTAATGTCAAATGTTATAAAACATAAGACCAAACAAAGTTGGAAATAATTTCATATTGGCAGTTGGACGGACTCAGTTTTTGTGGACAGGTAAAGTTGCCTAAGGTCAAAGTAAACTGAATCAGCACACGCTGCCCAACGCACATCAAGTTAGTTACAGTCAGAAGCTGATGGTAATGTTTAAGCAAGACCTCTGACATGCCCTTCAGAGAAACAGAAGAAATCGTTAATTTATTTGAAGGCAAACGTCTCAAGTTCATCAGAGGAGGCAAGGGCTACTTCAAGTGGAATTCAGAAATGTGAGGTGTCTGGCTTCCACGACTAAATAAAACAGTTAGCGAAATCACCGGCATGCTTAAACAACCTTGAAGGTTATCAGTACTGGAACCGGAAAGACAACACTGCTTTAAAGTAAATGGGCTTTAGATGGTAGAACACATAATAGTCGCCTTCTGGTTTTTATGCACCGTAGAGAAAGTGGAAAATAACCATATTATCAGTCGAGGGATCATCGTTATCAGCTGTAAGAACCGAGCTCTTGCCGTACAGTGGTTCTAGCTGCCACAGTTTCGTTCGCCGATTGGAGTAGGTGGGGTAGGCAGCTGCGTATTGGAGGCGGTAGCTGATATAATTGATGCGTAAATATAGGGTTGTCAGTGGACTTTTAAGTGGGGAGATTGGGGGAGGAGGTATGCACTGAAGGCAATAGCTTGGATGTACGAGTTCCATTGAGGACGCGACTGGGCCATGTCTGACAATGTCTCTAACCATTGATGGGTCCCCATCCAGGGAGACGGCAATGACCAACGCAACTGAGTTAGCTGGCAATGGCTCTCATACTTCTCTGCCAAGTGATTGTTTGACGTTCCCTGATTCGCTCCTCCTACCCTTCACGTGGTTGTGCAAAAAAATTCTTCGAAGAAGTCGGTTGAACGTCATACGGAGTACATGACCAAGCAAACGCAAACTGTGGAGTGTGATCAGTTCATCTATTGTGGGTGAGTTATTTCTTCCGAAAACCCTTCGACTGTGTTCTCACCAGACTCGGGCAATGCTCTGAAGACATCGATGGTCAAATACTGAAAGTCTTTCGACGTCCTTGGCGCGCAGCGGCCAGGTTTCTGATTCGTGTAATAATGTGGGGCCCACCGCAGCATTGTAAACCCGATTTTTGACGGATAACCTGATGTCAAGCCTCCGCCACAGGTGGCGCACATTCACGAAAGTTACTCCGGCCTTCCCAATTCGGATGGAAGTATCATCTTTCGCGAGACCACAGGGACTGATACAGCTGCCCAGGTAAACAAATTTGTCTACTTCCTCAATCAATTCATCCACAAGCATGAGGCTAGGTTTCGAGCCCACCCAGTCCTGCAGCAGCACTTCACACTTTGCAGTTGTGGAGAGCATACCAAACCGTGAGGCAGAATTACCTGGATTATTAAATATTGTTCGCATTACAGTGGTGTCAGGTCCAAGAAGAAATGCCGTCTTCGCACTCGATATCTGTAAGCGAATGCCCCGGGAACATTTCTACCCCTCAGGCATTAGAGGCTGGTAGTGAGTTTTCCATAATCGTATCAATAATGAAGTTGAAGAGGGAGGTTCAGAGAGGGCAGCCTTGCCTGACACCACTTGATGTTGTGAATTCAGGCGAAAGCTTCTCGTATACCTTCACACGTCCGCGGAAGTTGGCGTACCGCTACTCAAGGAGGGTCAAGAATTTATGTGGAACACCTTTGCTCCACAGACTGCCATATTTCCTGACGGTCCTTAGAGTCAAAGGCAGCTTTGAAGTCAATGAATACAACCATTGTTGGTCACTGGAAGCAACGTCCCTGTTAGCGAATCTGTTGGAGGGTGAAAATATGATCGATGGATCCTCTCGCAGGACGGAACCCAGATTGGTTTTTACGGATCTGTCTCTCCCTGTATTCAGTCAACCTTCGAAGGATAAGACCAGATAGCATTTTTGATACCACAGCTATCAGGCTGGTGTCCCTGTGGTTTTCGCACAGCGTCCGCATACCCTTTTTGAAGATAGGAGTGACTGTCGACATCCCCCACTCTGCAGGTACTTTCTCTTCACTCCATATCGCACTAATGAGCTCTTAGATGGGTCACTAGGGATTCTCCGCCTTCTTTGAAGAGAGCTGGATACAGACCATCCGGTGCTGGTGTCTTCTCACGTTTCAGTATTTCATACTTTATTTCTTCTGACGAGTGGATAACGTTTGTATCCCATTCGCTCGCATGAGTTGTCTCCACAGGCTGTGTTGCAGGAGGCCAACTAAACTGTTCTTCTAAGTGTTTGGCCCATCTTTCCAGTAGGTGCTTTTGTGAGTGAATTAATGAGCCGCTTTTTTCACTGATTCTTTCACTGATCGTTGATTTCCTGGAGCCAGTCGATTGTATCCGTTGATATAGGGCACGACTGTTTCCGGTAGCAAAACCCTTTTTCACCTCTCGAGCTTTCGATGTCCAACAAAGCTCTCTGTCTTTCCTTAGGCTCTTCACAATTTAGCATTTGAGCGATTTATGTTCGCCGTCGTACCTGTTGCCCGGTTGTACGGACTTCCTGGGATCACACTTGACTGGCGTTCTCGGCGATATTCAGTGTTCTTGTGATCAAATCGGAGAAGTCGGACAGACAGCAAAGAACGCCGCTAGCATAGCTCTTTTCACATTTTGTCATGCTTCATCGACGTGCTCACTACCAGTACAGTATTGGTTCACCGTAGAGAGTTGTTGAGCTAGCTTGGATCGATACTGTTGAGCTATGATATTTCTTTGAAGATGATGGGTTGACATGCTTCTTGCTAATTTCCGAGGACCTGAAGGGAAGCGAACTGCCAGGCGTGCATGCACCATGGCATTATCGGAATCAGGTGGTGTGCCCCAGAGGGAACGGCAGTTTTGAATTGTGGTCCTCCACCAGTGGCTGATGCCACGTGATCCAACTGAGTCCGCGGTTGATTTGCAGTTGGTGGCTGCCAGTTTACGCGATGCGAACGTTTGCGCTGAAAGTTCGTACTAGCCAGAAACAGTTGATGACTAGCACACAACTGGAGGCGTTGCTCTCCGTTGTCTGTGCGGCGAGCATCGACTCCGAATCGACCGCCCAAATGTGATTCCAAGGAGCTGAGACGACGGGGTTGGGCATTCATATCGCCCGCAGGGAAGAAGTTGGGTTGAGGAAGGTTTTGGGAGATGACATCGCTGGACACAGAACTGTGCGGGCAAACGATACTTCCCGGTTGCCCAGGTCGAGGAAAGGGGCTTGGTTGAGGTATCCTATCTTGAGCCTTTGACGCGAAATTCTGACCCAAAATGCAGCCGGTAGTAGGGTTTTCTTTGGGAACCCTTCCAGGAGTCGATAACTCAATAGTCTGATGGGCTCGGCTGCAAGTTTTGGCCTTAGCCGAGGGTGCAGGGAGGGAGGCATTACTGTCTTGCTCTCGATGCGACTGCGCACAGCAGGTGCCCTTTCAGCAGCATCGGGCTCTTTGGTTTTAAATGTCTTCCGACCATATTGAATAATGCGCCGGCTGTAATGGTCAACCGTCGGGCGATCGGAGTGTGCGGTTTTTAGGGCCGACCTTTTCTAATCTGTCCTTTTTCAGGGGAAGGCAGCATCGCTGCTTCCATGAAAATGAACATGCTGGTCGCCTGGGGAAACACCTTACTGCCTTGACACTCCTATCGCAGTGGACAGATAGTCTCGTAGCACGATTACTCGTAGTGCGAGGTCTCTCCACACTTGGTCTGACTGCTCCCCTTTGGCCTTTCTGGCATGGTTGAACCTTTTGGAATTGGGTTCCAGCCAGTATAACCCGCGGGATCATTGCATCACTCAAGCCCGATCACCACGTCAAGGTGGCAGCTTTAGGTAGGGTCAGTCGAGGAATGGAGAAAAACGATCAACAGAATGAAGTTTACGGATACTGCATCAGGTGACTGTTAATCTGTTCGCCGGGCTTGATAGTCGGCTTGTAAACCTTTTGTAATGAGTCGAGGGGACATCATCAGTGCACGCACTTGAGCTAACAATACTGCGATAAATTGCCAGAATAAAGGTTGTCCAATGAAGCTCACCTATCGACAGTCGTAAAGGCCGACGAAAAATTTAGAAAAATGCAGTTTTCCTTATCCAGAGATGAGGCACTGAAATGTACTACAGAAGCTACATCATCCGATTTGTTGCAGTTGTTTATATATACAAGCTGAAAGAACTAGAAAGTAAGAAAGTTTTGATGAAATATAACGCAGTACATTCATCTCCTTGAAATTCAGGACAGCCGGAATCGAGGCATTTGAACGATTTGTGCGGATGTACTTGATGCTAGTAGCCTCTTCCATTTGACATAGAGAAAAAAGCTGCAGCGACCCATTCAGTTCAGTTCAGTTTTTCAGCTCGCAAACCGTGTGCCGAAGCGCAGTAGTTCCAACTGCTACCGCCGAGGATAAGAAGAACACAGGACAGAGCCACGCGTTGGACGCGATGACCCAATCCTTGCACTGTAAACGCCTGGAAGTGTATGGGGAGTGGAAAGGAATGAATATCCAAATCACAGGAACTCAAACAATCGGCAGAATGTGCCCCACAAGCGAAACTATGACAAACACCTCGAAAATTTCCTGCCTGTTGTTTCGGCTGCCGGTATATTTTCAGTCGAATGATTGGTGTTCGACCGGGGCTCGCATTTCGTGGTTGTTTAGGGGCGAGGGTGAGCGAGAAGCGAAGGTACAACTTTTTTCTTGGCAATACCGGCCTGTTAAGTTTTTTATCAAACCACACAAACGAGATATCAAGGACAGGAGGGTCCTTATCTCTATACGTTGGTTCAGAAAAAAAGGACTGGTCGGGAAGTTGTTAACATGTTTTGAGTGGATTGAAAAAGCAGGTGCAACGTGAACAAACAGTGAGGAGAACACAAATAGGGAGCATTTTTAGATTTTTTTCAAGAATCGGCTATATCCTTTCTGGTTAGCTGATTAACCAAATCGTGCGGGTCCGAGAGGACAAAACCGTTACCGATTTTGAGTGAAAAGAGTCCAACCAAGAATTCGTTATTTATTTGATCCAATGTCTCTGCTATCCTGCTATTAACCTTTCGCACGAATGTCGTTAAACTTGACAGCCGTTGAATACGATGTGCCGACGATTCATGTAAGTTTACAATGCGGAACGCGGAGTAGCTGTGCAAGTCTCCGACGGCATCCACTATCGGGTCACGCCTTTATCGTGTGCTTAATTACTTTGCTGAAGTTGGTTCAGTCACAACTGGACAGACCAGACATAGGGAGTGCATTTCGGCAATTTAGTGGAAGCTAGAATGTTAATTTCCCAGCTTATCTGCAGAAGGAAGCCACAGCAGAAAAAAATAAATATGCTGATAGCTCGAGAAAAAATATACTGACGACAGACGTATTTCAGTTCTGTGGACTTGCTTTGGAAATCTCTGCTTCCTCGGTACTCGAATCGAACATCTCAACTCAGCAGCTTTCTTGGTTTTGTCACGTGCAGAGTTCTAACAACCCACATTTCGAAAGTCTTGCTTCCTAAATACCCCTATCTGACTACTTACGGTTTGGATTTGACAGACGCCAACAATGAAATCAATCACACGTTCACTGCGCCTCATCATTCACTCCCTCTTATTATTTGGGCTGGTTTTACGTTACTGTCCTGAATTCCCCATAGATGGGTCGCGTTATCAGGTAGGATACGGAATGGAGTAGTTACCGCTGTCAACGGTACACCACGGAGAAGTCGGAAAACACAAGCAAACAAGTGACATGAATGGTTGAGGAGAGATAGTCATAAGCGTAGGTTAGTCACCACAAATAAAGTGTAGTCTGAATGACTGCATGGATATCAAGAGTTGAACTTCAGTCTCGTTAGAGGGCAAAGCTGAAGTGCTATCTCTGTCGGTTGGCTAAAGGCAGGCTACTTTCATGCTTCTTAAGGCTTAAATGCAATTTTTTAATTTCAGTTGCATGATGACACTTCTAGAACTGCAGACTAGATGGACTCTTTCGTAATCAGTAAAATATTGACATTTCTCCACATTCAGCTGAATCGCCGTCCAAATCAAATATTGATTATCTCAGGTTCCGGGGGCTACGCCTACCCGGTAAGCTCCAAACAGGGATGGATCCACTTGTGTGTGTGCGTGCCCCTATCGATGAACCAGTAGCAGTTATGCTGGCTAGACTTACCCAAATGTTCTTAAGTCCATCCTGCTACTATTTTGTTTTTTTAACATGTCCCGTGAACATGTATATTTCATTGTTCTAATTTGTTACCGTGGTGACCGGTGTGGTCTAAGCCTACAGTAAAGTCTATTGTTAAACTGTGAATTTACACAATGGATGCAAAGGTTCGTCGCCATTGGCTGACCAGCATGTTGTCAATTTTCTTATAGGACCAGGATTGTGTAGGGAAATCATTTCAAGTTCGGCTGTGACTGAAGGTTCACCACTTGATTAAGTAAGTTGATCGGCCCCAGGTTAGTACGGAAAATTTTAGTCCCCTTTCTGTTGAGAATTTCACACCATTGCTTAGTCCACTAGCGCTCTAAATAGAAAAAATGTCTGGTATGTCGTAAAAAGTGAATTGACAGATTCAACACTTACGGTCTATGCAGATGATGGATACTAGGAGAGTACTTGCTAGTTATCAACATTGCCAGTGTACGAAAACTCTATAAAATCTCCTGACTGATTCATCACCTGTCTCAGTTAGACCACTTAGCAAACCGTTTACTGTGAATTCGGTCTCGGTTTCCAATCTTCTTTACTTTAATTGCTTTTGGCTTCCCAACTGAGCGTCAAGTACGGTACTTAGATTTTGAAATTGCGATCAAAATTACCTTCAGTGGCCCTGGATCCAGCACGCGTAGATTAAGAACAAGCAGGCTGTTCTTTCCATCTATCATAACATCATGGTAAATTTACCGTCATTTGTTGTATTGCGTAACTTTCTTCAAGTTTACGGTATGTTATAAGATCGGTCGATAAAACGCCTATGCTTCCAGTTCCTGAAAATATAGACAGGTTTCTGTGTTCCAGAATTCCTTCTACACAGCGTTGTGTCCTGTAGCCTTAGCCAGTTATTTTGCCGATAACCAACCCTCTAAAGGGGTGGAGGCTGTGCTGTATGAGGCGACCCAGCGTTTGTCTGTGAATTTGGCCGTAATAAACAAGTATTCTGTTGTCTGCTTTTCTCTGCTTCAGCGAAAACACATACATACTAACACAGACATATTCAAACCATTGAAGTGAATCAAGGACCCGCTGGTGACTGCTCGCTCGTAGTCTGAACCGGTCTTGCCATTGCATACTGTAAAGTGGACATCTCGTACGACTATATGCTTAGGTTTATCCATCTCAAACCTCACTGCGTAGCAACCGGATCAGGCCGGATGTACTATCCCTTAAACCGCTTGTTTAGGTCAAATGGAGTCGTTTAGATCCAAGGTGTGCGAGCCAAGGCGGCTTATCCATCAGTATCGCTGTGTAACGGAAGCTTGAAACTGAGAAACGTATTTGATCTGACGGTTCTGTGCCTTCATTATTTACTAATGATGTTGGGATGAAACAACTCAACTCGAATTTGGTGCCAAAGGCTACCAGGACTTAAGCTATGTTTCCCGGTCGGCTTTCATAAAGTACTTTCATGGCCTTACGAACCTAATACTTGAAGCCAAGATTTTTTAAGTATTGTCTTTGGGATTTAAATACTGCACGCCTCTGTGCAAACCCGATCAGCTTGAATATGAGTTGCAATTTAAAACCCTGTGTGGTCGAATCAGCCAACTGACAACTATCCTCATTGGCAGACCCGAGCAACTGAAAAGCATATCTGGTGAACGCTCGCTATCAATGCAGGTATAGCCCTTTGCATAACAGATATCTTATCAGGCCTTCGTGCAGTGATTGTGACTGTGAACAGATCAGACTAACGAAATAAAATGTGATATTTTCTCTGATGAAACCAAGTGTACAACTTCAAACGAGGAGGACCGTACTAGGTGAGTGGAAATAGAGCTTACAAGGTGTCTGAAGTGGTTAAACAAGTGGGTTGTAGATGCAGTAGGAGCCCATAAAATCCACATCTATGGACTGCCTGCACAGGCCATACTGAACATGAACACTATTGTCCATCGACCTAGAAATCTGCTTGAACTGGTGCGTAAACGACTAGGTACACACTATCTACGTCATACCTTTGGTTCCATCGATTATATCCGCGATGTGGATATCAACAGCACAGCTATGATACAGACTTCCTATCATTTTCAAGGAATTACTCTTCCGTGAGACATGTGACTACAGTTGCCCCTACGTCCAAACGTCCAACCTTAGGCTGTCCAAAACACGAACCTTACTCAACGAGGCTATCTTTCTCAAGATAGACGAGTTTACACTTGCTTCGTTACTGTTGCCCTCATGAGTACACTTGAAAGACGTTCCTTAAAATCAGTCCATAATAGCTTCCAGGTTTNATATATATATATATATATATATATATATCGAAATTTTCAGCGACCTTATAAGTAACAAATGTGGCCTGAAAAATTAGATCAGACAATATAAAATAAAGTGAGAACTCCAGTTTCCATCCCAGATCCTAATTGCGAGCTGTTATCCGTAACAGTTGGTCTGCAGGTACTTGTAGGTACTTACTACCGTCATGTTGCCAAGCTGTGCCAGTGTGCCGAAGAAAATCCCTATCCTTACATCCAACACTCATAAGCTACTTAGCCCCTAATTCGATTGCTCGGTGTTCTCAATGTCAAAACGATGGGGTTTCAAGGCTGCACGAATAGTTACCCACTTTTATAGCAACCGACTGCTCACCATAACAACGAAGACAGTGTACCGGTTCACGATTCTTCCTAACTGATTTGTTTATTTTTTGTGTGGTCGTAACGCCAACTGTGTGATTCGCACGAAGGCAGGCCTGCCGGAAGTAATGGCTGAGTGCAAACCGGCGGGGTTCGCAACGGAGGCAACCAAACACGGCTCACTTAGTTGGCATTCGACATCAGGCCACCCTAGTCGACTGACTGGGCTTGTTTTACTGTGTCATCAAATCGGCCAAAGACCGCCGATCAGTTTCTGCTGGTGGTGGATGAGGCCACCAACATCGACACGCACATGCCCTTAACTTATATGACCTCCCACCTAGCCCTTCTGTGAGTAGTCCTAATAGTGCATCCGGATCATCCTGCGAACAAACAAGGCTGTCAATTCATCTTGGTGTTGTTCGTATTTCGTTGCATGCGTTTCTCCGCCTTGGTCGATATCTCAACGGCGGATTGCCAGTCAGATCGTTAACGAAAGAATACATGTTTTCGTTCAGTTTGGATTCTCGCTAACATGGGCCTATAATTTATTGCCACCTACCATTCAGTCTGTAACCGAATTTCCCAGAAATCCGTACACCCTACCGTATCCCTTACCCTAACTGTTTATCTGCAATCGCTTTAGCCTTCTCCGAACCTAGCCTTCCTTAATTATTCTACCGCACGGTAAGAGTTCACCCAACCTAGCGACTTCAATTCCACCCCCGGTTTATGTATCCGTACAACGTGACTGTTTACGTCCAAACAAACCTAACAAGTAAACCCCCCTTTATCATACAGATATTCATTCTCTAAACTGTTACGGAAACGTCTGAATCCGGTGCACATTCTCGTTTTCTATTTTCCATCTTACTCTTTATAATCCAAAATTGCCCAAAATCATGTTCTACGCCCATCCGCCAATCCTACCTAACTATACCTTCTTGAACGCGATTATTATTCTTTTGTATCATTTCAATATCTTGATGTGCGCTTTTGGTTGCATTTTTATTAGCTGTGTATGGGTTCTTCGACTGGCGTTGTTTGCAACACATGAATAATTATTATCGCATCCATGGTATATCGACACCCCATGATAAAACGGCCACAATAAAGATCTATTGGAACGGATCGTAATAGGCCTGTAGCAAAGAGTAGTAACATGGTAGACATGCTATTAAAGATTGCACTGCATAGCTCGGATTTTTCATGGTTTACGGTTCAGCTTTACTCGTCAGATGATTGAGAGGCTCAAATAGGGTGCATTTCTCCTCTTGTGTTAAGTGCGTCTGTAAGCAGCCTAGTTGTTTCAGAACAGTCCGTTTATTTGGACTTTTCAAAGTATGCGGTCTAAACCAAACAGTACATAACGTCTGACTTGGGTGAGTCTATATTCTGCATCCTCGACTACAACTTCAAGAAGCAGTGATTCATTTGCTTGTCTCTCTCCTATTCTCCATTTTTCAGACGCCTTCCGAACGCATTCAAAGTCGATGGAGTCTACTGACCCATCAGACTCTTTGGCCGCGCTCGGAGAAGCCATTCAATTGCCTTTAGAGGAGTTGTTTGATCCCCAACCAACTGCGTCTTCCGCGCAGACAGGATCTACGTCTGACACTAAGAAACATGCTCACAAACATCCAGGGAGACAAAGACACGTTATTCGTTGTGAGTTGGTTAATCCAAGTGTTCCACCATGAGTGCACAATGGAAGCTTTTTTCGGAGCTGTCTTACGAAACTCGCGACGGCCCCATAAAAACTGCCACAGCGTTCTGCAGTGGGTCAAATAATTTCCGAGTTAGAGATTATCATATTGCCGTATGCGGCACCGTTTACATCATTACTTTTGTCCATTTATGTTACCTAAACTTCGTAATTTTGACTAATATTATCAATCAAAGCAGCATGCGAAAAGCCGTCTTGGTAGGTTGGCAGGCAGATTACATTTCGCAAATCTGTGTCAGCGTATTGTGAAAATCCGAATAGCATTTTCAGCCATTCCATCATGAGCTGTGCACGTCTCATGTTAAGCTGCAAGTTTTTCTCGCACATTGTCCGCATTGTTTGGCTTTTCACTTGACATGCATCTGGGGTTCCATTTAAGATTCATAGAAGCCCTATTCGTTCCGGAAAACGGCAACTTCTCAAAAATGGCGAGCGGACTATGGGACAGAATTACCTCGGTATATTTACGATGGTTTCTCATTTCAAGTGAACAACATGGTTTTCTGGATTCCTTTTCAAGTCTTCAAGACAAACAGTGTTTTGTTTCATTTTCGAAAAAGAATGTCAGATCATCGGCGACTGTTTCATCAATTTTCCTTCACCAGCCATCTGGGCGACCCGCCAAACTGTGAACGTGTCGGACAGACGAATTTTTGCGAAGACTTCACTCCGAGAATTGGTGATCTATCTTATTTTTGTTATGCTTGCGCTTCTGAGTAAGTTTTTGGTCAAAATAGTGTACATATGTATGAATATATATGTATATATATACGCTAATCTTTGTTTATGCCCCACTCAAAAATAAATCAGTATACAATCTTTATAAGGTAATTGGATCTGGACTTCGTACATCTTGATTCATGTGTCACGTCAAAATATGTAGCAGTTGATACCCGAAATTGTCCCACCAAAGGGGAAAGCACTGTTTTTAGAAGAAGTGATTTTTCGGAGCTAATAAACAAATGCTCTTCATACGAATGCCAGTTTTAAAGTATTCCGTTGGAGATAGTGCTTTGGCTCTTGATGGCTTTGCTTCAAGCTGAATTTTAGGTCCATCAGATGAGGCCAAAATATTTAGGAGGGCTTTCTTAATGATTTGTCGCCGATTCCAAAGCTATATCTCCAAAATTCGCTCAATTCGTGTGGACGATTAGGGAAGTGAAGAAAGCCCAATCAAACGCGAATATAGACATCATATCTTGCCCCATGAATTGGATAAGTGTGTCGTCTCATTAGCTCCCATAAACTTGCATAAATTCTCATCATCTGATTAGTTTCTCTGCCAAACGACTGTGTCAAGTTACCCTCGATTTACGGAAGCGTCGATAAAACTGGTATTCGTAGTGCAGTTTGACAGAGAATCCTGAAAGTTAAATGCACTGAGGTATCTCAAAAATTGGAAAGCAAAAAACAAGAAGCTAACTTATGAAACATATCGTAAAAGATAGATGCAGCTACGAATCATTTGTTTCTCCCATTTAACGTAAGTAATTTTACAGATGAGTGTACTTCGGCGAATACCTCTCGGATTGAGTGACCTGATGACCTAAGTTTCTGCAGTCATCCACCTCGGGTCACTACAAAGGCTACGGATTAATGCCTAGGGTAAACCGAGGGCCAGATAGCTTATTGGTTAGAGCGCGTATTTACTGACCGGAAGGTCCGTGGTTCGAACCAGACCTCTGCAGCTCGACTTCTACTATCTATGCTTGGACAACCTGGCAGTATCCCAGCCCCTGTGCTTCTTTCGGGTGGCGTGGCAGTTAGGCACCGAAAGGGTGTTACAGCTGAACGGTTATCTTTTATTATCCAGGGTAAACTAAAGTGATCGTCATGTGCGATCTGAGGTCATAAGGCAGGCTTGAGTAATCTTCGAAACGGTGAATTTGGACTGAATTTGCTGGTCGAATTGACTGAAATCATATAGAGTATGACCAATGCGTTTGGTTTCAAAAGCATGGTACTGACATTGTGTCACGAAAAACCCGAAGGGGACCCATATAGCGAAAATCAAGCCATTTGTGCTTACTCAAGATGGTGACTGGTGATAAATGTCAAGTGCGATTAGAAACACGCTTGTGGAAGATGAATGGAGTAGCGGACTTTGTGTCTATGAACGAGTGCAATCCTTAGATTTTCGGAAGAATAAATCTGGTACATTTTCTGTGATACGAATGTCCCTAGGTGTACTTATTTCCAGCCACCTAAAACCTTGCTGATTTACTTTGCTTTTGGTGTCTGAAGTGATTAGTATGCCAGGCATTGGAAAGCATTATCAACCAGCCTAGTTTGTTGGTCATTCAAGTTTCTGGCTCAATTTGAACATTTTTGATGTGTCGTAGTTTGAAGCACCATTGCATCCGCCCGAGGTGGTGACCGCGAAAACTTACGTCATCAAAGTAGCCGAAATCCCTTGTCGGTTTGTCGCACATGTAATAATCTTGGGAGTTTATTTTGGGTCTTTCTCAGACTCCACTTGATTACTTACAAAACAGTGAACTGATTCATTTTTATTACTTTCAAGATTCTGCGTACGCATTTGGTGTATTGATCTGTCGAGGAAGGACAATGACTACCTCAT
Organism: Opisthorchis felineus; assembly: GCA_004794785.1. NCBI lineage: Eukaryota > Metazoa > Platyhelminthes > Trematoda > Opisthorchiida > Opisthorchiidae > Opisthorchis > Opisthorchis felineus. The sequence goes on from SJOL01007204.1 coordinate 203,229, forward strand.
TAATCCAACGCTAAAGTTTGTGATTGTTCGACTACGAGGTATCACTGAAGTTATATATTAAAAATGAGGATTACTTAACTCTTGGATATTTGTTTGAATCTGCAAAGAGCTCGAGCTGTTTACTACCACGGTAAAACGAGAATGATGAATGTTGGTAACCACTGCAATCGCCATTTCATTATTAGCCCGAAATGTGAGTGCTTGGCATCACTCACTGTTAGATGTGCGTCTCGCTGTTTCACTTTTTTCATTACCGGCTGACCATTCTTCTTGCGACAGTATGCCTAAGTGGACTCATCTTATATGCATTAAGTATTTTCATTCCTGTCAGTCGCACCAGTCTTATTCTTTAGCTCCAGTCTCACTGTCGAATTCCATTCCTGTCGATGTGCTTGCTATCCCACAATATATTTTCCGATAGTTTTGTTCTCGAACTAGTGTTATAACATCTAGACCCAATACATTACTCATGGGGTTTCTGGAAAATCTTCGGCAGCCCACGACCGGTTTCGTCCTTCTTCGAACTCACCAGATAGGCGCAGTCCTCGGGTTTTCATTAACCTTATGTTCTAATTGAACCTAAGTTGTACGGAATTCCTCGAAGACCCCCCTTATTTGCTTTTGACGGGTGATTCAAATGAATCCAGCTGAATCTCTATTAGCCTTCATGCTTCAGTTAGCTCTGTGCTCCCTTCACTTATTCCAGTTGAACTAAACTTTTCATAATACTACACCAAACTTTCGATTGAATGCTACGCAGTTTATACCCTAAAGTAATGCTTCGTCATGTACTGCGATCAACGGTGGTGTGCCATCTGAATTAATATCTTTATAATTATTTTTGTGTCAGTCACACTTCTGATGCTGAACAGTGCAAACTACTTCTACTACACAAGCGTGTTCAATTTGGTGGTTGGGCCTTATCAGGAGAATTCGACTGCGAAGGCCGTTGACCTTTACGATAAGATCAAGGATCTAGACGATGTATGGGAGGTAAGTCCCCATTTCGACCATCACAATGATGCACGCTTTACACGCCTAAGCGTCAATGGTAAACGTCAAAACGGACATTCCGAAGTTACACGCTTCTATGAAGTTGACTTTGCAGTTCCTCAGCAATGACTATGGATGCCCACTTTTCAATGAAACAGCCGGCTTTCTAACTTTGACAATCAGTTGAATAGACTAGTTCATTTGTACTTGGCAGTGAAACCACAAAATTAGCCTCACGAAATGACGCAAAATTCGGTAGTGCAGATTATTTGGCTGATCTCAATCGTGGCATGTTACAGAAGAGTGAGAGAAACAGATTCGAAAGTTTGGTGGCCAGGGCACCGGATTGGCATCGATTACTTATCCAGAGTACGTTCAAAAAAAACTTTTTGAAAGATCAGCATCAGGTTGCTGAAATCTCTTTGACAGCCCACAACCGGTTTCACCCATCTTATGGCTCGTCAGGTAGGTGCAGCCCTCGGGTTTCCACCAAACTTATGCTCTCTTTGAGAGTTTTCTGGAAAGATTTTCCTTACTAATCGCACTTTAAGAAGGAAAATAAAAACGGGAAATCGAATTCTGAATCGCAGACACATAGCAGCAGGTCTGAACGGTAGTGTACGACTAATCACCTGCCTCGGTTTCTGATTGACGTGCACACGGGTTAAGTCTGCGGAAGAGTAATTGGCAGGTGGGACAGGAGAGTTAACAGTAAACAATGAGGAAGGTTGGAACGCGTCAATAGTATCATATCTTTGCCCATACACCCAGTTGTGTGCAGCGAATAAAGCAGCCAGACCGACGTCGCCATACGATGGCCGCTGTGGCACGAACGCAGTCTTGTCTGCATGCTTCATAATTTTATATAGACCGACGTACTGCCCTAGAACCCGCATCTACATAGCAGTAAGATAGGGTCCTCATTCAGAGTATGTAGCATAAAAGTCACAGTTTTCCAACCCTCAGCCTGCATAACCAGAAGGTTGTGTGTCAGGCCCGTGTCCGTTTGTCGGTGGATGGGAAAGGCTCAGTACAGCTGAGTGCGTTTCTGGATTACGAAAACCGTCGCATCGCGAAAAGTTCGCCAATAACAATCCTAAAAAAGCGAAAACGTTCGATGCAGCATCCGAGAACCATAAATGCCAGGGCTGGTTTCCTCTCACATACACAGCAACTTCCATACGCATCTGTGACAGTTACCTTATGGATTAATTATTACGATGGAGCATTTGATTCTATCCTAACTGAATCGGCAGGACCACCCTTATTCCTGTCACATTCCTTTTATGGCTATCCGTGTGATAGTTTATCTATCCTTCCAGAATCCAGGCAGTGGATATCTGGTGACTGCCAACACCAAATACGATCGAAAAAGACCTTTCACCCGGTGCGGAGAATGTGTTAGCAAGTGTTCAAATATTCCCATGTTCAGGCAAGTAGAAGTAGAATGGCGATAGAGGTTAGCAAAGCGTGGATTGTAAAAAGTGCACGAGTAAGCATAAGTGTGCACCAATCAATGAGAACTGTTTAGATGCACCACCACTGAAATTTTCGGCTGAATGGTCCATTGTCAAGTTTAAATCCCGTTATTCAAGAGGTGAAAATTCATTTCGAGATATAGCTTTGCCATAAATGGTTTTGGGTACTAAAATCCACTAAGAGAGGTCTGCTAGGCAGAGGAGATCGGTCAAAACTTATGAACCTGTATTCACATAACACTTTCCTCTGCAGTTATCCTCCTGCCCAGGCTCCGGTTTTCTAGTTAATCCACACCAGACCTCGAGTTGTGTCCTAACGGCCTCTTAGAACAATCCTGCCTCGTTCTTACCGGGATTTTAACCCCGATTATCTGATAGGCAAAAGGAATGTGCGACTGATACTTTAGCACAAGCTGGAGGCATCTGAGCCCGCATCTATAAACCGGCGAACATGTTTACATTTTGCCCCATATCTGTGGTTTCCTGGACGCCTCAACAGAGGAACAGTGGAGTACACTGGTTCATTTGTTGCCCTCGAGAGGGGCGGTCTAGTTGAAACTGCTGGTAAGCCTGAATTGGGCTTGAATGGAAGGAGGAAATATTCAGTTAAGCCTCTCATCTAAACCAATGCATTTTGCAATTTGTTTCACCAAGCGTGAAGCCGACAAACTGAAGAAAATGGGTTCATTTGTGAGCCAAAAAGTATACTTTATTCACTTTTAAACGTCCCGGAACTTTCATTACGAAATCTTCTGACCTGATTCTCCAACGTTTGAAAATACGGATCAGCATGCATAGAGTTGGGCAACGCATCAAACTATTGGTAGGTTTATGCGTTAATTGGTTGTAGATCAGATGACCGTTTATCTGTTCACCTAACTTGGCAGTTTGCTTGCAAACGTTTCGTCACCAATTGTGTGTGCCATCAATTTGTGATTGGGTGGTGATTTCCCTACAGTTGGTGACGAAACACTTGCAAGCAAATTACCCAGCTCGGCGAACAGCTAAACAGCCGCCCGATCTGAACCAATATGTTTTTTATTTGTCAGGCAAATAATCGATCAACAAATATGGTTGAACTAAACTGTTTCTTTCTAGTATTCATCTTTCGAAGTTTTACAGTGGGGGAGCAAAGTGACTGGAGACTTTTCTCTCTCGTCATTTTGATTAGATGATACTTCGATATTAAACTTTTGGGCTTCACCCCTCAGAACTAACGTAGCCTTTACGAAAAGCTTGGAAGTGTTTTTCAGTTGTTTTTTCCATAGTGGGAATTGTAGGCTGTCTTAAACCTTCAAATTATGGGTGGATTTGAACGCGCAAACTTTGGAGGCGTAGCTAATAGTAGCCGGTTTATAGGATGGTACGGTATGTCCTGGCAAATTTACAGTTCGAAACCATGGTTTCAGTAGTTTGAAGATCTGACTTTAGAACCTTAGTGATTTGGTTTGTACGATGTACCACATCTACCTGCCGTGTACCAAAGGATAAACATTCATGCATACCAAAGACAACGCGCACGAACGACTGATGCTAAAGTTGTTATTTTATGTTCCGGCACTCCTCGAGATGTATCGTACACAACTACGGCTTTTCATTTAATCATCACCTTTATCATCGGTGACAGTAACATCACATGAGAACACTGATGCATCACCACCGTACAACCATGTTAATTTATTTAAGTTAAAATTTTTCGGAAGCACATTCGGAGTAAAGTGTACGAAGTGTTTTTGGGCGTTTCTCAACACATCTAAGATTCACAATTCTCGAATGTCCCTGGAATATAATCTCCACGAATCTAGGGAGTCGATTCTACTTGTTTGCCCCTCAAGCATTTGAATAACGGTAATTCTGTTTTTAACTGGTCCCTCGAACGGGTGTTCTTTAGAAGAAGAGTAACTTGAGGCATTAATTTATATATATATATATATATATCCACCAATCCAAGTTGATCTCGTATTCAAATTGCAGCACGAGGACCTGAAATGGGACCCATTTAAAGTAGCTCGTCTAAGTTGTGTTGTATCTTTAGGTTCCCTTTCAGGCAACTGGTCTGAATTCACACATTATCTGTTTTAGTCCACATGTGCAAAACACTCTTCTGTACTTTCCTGTCTGCAGTACATCCGTACACAAATCTTCGGTGCGTTATTTTCCGACACATGGTACAACCGACGCAACGTTAGCTTCAACGAAAGGGAGTTTATTGGATATGACAACAAACTTCTAGGGGTGGCCCGACTCCGCCAAGTTCGTGTTACCTCAACTCCATGCAATGTCCTCGGAGTAATGAATAACGTTGAGTATGTCTGCTACCCACCATATTCGGCCGGCACAGAAGGAAAGAAACCAATGCAGCCACAAGGAGGCGTCGTACCTAACCACACTGAAAACGCGTAAGCATGGCATATGCAAACTAAGGCGTTCTATGCTTAATGGCCACGACGTACAATCCATATTAATTTGTCAGGTTGAACTTACACAATACTGATAAGAACAACAAATGTCACTAGAAAATATGAGTTATTGGAAGATTCCCATCTTCACATAAGGAAAGGGAAGACCAGGCAAACACGTGTTTTCAGCGATTCATCTTCTGGCCGGCACAGATCATGTATAGAATCAAACGTAACAAAATCGAACCAATTACGGTAAGGCGGACAGGGGGATAGGAGAATATATATATGTTAGTCAGGGCAAAAGTCATCTAACATCTAGTTGTCTGGGTTATGTGAGAGATATGACTTGGTGTGTGCTATGTTCAGATGAGAAGCGAACACTGGGGCAGTTCAACTAGAGGGACTGTAAATCTCTTCTGTGCGCAAATTCTGAGAGTGAAGCCATTACGATCGGACTCCTCACACCCTAGCATTGTGCAAAGAAGAGAGTTGTCAAATCCCTGCAGCTGAACTGGCACAGTGTTCACCTCTCATCTGAATATAGTATACACCAGGCCATATCTCCCATATAACTCAGACAATTGGCTTTGTTAGATGACGTTTGCCCCTACCCCCACGTCTGCCTTAGCTTAATTGGTTCGATTTTATTACGTTTGATTCTATATATGATCTGCGCCGGCCAAAAGATGGATCACTGAAAACAATTGTTAGCCAAGCCTTCCCACTTCCAAATGTTACTCCCATGAGATGATATCAATGAATATTTTCTATTGTTATCTCTAACCAAATGGTTTCCGTTTGGTTACGTGATACCCAAATTCTTGAATAGCTTTCTGATGATTGTAGATCTTGATCAGGAATGTTTGCTGCCATAAGGGTTTTCAGTCCGAGCAGATAGCCGGGTCTGAACTCCTTGCTGTCGGTGGCATCCCATTCCCAACTTCACAGCTATGCTATTCTTCTAAGCATTGAATGGACTCAATACTTCAAGTAAGCGGGAGGTTTGTTCACGTTGGAACCAGTTACGTGACACAGTTTCCGTGTACAAGAGCCCAACACTGACACGGTTCAGAGACGAGCGCTCAGCTGGAAATTTTTTATCTGATGTTTTCATAATGTTTTGCACACTAGAACAGACCATGATAAAGAAATGGAAAACGGCAGTTTGGCTTGTTAAGCTGCGTATCATTTTGCAAACTTTCTTCAGTGGCCTTTGAAATAACTAACAACAGGAAGGAGGCCAGTCTAGCGAGTGAATCTGGTTTCAGGCTTTTTACTAGCGTGCTTCACGTTTAGCACCCTTTCACCATCTTATCCTGTCAGTACCTTACTACAACCATTGTTTTAGACCTTGACAATCTTTTGGGGCATGGACTTGAGTAGTTTTGTAGAGAAATTGTTACCGAATTACACCTAGAACGAAAGCCGTAAACTCGGCTTCTTCAGTGGTTTGGTGTCTAACGTCGAACCATTTTTTTCAGCCAGTTCACTGTTTATCACGTGGTCCGACGGAATACTATCATCGACATGCTCAGAATTTGCTCTAATGTTTCGAAATACCATCATTGTGGTTCTATCTCAAATGTGATCGCACAGTAGGAAGTAAGAGTCTTGAGAGTATGGACGAAACGTTAACATATTAGACGAAAACCTGTGTGCTGCTCGTGCGTTATTAGTTCATGATTAGCGGCTTGGTTCACAAGAAAGCAGAGGCTAGGGCAGTCGGTTTGACCTACCCTAATCCACTACTGTCATGGTTTTCAGAACCTCCAACTTAACGTTCCAGAAAACTAGAGGTTGGAGTTGAGTTACTCCATTGAACAGGGGCTTGGTCTTCAATTTACTCTTGACAGAGCAAAGCCTGGAGTAATGTTACGGCAAACTTTTCCTTCTTTGAATAGAGTCATGTGTAGAGTAGCTAGGTCTGAACTGATGATGTCTGATACGTTAAAGTACCTTAAGTTTGTTTAGAGAGGTTGATTGCGAGGTGCTATTTTGTACAGCACCTAGGGTGAGGAGTGTTAAAGCCAACTTACCTGTCACTTGAAGTGACCCTTCATTGCTCCAGTGTTCGCTGGAGTTGATAAAAAGGTATGTCATCAGCCTCCTAGTTTGTTCCACAGCAACTGTGCCATTAAGAACCAGCAAATATGAAGTCAATGAGCCCCTGAAAGTCCTGAATGTGGGAAAAAAATTTCCATTTGGCAGTATGTTTGACCTCTCACGCTTCGCGGTCAAACAGAAGACTTGGATTCTAACCGTGCTTTAAAGATAATTGAGATAGACTACGTGCGCTGATCGATAAAGACCAGCGGTCTTCAACCAATATGAGGTGAGCAGTTAAAATGCATTTTAAACACCACATCAATTCACCACCTGTCGCAGTTGAGTTGTTGGTTAGACCAGAACTATTTGATGAGGCCAATGAGGTATATCGACAGCCTGGTACAAGAACCAACAGAAATAGACCTGTACAAACCTCAACTGTGAAATCTCCCTCAGAATCGATGAGTAAATACGAGTTCATCAACCTGAGGTCACGGCATAGCCTCACAGATAGAAAAATAGTTGCTAACTGCATTTACCTTGTCGGAAACCGTTACTTCCAAGGTATGGTTAGTGGATAGACCATTAGCATTATTTTGGCCTCCAGCATCCTTACCGAAATCGCAATCGAATGGGTCTTAAGTGATGAGTAACGGCCGACCAGGGATTTCGCGTCCCCAGGTTGGATCACAAGCCCCTTCTGCAGAAAGCCAATTAGTCCTTAGTGGATAGTGCCTTTAGTTACGTTATGTCAATGCATATAAGCCAAACAGAGATTTCAAATTCCGTCTTGTATTCGCAAACCTAGTGAAAACACACAGCCATCACAGGGATGGGTCAAAGATGTGTATGGCCTCTAGAGGGAGGGACTCCCTGGGGCTCTTGAAAGGAATAGTGTCATCCATTTCATTCTCGCATTTCTACTTAGCGTGCCTTCGACAGTTTGCAGTGCACTGCAAAGCATATCATGACCCCATAACCATATCTCTTTCCACGCGTCCTCAGGTGGAAATATCAATCAGCTGGTCAGTTGGGATCTGCCGCTGTCGCTGCGCAGTACGGGGCCTACCCAGGTTCTGGATACGTTCAGGACTTATCCCGCAACCGGGATACTTCCGAAGAGATCATTCGAGAACTGTTTGAAGGAAGGTGGATTGATGAGGCTAGCAGAGTGCTGTTTCTGGACTTCACCATTTACAACGCAAATATCAACATGTTTGTGATTGTTAAGTAAGTCGTTTGTTCGATGGTCATCACACAGCTTACCCACCTTTTTATACATATTCTCTTCATGTTTCTTGTTAGCCCCTCCGTCAGCATACAGTAATTTCAACATCAGTTATTCGTATGCTACATGAAATGCGTATGAAGCCAAATGTTTCACACGACGCCTCAGATCCCTCACAACGCAGACACTTATTCCGGGTAGCCAAAACGATGACAGGTGATTTCACCAACACAGTTATTTTCCAATTATATACTGGTACAAACTGCTTCTCCTACATAAAATACTCCCCGTGGTGACAACCTCTGTAGGCAAATCACAAGAGATAAGATGAGCCATTCTCCAAAATGCAATCATTTATCTCACACGATGAGATTAACTTCAGTTTCCGAGGCTGCAATAAATGTGTACTCTGTTCAGAAGCGTGCTTGGAAATCACCTCGTTTGCAATTAAGAGAACCTGGATGTTTGTTAAAAAAGTTACTGGTACTCGACGCCCACCTAAAGAGGTTTAATAAGAATCTTGCTGTTTGCAGGCATGTTATTTACGCTAATTTTGGTTTGTTTGTTCTCCCTTCAATGACCAAAACATGCATTTTTAACTCATGACTCTTTAAACGTCTCGCTAAATTTGAAGTATAATTGATTAGAAAGTGCCGAAATATTCAAGAATACAGGCTTCTTTAGGATGCCTCATCTACTACGGACATGAATAAAAAATCGGACACACTTTAACCGTGCTATCCAGCCTAATGGTGAGGCAGTTAGATATCATCTTAGCAGGTTGTCGTACCATGTGTCAAACACATTACACTGAACAACTGCAGCAGAAGGAGTATACAAAGTATTGAGTGAGGCTTAGCATCTTGTCTCTGAGGTTTAGGTTTGGTGAAGTGTTGAATGCAAACCAAGAATGCAAAGTGGGAGCTGAAATGATACGTCGTTTTGATTGCAATAAGCGGCGACCTAATGCGTCTGCTTTTGTGGCCTTTGGAGTGTAGGCTTAGGTGGACCGAACTCTTTACAGCGGTTGTGACAGGTGACTAGAGAGCGCGCTGAGATATTGTCGGCTATACATCGCTTAGGGTAGCCAATAACTCTGAAGGCGTCAAAAATGTACTTAAGTTCAGAATTCGCTGTATCCGAAGGGCGGGTTCCCCTTGCTTGGTTCGGTAAGTTATGAATCAGAGTGCATTTCTGTTTAGGTGGCACAAAACACACCCCCACTCCCGAGTTCAAGCTGAAATAATCATCCAGCTCATAACGTACTGTGCAAACTAATTGCTTTATAACTCTGGCAAACAGCCTTTTTTTCTGTTCAGCTGGATAAATCCGCGCAGAAGAGCGTTCTGCGTTTGAATCAATGACAGGTAATAATCAATCATATCAAATCCAGATTACGAGTTCGGCCTTAAGCAAAGGGGTGATACCAAGCTAACTGAAATTACGCCCACGATGTTCCTCCGGCAAATATTTACAAGGCATGACACTATAAGGAGAAGGGATTTCATAGATTGCCTCTCACAAGCACTCGGGTGGTAAAAGTAGACCAAATATCCGATCTGAGTTGCGTTTGCACAATGTTCCCGGTCATCATCTTGATAACATGCTGCGTTACGTCTATTTCCTCAAGGCTCATATTTGAACTACCCGTCACCGGAGGCGTCTTTGTCAGCAGCGAATTTCAGCCAGCAAAACTCGTGCGCTACTTGACTGCAACAGACTACTTCGTAATGGCTTGTGAAATTATGTACCTCATGTTCATTCTGTACTACATTGTTGAAGAAATTTTGGAGGTGAGTCAGTTCCTCATGTGTTACTTCCGTTAAGACAGAATGTCACAGGTGCCATCCGCATGCAAGGGCACTGAGCTTGATTTTTTGCCTGTCAAGCAGATCTGATAACCAGTGCTCTTGAACCGACCAGAATAAGTACCGCCCTTCACTACCTACTAACTAGCCTGAAACCACCGTTCGCCCGTTTTAATTCAGTGGTTGGTTTTCATAGAGGTTTAAGGTTTTCAGCATCCTAAATAGTCACAATCATACGCGAGCCTAAAGGTGCACTAGCGGACTGGTTATCCTCAAGTTAAGCTGTTCAAGTGATTCATCTGTTCGGCATTCGGTATTTCAGCACGGATTGGTTTCACTTACACTACGAAATCTCCATTGAAAATTTCCAGACCTTTCCACACTACCAACAATCTATAAGTAGCCCAGAGGAATAACAATTCACACGAAGAGTGGACTTTCCATCTGAGAAGTCCCCACTCGAGGAGGCAGTAACACGTGACCTTTGAGGATGAAACAGCTGTACAATGCTCCTCGGCTTTTCAACACAGATTGGCTTCGCTTACATGAAGATGCGTCTGTATATAATTTATCTATTGCTTGAATGTGTAGCCCACATGTCGTCCAGTTTTGGTAGAACATACGACGTAATTCGCGATAAGCTTCGACTGCGCATGCTGAGGTACACCTAAATTCTGACTTATGGCCGTTTTCACATATCACACTTGACAAGCCCACTGGGAAGGCTGGAACTACATTTCTTCTAGCGCAATCTAACTCGTAAAAATTCAACTACTAGGATTGCTCACATTAGTACATGAGACGTCAAAAGGTAACTCCCGTTCGCAGATCCTAAATTCGGTACATTCTCACTGACCCTGTATGCTTGGATTATTAGAGTTTCTACTGTAATACCCCTGGTTTGACACCGTTCAGTTGTCGTTTATTTTCGTTATAATGTCTTTATATCTACATGTATATCGAACTGTCGCGGAAAATAAGGATGACCTTATAATGAGGTTCAGCTACGACTAGAACAAACACAGATTCGTTAAATTATTCCAGAAAGAGAGTGGCTGGTATATGAGGCGAATGAACCAGTCAGTAGGGCTTGATCTTCTCGGTCATTGATAACAGGGACTAAATGATCGGCTATGAGTTTGCACTATCCGCGTTTTGCTGTTATCAGCTAGGGTATACATGAATAGGTAAACTGTTGAGCGGGGGTTTGTGAACGTGGGTAGGTGAATGTCCTGATTTGCGCTGGCTCTGTGGCCTCCAGAAAACTGCAACAGCATTTCAGTGGCTTACTGGACCTGCCTTAGTCTTAGTTGCCTCGCTGCAATGGACGACTTCCTTCGCTGTCCATGAAACTTAAGATAAATAGTTATTGCCCTAACCGTCCGCTATCTCTTTGTCTCCCTAACTTGGACGTCCGAAAAAACTATTCACAGCCTCGAGTTTATTGTAATGAACTGCTTGAACTGTCGCGACCGACAGTGTCACAACTGATCCTCGTGGTTGCACGAAAACCGTTCACCAAGCCCAAACCATTGTCGTGTCCACGCACGCCATTTCCTACTATGACATCAAGCAACCACAGATGAATGTTTTGCGTCTATCTGCCTATTGGGTCAACCCAATGTTCCAAAATGCGTCAAAATGGAAAATGCAGCCGGATCGTCAGCTGGACCCACAATGGGCCTGGTGTTGTATTAGCAGATAAAATACAACAGTACGCTCAGTGAAAAAGGCGTAATTAGGAGTGAAAAACTGTCAGCAAGCTAACGCCCTCCCTATGGTGTGGTTTGTTTAATGAATTTAACACGGATTTGCAACAGATGATGGATGTTAGGGACTAGCCAGAGGCCCAGCACGAAAGCCGTTTGCGTAAGAGCACTCGTGCTTGTAGTTTCGGGCGGTAATGTAAAATAGGTCTTTCGTTCGCTGAAACACAGGCTGCAAGTTATTGAGGCGAATGAAGAAGACAGGCCGTTCGTGGTCACATTCACTTTTGTAAAAGCTGGAAAAACACCAACAGTGAATGCCACCGC
>SJOL01007204.1:216558-227995 GCA_004794785.1 Opisthorchis felineus
GACAGTTCATCCGCTTGTTTCAGCCAAAATATTGTGGGTATCAGACCACACAGAATGCGGAAAAGAAAGTGCTTTTTACGCAACAAAGCTTGCGTCATCTCCCTCCATAAGAAGACAAAGATCATTGTTCACGCTTCACAAGGGTGGCTTTTGGTGAAGGTGACTGCAATACCGAGTGTGTTTTCGAATGTCTCAGGGAACCAGCATTACACCTATTCGTTTTTCTCGTTCCAGATAAGAAAGCAAGGGTTCCGCTACTTCGGTGGGGTCTGGAATATACTGGATATTGTCGTGATTTTGCTCTCCCTCATTTGTGCCGGATTCACTATTTATTGTACCGTCACTGCATACGAAGTCATGACCAACATGCTGAAAGATATCAATGCTCACCCTCACTTCGATCAACTGAGCTACTGGTATGGTCACTGGGTGAGAGCCACGGCGCTGTGTGTCTTCTTTGTGGTGATCAAGGTGAGCTGCTTTACCGTTCCCCCTCTATCAATCGTTTCGTGACTGGTTTGATTGTCTAAAGAACGCTCATTCTTAAAGATCGTGTGAAAGTGAAGGAAGCCATGCTAACGAATGAGAAGCAATAGGCACCAGTTTCATCTCTTCCGAGATCATCAGCAAGGCTTCTGAAATTAACATCACTTTCGTGACTTCTGGTGGATGACCTTAACTCTGGGCTACAAGTGGCTGATAAACAATTCTGCAACCTTTTGCACATTCACACCACCCCTGCTTAGTAGCAGACGTGTCTTTACACCGCGTGGCCTTCTTGATGAAGGGTTCTCAACTAATCGCAGGATGTTGCTGATAATTTGTACATGGTGTGGAGGGCTCGAGATAGCTCACCAGTTAAGGTGCGAAATTAGTGACCCGAATGCCCGTGGTTCTAACCGAACTTTGGCATCTGAACTGCTTCTGCGTAGGGTTGGGTAATCTGGCGGTATCACAGCCATTCATCCTGCTTCGGTTGGTGTGGGTTGCACCAGGATGTTGCAGCGGAATAATTACTTTCATCTATGTATAGACGTAATGCACTACTTATAAGGTTGCTGAAAATACTTGGAGAGATTCAGCTGGGTCCCAGGTGAGTCTCCCGCAAAACCAAATTGGTTTGCAAATGAGTGTATTTCGCTACTTTCATTCATTTTTTAAGTGATGGGGATACTATCGAACTTAGGAACTTCTCACATCGATTGTGATTATTGATGGACTGAGTTTATTCCGCTTTGTTATACGTTAATCGAGATCGCCAGCTGTGTACCTACGCGTATGTGTTTTAGTACTGAACCACAAACACCTTCATTTGAATAATATAACATAACATAATAATGTAATTTTTTAGGCACGCCCAATGGCCTATTACAATGGACTCTAACAGCTTTGTGTCTGCATTTAGGGACAACATACAGCTGAGGTTAGTAACTGAACTCATTTCACAACTTATCTGTAACAGTGGGTCAAGAAAACTGCCGGTCAGTGAAGTCAACAAAGAGAATAGGGTTTTAACATTCCTTCCGATCCCATCGGTGGATAGATTACTTTGAGGAAAAATCTGACCAGCTACAGGTGACCAGCATAGCAAACACAACCAACTCGATTCCAAAGCAAGACGAAAAAACATCGTTCAGCTGCAGCACCCTTTCGGTGCCTAGCTGCCATGCCACCCGAAGGAAGCACCAGGGCTGGGATACTACCAGGTTGCCCAAGCCTAGACAGAAGAGCAAGATGAAGTCAAAAGCGATAGTATAATTTTAAGAAGAACAACAGAGCATGCGGTGCTGACTGTTTCTACCTGCTTTTTTAAGGATCTACTAGAAATGGTAGTTTAAGTCTTAAAAAAACTCACACAAAGCAACTGGGAGGCTAAACTATTGCCCGGTAAATCGCAGATTTCTACTGACGTTTGTGTCTTTAGGAAAGCGTAAGGCCGGATTTGGGGATTATCGGGTTATGGGTGATTTTAAGTTACTAAAAGGTTTCATCCCAAGCAGGCTTGACCGCAGTCGGAATAAAACTAGTCCTGAAAATGAGATAGGGTTCCGTCCGAGTCGTGGTTGCATTGGCCACATCTTTATCTTGCGTCATCTTATCGGACAGGACGACACATATGGATGTGATAGCTTTGTGGCGACATCTGCATTTTAATGGAGTTCCAAAACTTGTCACCATTCTTCTCTATATTTTAAATCCAGAGGGTGCGTGAAAGCATACAGGGAGCATTTCCTTAAAGTCGTTACCAAAATGGACTTTCATCAGGCTTTTCCCTCATTACCTTCTATTTTCAAATTCTTAACTGAATTATTTAGATAGAGTACTCTCGATACGTCTGCTAACTCCGGTGTGGGAACCTCCTGGATAAGAACTTAACGGCCTGGAGTATGCACACGACACTGGGCTAGAGGGTTCAGATTTCATCCAGGTGTAAACTTAACAACACCTTCGTGAGCCTCAGTATGTGCTTTGCGCCTTCAAAGCACAGGTCGCCATGGCAACAGGACCACTTGAAACCATGAGAAAAACGGTGTTTTATAAGGCTTCCGTAATATATCGTGTCAAAGCAGTGGAAAAAAGAGGCGCTGGCCGAACCACGTGGATTTCGGGTGTGTGCTGTTTTTAAGCTATCCATCTTGTCAATGCAACGCATTGTGAGTTGGAAGACCGAAGGCCCATCATGTCATATCGGATGCGTAAATAATAAAACTGTCCTCCACATAAGGCTAACGCGAGTTGGTTGCTCAATAATTAGTTCGAGAGCTGCGCTCGAGCTTCCTTACGAAAATATCGATTAGCATTTGGCCAAGTGGAAGGACCATCGTAAATCGATTTTTTCGGTGATGGAAGGTGCCGGTGAATAAAAACTGAGTAGTAGAAGTAAATTGCAAAAGTAATTGCTTAGATCCGACAATTATAAAACTGCTATTAAAGTTAGTGGTAAATCTGCATAGCCTCAAGTAAAGGTACATTATTAAACAAGGATGAAATTTTCCATAAGCACACATGTTTATGAGTTGAGATGGCCCGGTGGTTATGGAGCGGACTTACGGACCGGAAAGTCCGTAGTTTGAACCAAACTTCACCATCTCCACTGTCCCTGTCTAGGCTTGGACAACCTGTCAGTATCTCGGCCCACGTGCTTCCCTCGGGTCACATGGCAGGTAGGCACCCAAAGGGTGTTGCAGGTAAACGACGCACGTCTACTGTCGGAATGTACGTTTCGGGTTGGCTCAATGAGCTCAAAAGTGTCCTGATGACGGTGGGTTCATAGCGCTCTATGCCAGGGATCCAGTGGAGCATTGGTTCAGCGAGTGATGGCGTGGTACGGTGAATTGCGCACATCGTTTATCGTTTAGGGTCACAGCTTTTTCATGCATTTTAAACAGTCTGTGGATACTACGAGTGCATCAGCCAGTTGGCGTTCGAGACCCATACTTTTTTCTGTTAGGAAGTCATTTTCAAGGGTCTCAGACCTTTAGCCATTTTAGCTTCTATTTTCTTCGCACAATTCTTCTTGCGGTGGTAATAAATTCCAGCCTATCCCAAACTGTTTCGGATATTTTTTTCGATTTAGGCAGTTCTGAATATCATCACTAATCCAGAAAGCAACGTTTGCAGCTCCGAAATCTTCTTGGCGAAAGTTTTGTGGGATACAGTCCATGGTTTGGGTAGCACGAAATAAAGGGATCCACTGAGTGCTGTGGGATCTTTGCGCTTTCCCAGTTGGGGCTACCCTGATTCTCCGTGTATATGGCTAAAAACCTTACCGGACATGGCACTCGATCCGTCCCAATGGTGCGAATGCTGTCACATCCTAGTCGGACTGTCTAGCTAGATTGTGTTTGTCCTTGTACGGTGAGCTCCTCTGGTGTGAGGCTCGCAAAGGATGTTAGGTTAATCCCGCTGATGGCGACTTAATGCGATGCAGTTCTTGGCGGATTTCTAACGGACAGAAGACTGTTTATGGTAAATCCTGCCCTCCCTGTTATGTTCCACTCTTTACTAGGCACGCTGTCTCATGGTTTTATGACAGTTAAGCACCGGCATCTATTACTTGTATGTTGCCGTGGATGACAATGATGATGATGATGGCGACAATGATAGTGACAATGGTGATGATAATGACCTAACACACCAGTTGCTGTGGGGATTTCATCCTGTAAGTGAAGCCAATCTATGCCAAAAAGCCGAGAAGCACTGTACAGCTGTTTCATCCTTATTGGGAATCATCAGCAGTGCGCATCTCACGAAACTCCGGAGGATCTCGGACCCGCGACCTGCTGGCTAGTAGTTTGAACACTTTGCCATTTGGCCACGAGTGGCTGATCAGCAGTGTGCTTAACTCGCACTTAGACAGGATATAGACCCGCTCATCCTTCATCACTTACAGGATGAAATTCCCACAAAAACTCCCAAATCTCCTCACACTACTAACAATCTATAAGTAGCTCAGTGGAAGAATAAACGCCACCCGATGAGTGAAACTTCCATCTGAGAAGTCATTGCTTGAACAGCCAGTCAACACGTGTGACCGCGTGATGTGGATCTCGTGATTGAAGGATGAACGGCGTTACATCCTGTCTAAGTGAGACTAAATCACACTGCTGATCAGCCGCTCGTGGCCGAACGGTTAAGTGTTCAAACTACTAGCCAGGAGTTTCGTGAGATGCGCACTTCTGATGATTCCCAATAAGGATGAAACAGCTGTACAGTGCTTCTTGGCATAGATTGGCTTCACTCACAGGATGAAATCCCCGCAAAAACTCCCAAATCTCCTCACAGTACTAACACCAGTTGCTGATGTTCTCACGCAGCAACTGAGACTGAAGTACTATTCTCTTATTCCTAAGGACCAACACACCAGTCTTTTGTTTTTATTTATTTTCTGTACACGCCCTCTCCCTATGTTATTGCCGCCCACGTCTACCGCCATTCTGTGGCGACCCGAACCACTGTACATAGGTAAACAGTCCACATTTGACACAGTGAACCGAAGTGAAATGGACGAAATCAATGAACTGATTTTCGCTACAAAATTCCGGACGAGAACCTGCTGTTTATGGGCAACGTGCAGGTGGTAAGTTCACTGAATCACACTCTCCTTACAACCTCACAATCAATACTTGTGCCAGTGCATATTTGGCTGCCGCAAGAACTTCTTCCAGTTTGGGCGTAATGCTTTGCAGCCACGAATTTGACTTCACAGCTGTTTCGTGGTAGCTGTCTAGTCAGCACAATGGATGAGACTGAAAAGACTCCCTCAACCTTCTCCAGTTGCTTTTACCTGATCAAGGCGACATTCGATATCGCCCGGCTGGCATCAAGTAGGCCTCGCCAAAGTGAACCTGTCGCGTTTAGCTGGCTATGGTCATAGACGTATGAGGATATACGCGCGATACTGCGTTTCCGTATCCATAATGTAAGCATCGACGTGATGGATGAGTCCTTCGAAGGCATGTACTCTGTGCGCTGTGCACTGCGCGTACCACTGTGCTTCACACACTCGACAACTGCCCGGACACCCGCAGTCCAGAAACCTGATGCTGAGTTGTACGCTACCAGGTGAACCGTCGACGAATATTTCCCACCCAGGTAAAATGAACAAATGATTGAGCGCAACGAGTGAAATTTACGCAACGGTTAGTTCAGTTGACAGAGCTGTAGGTTTCAGGAGCACGGAAGAATACTTACCACGAAAATAAGATTACTTCAGAGTTTCAGAAGGAGTAAATGTGCTGACATGTAAACCCACCTTAAGTTTCCTTATCCTTGGAAGTCTGTTTTTGCAGTTGGGGTATGTCGATTCAGCAAGTTGTTGTTTAACTTTTGTAGGCATTTTGAGTTCTGAATGGATTATGGCAGAATTAATCGAATCAATAAAGCTGCCTTTTTAGGACAAGGTCTTACAGCATATTTCATATTACAAACTTAACGAATTTCAAACAAAAAACTTGGAAACCAATTTTCCCTTTTAAAAACTCTAACCCTTATAATGCTTCAAGTACTTCGAAAGTCCATTAATCCTTCTCTCAGTAAATAGGCTTCAACGCCTTGTCATTCTTCAGCTACAACTGATATAAGTGATTGTAAATGTATTCTCGAAGTGTGACACCAGATGAGGTGAGGATGTATCCATTATTCAAGTTCCATCAACGAGTTTATGTTTATTCCTGATCCCTCCATACCCGTCTTTAGATTTTTAAATACGTCAACTTCGATCGCTCGTTGGGACAACTGACTAAAACCTTGGGGACAGCTGCGTTCGACATGATCGGTTTCATGATCATGTTTTGCATTATCTTCTTCGCCTTTGCTCAATTGGGCTACCTGGCCTTTGGAACAAGCATCGAAGGGTTTTGTTCGTTTACACAAGCTTGGTAAGCAGCGGTTCCACTTAACTTTCCTCCCTCAGCGTCCTTCAGACTTAGTTTTGATTATGCTTATTTATGCCTCCCATGTCACAACGTGGCATGCAATTTAGGGTGTGTTCCAAACGATGTCGTTTTACTGCCGCTGATTTACAATTAGACGAGTTAGTTCCACCTTGATGGTGCTTGTCGATCACTGACATGATTCGCACCTATTGTTTCTCACACTAGGCACCGCTGACTCCTGATGTCCGATTTGGTGAGATAAAACCAACTTTCCCGTTGAAATTCATGGGGTAACATCAAAGTTGGTAGGGCCTCCGGCTGGGAAGCCTTCATATAAGCTCATCCTTTTTTGCGGAAAATATGTTTAAACCAGCTAACTTACTCGATGATCTGTGCGATGTTAAAACTGCTTCTTTGGAAAAGCAATCACTGCGCCTCCTGATTGAAATATACGAATTCGTAGAGCTCCACAATGTAGTACGCCTGCAAGAGCTAACGGCTAGTAGCAAGCAGTCTTTCTGGCCCGAAAACCACTTTAGTTATAAATCTAATATGGTTATGGTGGATACGAAAGTAACCATCCAAGTAAACAAGGGACCTCAGTTTACAAAATTCACTTGACTTTGATGAAGATTGATCTACAAATAGTGCTTTTGGATGTGCACAAACGAAGAACCTGGTTTTGGTTGAAGGAAATAAGAGCTTTCTTTTCCTTCTTGGAAGTGGGGGCTACAAAGCAAATCCTCACTGCTGAGGGACACTGGTGTCGATCTTCTTGTGGATTCTCGTCATTTGAGCTGATTTCTTGCGAAGTTTGTTTTGTTCACTTTTCGTTTGGTCATCGAATCTGCTCACATGATACAAAGTTCAAACAGCCACATACATTTTGGGGAATGGGTGAACGATTTTAGAACTGAAATTATAAAATTTAGTCTACATTGCTGGATTAGAGTTAAAAATTAACTTATGGGCACTTGTCTTTAGGCTCGATTGAACGCGGTCCCTCGGTGAGAGCCCATTCGAGCGTCGACTCGCACGTCGCATACTATTTTGAACAACGATTTGTTGTGTAGTTCTTCATATGAGCCTTTCAAGAACATATAAAGTTGTCCTTCAGCAAACTCTTAAGATTTCGTATCTTCCTTTCATATCGCCTTGCAGTTATACGCTATTTCGCATTATGGTCGGTGATATCGATTTTGTGGCCCTCCGGAGAGCCAACTTCTTTCTTGGTCCCCTGTTCTTCGTGGTGTTCATTTTCTTCGCTGTGTTTGTCCTGCTGAACATGTTCCTTGCCATTGTGAATGATGCATACGCCAGTGTCAAGGAAGATTTAGTGAAGCAGAAGACCCAACTAAAGCTCAAAGACATGGTGAAGAAGGTTAGTTCCGCTCAATCTTATTGTTCCAATGAACCGTCCTCGATCTTCATTCTGATGATTTTCAAGTGTCACAATGTATTTCAAACAGTAGGCATTATACGATATTGTACGTGTTGAAGGAATTCGCAGAAAGATGCAGCTAGAGAACGGATACGCTAAGAACAAAGAAGAAACCAACAAGGTCAATAGTATCGAGGTTTTAGAACAAAATTAAGATTCCACCACAATTGCGGACGATTTTATGCAATGTGAACCTCCTCCCGTAGGCATTGACCTCATCTGTGCATACGGTGTCTAGTCTTCAAATAACTATCACTTGTAGAGCTCCAAACCTGTGGCTCCGAGAATCTTGAAAACTTACAAGCAATTAGCTGACTCCTCACAGGCAGTCAGCTACCTAACGGGTTTCGACTCATTAGCTAAGTCAGACAACACCCAATCATTTTCTTTTCACTCAGGTTTCAGCTGCAGTTGACTAATTGCCCTACTCCACTTTTCTCCCCCATCTCTCTGCTATAGAGCGCAAAGGAAATGATCAAACGGATGCGCAAAAAGTCCAGCAAAACCCTGGTACAAATTCTCCGTTCAACAGGCTTGTTTGGCAGGGAGATTATTCCATTTGATGAATTTAGATTGGCACTGAAAAGGTGAGTCCTGATTGATTGCTGATGTTAGCTGTATTGGTGCTGCACCATAGCCTGATCAATATAGTCAGGTTTGGTACTCATCTCAAGATAGAGGTCAGGTTTTGTAGACGTCATAGTAGACGATCCGTCAAATCGGCCAGTCTGTGTTTGACGGTTATATTCTAGACAGTTCGAGCATTGACTTATTGGAGTGATGCACGCTGCGCGCTGCACTCTGATGGAACGTTGATTGTCTACTCATTCTCAAAATACCGATACCCTGGGTGCGTTTATTAATTTTCGTCTGTTTACCGAGCTCGGAAACAGCTTTTCGAAAGTTTCGCCACCAGCTGAAAGGCAGCTGATAGCACTGGAATGGGGTAAGACCTTCTGTACATTGTCAGCTCGAGAGTAACAGGTGATGACGAATCTCTCAAGGCTCACCATGCCCGCCGTCGATAAGGGGACATGTGATGGACCTATCAAGTTCAGGTATGCGTCAGTACAATAATCACATTCAGACTACCTATCCGAACTGTTTCTGGTTGAGGCCAAAGGCAAGGATGTACAGGTACTTTAAGTGTGATTGTCGTAAGATGGATGGTCCGAGCCGCCAGTTAACCGGTCAGGCTGAATGGGCACGCATGACAGAAGATAGCGTCGTGATCGGCCAATGTTTTGGATCGTGTTTGTGTAAATCATTTAGTATCAGTTTACTTCTTTCGGTAAACAAGCACAATGCCTGTCAGAGTTATTGGAATTTTTTCTACTGATTCACCAAAATGGATAAACGGAACCCTAAGTTCAGAAGTTTTTGATGAAGCTTGCCGTTCCTGAGCGCTTAAGTGGGCTTTTTAGAAGGTAAGTCTTATTGGCAACCGGGTATACGCTTCCAGTCTAGGTTAGAAATTAAAAGCCCATCTGTCGGAGCACAATGTGCGCTTGCTAACATTCTAAGATGTAATGTAAACTACTGTAAAGTTCAATTATGTTATTTCATGGGGCGCCAACACAGACAACATGCTGCTGTTGGTCAGAAACATCAAGAACCGGTTTCATTTCCCCATGCAAAGATATTTCGGGCAGACCAAATTTTATGTTTTTGTTTCCGGGTGATTGTCACCCACCGAAAACCAATGGTAAACAGGTTTGAACAGAAAGCGTCAAATTATCCGCCGTGGAAGTAGTCAGATTAAAATAAAACTAATTCAAGCTATTTTCCGAGGCAGAATAATTCCGAAAATATTAATATAAACCCGAACTCTCGCCCAACTTTACAGCCATGGCTATGGAGACACAGAAATAACAGCCACCTTCGTCAAGTACGACACAGACGGAGATAATTGTTTGAATATGAAAGAACAACGACAAATGGAAGATGACATCGAAATTAAGGTGAGTGTGACTACGATTACTGCGATTAGTTGAAATCTATAGTTTCTCTTATATAACCTTCCTGTAATTTAATGGCGATGCACGCTTCCTATTTGTCGGTTCAGGCTAGTACGACATTGAAACAACACGAGGAAGATGAAGGGCACGGAACTGATGAAGAAGGAGAGCAGGACGAAAATGCTGATCCGGATGCTGTTGAGGTAAGCAATTTGAAGGACGGTTCCGTAAGATCAGTGTGCGTCGCGTTAAAGTGTAAACGTATCCTAGTATTCAGACGTTAAGACACATTGGTTGTGTGGATTTAGAGGCCTCTTGCTTCGTGTCAGGAGTAGGGATTAGAGGCGTTCACTACTAGGGAAAAATTCTGGTGGCATAGTTTTCCTGAAACAGTTTGGCGCAGATACACAAACGTGTACGAAATATAGCTATCCGAAGAAGACATATCGTCACAGTAGCCATTCGATTTGTTACTGGTTGCTCCTAACGGCATAACGTCCATTACTTATCTTGGTCAACAACTCATGCTTACTTTCCCCCAGCAATTTAGTGTAGCAAATAGTTAGTGTTTCGTTTTCTACCCTCATGGTCACAATAAATGAATTCCAAACTTTTTCAGATAGTCACGACAACCAGTTTAGTGTGATCAAAGAGCACGTGACGGTGCGCCCAGATTTGCCCCTTGGAGAGGTGATACTTTAATCTGAAGCTTCACCGGAAAAGTGTCGTCTTCCTAATAAGCGTGCTTAGCCTACATCAAAACCTTCCAATAAAACTGTTCATCATTGACAGCGGCACCAGATGAGAATGCTGGTGTTTCATTGCCGTTCATTCATGTCAATTTATTAAATAAAGCCTCATAACAGAAAGAAGGAAAAGATAGGGAAGGGGACCCAGGGCTAGTCTACCACAAAAATCCGAGGTGCTTACACCTCCACAACTCAAACAGAGGATCTGGATAGAAACTGACAGCATGAACGCCACTGACGTTAGTTAGCCGCCATATGCTTCGGTGAATCCAGCCAAGCACAAGGAGGGTCACGTAGACCCCATTCTGGAAAGCGGATAGCACCAACGGCACCCAAATATCCTTCATTCCCTTTTGTCATGCCAAATTCTGTCCACCTCAGGGTTTCCACCACTCCGAATTGAGCACGAAAAACAGCGTTCATATCGTCAGGCGCTAACTCCGCATGCGCAACACATGACTCAGCCACCTTAGCTTGCAGCCCTGGGTGTGTTCTTTGAGGAGAACATGCTCTGCTTCACAAAAACCCGTCTTATGATCACTTCGCTGCGAATTCGTCAGTTCCATCCGATTCAGTTATAGTTCTAAGACATCGGTGATCAAAGACATGAAGATGTCTCAGATACTCCGCCTGAATTGGCCAAGTCTCGCAGGCCATACTGTAGTATGATACACGCACCCTTTGAGAACTAGTGAAACACCTATTCGATGCCACAAGTGGCATAAATTTGGAAATGCGATTCTGATCTTCGAGATTCGTGCGTTCACTTCGTCTGTCACACCACCCTCAGCTAATACAACTTCCAAGGTACGTGTGGTGTTCCACGAATTCCAGTGTCACTCCTCCATGCAGCATGACTTTGCACTCTGTCGGCGTAAAGCACGAGCCGAAGGACTGGATAAACTTAGTCAG
>SJOL01007204.1:268795-279646 GCA_004794785.1 Opisthorchis felineus
CAGGCTGAGCAGACGGGGTGTCATCGTTTTTCTTTGCGGCAGCACATTAGTTCCAAGTTTCCGTATCCCCAACGTCTCGATCCTCGGACGCAAACGTTCTAACCATAAGGTAAAGACCGATCCGCTTTTCTTAAGCTTTCCACAAGCCAATGGCTCCAACTTGGCTCACTCGGTTGCGGGTACAAGGCTAGGCCAGGGGATAGACGCAGCAAGGCATCATTATCGTACTCTCAATATTGTTGGGCAAAGGACCTGCAGGCATTTCGATCGTACTAGCCAGTGCAAGTGGCCATCATGGACCCGTAGACTACTCCAGGGTCGAGCAATTCCAGTGACTGTTCCAAAACGCAGGACAACATTTACAATAAAAATGGACGTGCTGGACACCCCAGGAAAAGCTTTACTGACATCGCAGGATGTCGATAGGCCTACCTTATTCGTGCTCTGAATACCAACGAGAACTCACCTCGTGAGTTAGAACCCGTACAGGGATTCCGAATGCTCGTGCTAGTCCAAAGTCAGCAAGTTTCACTATTTTCCGGCCAACATCCACAAGTATATTCTGTGGCTTCAGGTCTCGGTGTATGACACGTCTACCGTGGCAAAACAACAGTCCTTGAAGCATTTGATACATAAAACTCTAAAAGAATAGTACGTGAGTGATTCGGCATACTCTTGTAACGCTCGGTTCCAACATATTTTTTCGCCCGTGGTCATCGAGATAACGTTTCAGGTCCACATTAAGATACTCGAATACCAGATATAACCTCCCACCATCCATAATCACTTGCTCCAGACTAAAATTCCGAATTATGTTTGGGTGAAGCTCACCTAACAATATTTGGATGCTGCAGTTCCTTTAGAAGTGATATTTCTCTAATGGCAGTAGAGGGGACACCTTCTTCGTCGTTCTCCAACCGTATTTTCTTCAGCGCCGCTAACCGCGAATTGCGTTTATTGCGGCACTTATATACAACGCCATAGGTACCTGTTGGTGTAGGGAATCAAACCAAGTGGAAATTTTTGGAACACAACCTTCGCCTATCTTTTCCAGTCGGATGAAATCCAACAACGAAAAAGGGCCTTGAGTGGACATAGGACGAAGTTAGGTCGCGAGCGCGCTGTTACTGGTTTTCGCGCGACATAACAAGCTACCAGTTTCTCCGTCTTCGATAGTTTTTCAACCTGAACATAATCACTACTGTTTTGAACAACGTACCTGACACTTCGCTGCACCGAACTATGACATATGGAATTAACGTTTTCCGCGCTTTTCGAAAAATTCGTAACTGCGATTTTCTCCAAAATTGCGAAGGCGGAAAATCTTGAGATTAAGCACAGCTTTTATCCGCATTATTACTCGAACAAAAAGAGTTTATGATCTGCCTTATATTAACCGAAATTTGCTTTTGACCCACAGTTCAACTTTATGATTGATTGTGAACTGCCATGAATCAGTAAGCTGTTGTTCGGCCTCAGAGGATATTTTCTGATAAGCAAATGCCTGCTGCATGTTTTTCGCAGCCATCGAAAGACACTGCACAATTACATGAAGGATGACTGAGGCATTTTTGCTCGGGGGTGGCAAATGAACAGCAACGCCCTTTTGGGTCACTAATGGTTGCGCTACAGTTGAAACAGGCAAACCACAAACCGCAGGAGAGTCGAGGAATCAGACAAAGCTAGTATTAACGAATAAAATGGGATGCATAGGATTCACGGATTCACGGATTGATACACAAGATCGAGGCTTTTGCCCAAGTTTTCCGGATCGGTTTTGTTCCGGTTTCGTGTGCGAAGCCACGAAGACCGTCCTTCACTTACTCCTTTCCATCGTGTTTAGAAACAGAACATGACTAAGATTTTGTACGTCCGACTGTCCGTCAACCGATCGCTTGCTGAGGAGTTCGACACATAAAGCGCACTAATAAAATTTGGAAAGCCGTTGACTTACGCGCTGCAGTTCGTGGCCGAAGGGTCACTAGTACTCGGGGAACATAAAACCACCGCATGCATTGCCCACCCGCTCCGTTCTGTAAGTGCCTGAGAGTTTAGTTACATTGTCGCAAGTGACATGCCCTCGGCCCTGGCCAAGCTTTTTGAGCGCCAACGTGTGCAAGCGATAGAATCAATGGCACTGCACTATAACCACGTGCATTTCTCCAGAACTCAGCGGTTTACGCTAATCCGACGCTTCCAAGGCGTCGGAAATATCGATCGAACACAAGCAGTTAACCGTTTTGAGGAATTCCCCTTAAAGCAGCCCATCTCTGGCTTGCAGTGGTAAGCTCTGCACCTCCCCAATTACATACGGCATGAATGCCTGGCGTCCGGTCATATATTCCAATGTGGGAATTGAGCCACTTGCACTTGTAACTAAATTGTTCAGCTTATTCAAACAGGTGATGGCCAGAATACAGTGAAGTGAAAATGTCTGCGATGGATTAATTGGCAACACAAAAACTGGAGGCCAGCATTTCGTTGGACTTCGTTGTTGTCTTGTGCTGACCTCATATACACAAATCTATCAGGATGCATTCACGCGTCGTATAACAACCGGGCAGCACGTTTACAAAGACCATTCATCGACAGCCGACACACGAAGCGGCCCCGACGAGAGGGGTTAACGAAGTTTCCTCCCTGAACGAATATCTAGCGCTCTCTATCCAGGGTCCTTTGGCTGCGATGAAGGTCACCCAGCTGCTTAATGCTGCAATGAAGACAGCCACGGCGTTTCTAGTGAACAGGTGCATGAGAGAGTCCAGGATGATCACCTGGGGGTCGTTCTCCAGAACAAGCACGCCGACAAAACTGGAACAAGGGCTCCTTAGTGGTGTCGCGACAAAGCCTGAATACGAATCGTTTCGCGCAGAATGGTTGCGCGGAAAGGGAAGTAAGCAAACTTCTGGTCTTCTAGTCACAATTCCCACCCCATCTGCAATACAGCGATTCCTAAAGCGGAATGTCAGTATTAAAAATGCTTTCCAAAGGAGCAAGCGAATTTCCGAGGATCACCCTCCAGGGCGCAAATTTGGGTCGCAGCGGTCCTGGAGGGGAGGCGCGAAAAAATCTTCCACTTGGAGACAGATCAGCCAACCCCAAACTTACGGCCAATTCGGTGAAACTTATAGATTATAGTGCTCTTAGGAGCACGCCGATGCAATCGGCCGTGAACCTAGATTGCAGTTTTTACTCAACCTTTGCAGACCCCTCAACTATTAACGACAGTGATGCTCGGGGTGATGCAAGCATCGCAGGGACAGCGTCCAACTTATGTGAAACTGTCTTAGCTTATTACCTTAGCGGGCGACATAGCGCAGCGGTGTGTGCCACAGCCAATGCACAAGCTCTAAGCTGGATTGCGTCAACTGTGCGGTGACAGGCGGCAAACTCCGCGGACTGATCAGCAACAACCGTTGACCCCTAGATCGGGGACTGATGCGAGAGCCACACAAACACTGGAAATTTGAGACTGTCTGCCTCCAGCATCATTCCGTCAAAAGCGGTTTATCCGATTGTGAACTCAGTCGTCACTCATGACCCCGATAACCAAAGCCACAACCCCGACAACAATGTACCGGAAAATCCTAGGTACACCGGGTTGGCCACGCTGATTGCGGACGACCTGGGGGTCCACACATACACAAAAGGAAAGCGAATTTCGTCAAATAAACCACATAAATTTCGCCCAATCGATAAGCTGTTTGCTGAGTCCAAGGTATAGCCCTCTGCAAAAACGAGCCTTTTGGGTATTCCACCAAAATGAATACTCCTTTGTGGTGCATCCAACGCACAAGCGGCCCGACAGCGCCTCAAAGAGATGCATTGCCGGAGAAGCCCAGCCCGAAAGCTCAGGAAACAAAACGGACGCATGTTCTTCAAAAACCCTTGAACAACAACGAATCTAAGAGTCCAAAAGTTGGCACTGTAAAGCTACAAGCAGCAACCATTAGAAGGTTCTCTCACGAAGGGGAAGATAACGTCCCACAAAGGCAGAGGGCCCGCGAACACCGGACACCCAAGGGCAAAACCTCCCCTGCTCGGGAACACCCATGCAGGAAGCGGACAACGCACCGCAGAGAACCCCTTCGGAACCTTAGACTCAAACCCGGCGTACAGTTACAAAATCTGCTAACCCCTGATAGGACGCCTCCCGGCTCCCCACCTGTCGCAATAAAGATAGTGTTGAAGTGCTTATTCACAAAAGCCTCAGTGTTTTCAGCAAACTTCACGATAGTCAACAGTCGGCTTGCTTTGAACAAACGACCACACTCCTACTTACAGCGACCTGGCTCACACCAGACGTCTGACGTGGAAATCTCGAACGGCTGCTGATATTTTCCGAGCTGACACGAAACGTGAGAGGAAAGGTGGGGTTGCGCCAAAATGCGGCCCTGCACCGTTTTGTGATGCACAGTGGATTCAAATCCCGCTTCGTGAGACAAATCCTCCTCTTCTTAGCGTAGTCTACCTTCGCCCCCTCAATTCTAGCGGCAGATGAATAGTACATCATACAAACACTTGTGCAACTCTCCTCCAGCAATCCCTTCACGCATCTCCTGCTGGTATGTGATTTCCACGCTCCGAAGGCCTTCTGGGTGGAGACCGAGCGAATGGGGTCTAGTGGGCATTTTGCATCGTGGCCGATCAATGCCGTTTAGCGGAGCAGTTGGACTCAATATGTCGTCGCACTCACTAGATACCGTGCAGGCCAACTGCCATCCCTGATGGATTTGGTTATCACCAACGAAAGACAATTCTTTGGTCAAGTGTTAGTCAAGGTTCCATCGGGATATGATGACTAGTTTGCTGACGTTTGATTTCATCCGCGCGAAGTCGAGTGGAACAAAGTTTGCCCAAAAGTATCCGGCGTTTGTTGGTAACGAGGTCATGATTATGCCTCAAAACGATAACTACGAGAGACACAGAAGACGAGCTCGCTTCTCTCAAAATTCGGAGCTGCTGTAAATCAGAAATCCGTCAATAGAACGTACAAAAACAAGGCACGATAATAGACCTCGCCCGGAAAAGCAAAAAATGCACTATTGAAGTATACATTCACATGCACGCATTTACGGACAACTTAACCTAAGCTAAAGAGGAAGGACTCACATCGGATGCCATATTTTTCGACTTCTCAAAAGCAATAGATCACATCCAGTAGGCTGCACTGCTCCAAAATCTCTAGCCTTAATAGATTCAGGGAAAAATTGTACGCTGGACTATGATGTTCCTATCAGACAGAACATTTTGAGTGAATGGGGCACGGCATACATTTTATTGGCGCTGGCCTCCACTGAAGTTCCCCAAGACCCCGTTTTGTGACCACTGCCGCTTATGAGCGGCGCCAACGTCTTTCTAGATGTTCCATAGACGACGCTCTCCAAATGTATGTTGACACCGCAAAGCAGTGTTCACTGACTGCCGTCCTCCTCCGAGGACACCCAATACCTACTTATGCCCTGTTTGAATAAGGCTTGCCCAACAGGTTTTTTACCGTTGATCCAACTTATACACGGCGGGGACATGGTAAAAAGATTTTCAAGCTAAGAGCGCACACAGTAGGGAACCGTTTTTCTCATTTTGGATAGTTGGTGCGTGGAACAACCTTCCTCCGACAGGTGTCACAGTGAACCTAGCACCCAGTTCAAAGCATTTTTATGCCATTTATTGGTTGATTTATCGCACTGGAAAGCTTGTGGCCTTGAGCTGAGAACTTAGAGCAGTGCTACAACATTTTTTGCTTGTGCCTTTGAGGTGAACGCAGGCCGCTGAACGGCAGCAACAAACCTGATCCAGGAAACTTGGGAGAAGACTCCCATCCTCTTTATGAATCCGTGAATCATAGAATTCCATCCCATGGCTCGTCTAAACGATGCCGCGCAGTGGATTCCCTCGTTATCACTTATTAGCACGCAGGTCTCGCTACGACTTGGCAATAATGGGCTACACATAAGTTTTCACTGGTAGTTTCACTCGCAAGTGGCCTGTGTGCACACATTTCGAAATAATTCACCTTGACCGTGACAAGCACCCTTCTTTGGAACGCCACTTGTACCTTGAAATAGCGTACACAACACCGTGGCAATTCCTGGTATTCCATACACTTGTTTTGGCACACTAATGTCTTACAGGAAACATGCGACGCACTTGTTCTCATTGTGACCAAGGGGGGTTCTTGGGTTTGACTGTTCTTTTATAAACGTGACCAAACGGATGACTACATATGCATCTTTGATTTGAGGCACATGTGGTCACGAATGCCGGGAGAGCAATCCTTTATCTGGCTATGTGATAAGTTTATTTCACTTTTAGCTTCAGGTTTTGGTGTCAAGACAGTGGAAATCAATTTGTTTTCAGCTTTCGTGCTGTGACGGTGCGAAGAGAAAAGTTCGATTCCATGTGGGTCCACAGGCGAATGCCCCACTTGCGTACTTTGGTAAGCCAAGTGGGATTTTTTTGGGCAATTCTGTTCAGGTTGGTCAACTGCTCTCTGCAGGTTCCTGCACTGTTTATTTGAATGTTGCATCAGAGTTTGTTGATTCACAGTTGAATTCTCCGCCCTGCAAGAAGGCATGCGGTAGGCCAACATTTTATAAGTGATGCGGAGTTGGGGGCTGTGACGCATTACAAGGCCCGGGAAAGTCCCACTTGAATTTGGGTTTGGTAAATGGGTCCTTCTGGGTTAAATAGAGTGTAAATAAATTAGTACGAACTGCTAATATTCGGAACACACGCCCAACCTGACGTTGCTAGCGTAGGGAGACCAAATGCATTACATTCTATGTGTTTGCTGTTATGATATAGATGCGATCTCACTTTATTAACGTCACGTACAACATGATTAGCGAACCGCTGTCCTTGTTGCGCCTTGGTGTCCCGGGGTTTTAGTGAAATCGTCGACGAAGTTATACCCCCTTTTGGAAGTTGTCGAATGGCGGACCCCATAATTACTAGGAAATTAGCGAAATACACTCATTTGCATACCAGTTTGGTTTTAATGGGTGACTCACCTGGAACACAGCTGAATATCTTGTTGATGATGTTTTTAAGTTTTCGGCAACCTCGTAAGTAGTGTATTACGTCTGCTGTGGTAAATTACTTTTGGTATCTACACTGACCCAGTAGCCTGATGACACAAAGGATGGACTCTGGGGGGCACAACAAACCGCGCAGAGAGCATACATTAGGGTGGCCGATTCTCAAGTTTCTGCCTTTCTAAGCATTTAACAGCAATGAAGAAAATGCCATTCAGTGGCAGCAGGTTAAGGCTTTATGCGAACATAATTGCAACTTTTGGAACAACGCTATCCTTCCTGCGGCGAGTGTAGGTAGCACGGGTTGCAGATTGCCGCGCCAACCAAGTTGTCTACTCACTGCACCATGAGGAATCGGCCCAAAAGGCATTCGCCGTTCTACGGATGATTAAGCGCACCTTCTCCCGTATTACTCGCATGGACTTCCAAATACTCTATGGGGCCTACGTCAGACCGCTTCGTGAATACGCCAACCAAGTTGTCTACTCAGGGCGCACGAAGGACGTAACCCTCACTAAGCGTGTCCAGCGAGCTGCTACGAAAATGGTTGCCGGCCTTAAATCCGTGGACTACGAAATGCGTCTCGCGGCGCTTGACCTCTTTCCCCTCGAGTATCGCCGCCTCCGAGGGGACCTAATTCTTACTTATGCCCTGTTTGAACAAGGTTTGGCCAACAGGTTTTTCACCGTTGAGCCAGCAAACACACGGTGGGGACATGGTAAGACGATTTTCAAGCTCAGAGCGCACGCTTCAATTAGGCATTTTTTTCATTTTTTTGTAGTAGCTGCATGGAATAACCTGCATCTTGCGGGTGTCCACGCTCCTTCTAGAACCCAGTTCAGAGCACTATTAGACACTTTTCTATGCGAGTCCTCGGGCTGGCACACATACTGCCCCGCGCTGAGTACTTAAAGAGCAGTGCTACACCCTTTTTTCGCTTGTGCCTTTCAGGTGAACGACAGCCGCTGAACGACAAGAACAAAACCGACCCGGGAAACTTGAGCGAAAGCCTCGACCCTGTGTATCAATCCGTGAATCCGTGAATTGCAAGATCGGATGGTTGGGACTTGAAGGTGGCGGGCAAAAACAAAACGAGGGAGTGCAAAACAAGAGGTGTCCTTCCTGACACATGACAAGAAAAGTGCAACTTGCGGAAAATGAGGTACCAAAACAACGGATGTGATGAAGCAGTGGAGGTGGCGCGATCCAGCCGGTCAATTTGAACTAAAACCTAAGACCACCACTGAGGCCTCGTGGCCTTGGACTGTTGGGCTTATGGCCAAGGGGAATGATGAAGTGGGGGGATTAGCAATGCGGATAAATACTAGGAGGAATCTCAAAACTATGGTGTACCATAAAACTGTAAGGACTCCCTGGTGTCTCTGTTGTAATGGAGTCGGGCATAAAAGTTCTTTGGGAGAGTGAGTTGGTGTTAGCACACATTTCGGCACACGAACTATACGGAAGAATCATTGACTTTATGAGGAGCACAAACCGAAAGTCCACCGAAATTGTTAACTCCGAACGAAAGCTTAAGTAGATTAGAATGAACCCGTTCTGGAGGCCGATGGGGCCAGGTGAAGAGCTCGTTCGTAGTTGCAGTTAACGGAACGAGTAGGCGAGAGGGTACAGTCAAGGGCAACATGTGAGCAGTTGCGTGTGTGCTATCAAACTGGGCATGGCAGCGCCGTGCCATAATTGCACTGACAGACCCCGGTTTCTAGACAGCCCCGTAATGGACGTCATGTTTGTGGTGATTGGGCTGAGATGTGCGATTCTGTAAGCAGCGGGATTTTTTGGGTTGGCCAAGGGGATCCGCAGAGGTAGAACGAAGGCGATGTAAGGTCGCAGATATTTTTCTGGTCCGGTTGGGGATCCCTGTGGATGTAAATCAAAGGCAGATGGAGTGGATAACAGCCAAATAGGGCGTTCGAACCAGGTGTTGCCGAAGGTCGAAGCTTGGGAAGACGAGGGAATGGGATGAGATCAGTTAAGCCTGGTGAGTTTCAGGAGACATCAGATGGGGTAAAGTGCATTGATAGAGAGAAAAAACTCAACGTTTACCACATTTATGGTGGCAAAAACAAGTGATTAAGTGAGACAGGATGGGTAGATTGGCACTTAGTAGACTATTGATCAAGCGCGGGTTGAGTTTGCTTATATATGCTCTTATAGCACAAAAGAGCTAGAGCAAACCGTTATAAGCACGCAGGGGTTGTGTGGTTATGGAAATCAAACATATGATGACTGACGGGATTAGGACTTACGAGATAATGGACTAGTTTATCTGGAATTTATTACGTGAGTTGGGCAGTGCCGTAATCTAGGAGAGAAAGTAAATGTCCTTGAAGCACTGTTATAGGCTTCAATTAACAAGTGGTGCATGGCGAAAAAACCCTTAGGCGCTAGTTTTGTGTGCCAGTTGATCGCATCAGTTGGTATAGGGCACGGCTGTTTCTCATAGCAAAAGCCTTCTCCATCTCCCGAGCTTTCGGTGTCCACCAGAGCTCTCGGACTTTCCTTAAGCTCTTCACTATTTGGCGTTTGAGGGATTTGCGTGCGCCATCGTACTCGTTGCATGCTGGTATGGAGTTCTCGACACCAATCATGGATAGCGATCTCGATGACATCCAGTGGTTTTGTGGTCGAATTGGAGAAGTGGGACAGACAGCATTGAACGCCGCTAACATAGCTCCCTTCACATTTCTCCACGCTTCATCCACATGCTCACTACCACCACCAGAGGTGTTGGGCTAGCTCAGATCGATACTGTTGAGCTATGGTAGTTCTTCGAAGATAGTGGACTGGTTTACTTCTTGCTGACTTGCGAGGGGCTGAAGGTAAGCGGACTCTCAGGCGTGCACGCACCATGGCGTGATCGGAACCAAGTGGTGTGCCCCAGAAGGAATGGCAGTCTTGAACTGTGGCTCTCCGACGGCGGCTGATGGCCACGTGGTCCAACTCGGTCCACGGCTGATTTGCAGTTGGCGGCCGCCAGGTTACGCAGTGCGAACGTTTATGTTGAAAGTTCGTACTTGCCAGAAACAGTTCATGGTCAGCACACAACTGAAGGAGTCGAACTCCGTAGTCTGTGCGGCGGGCATCGACTCCCAATCGACCGCCCAAATGTGATTCCAAGGAGCTCAGACGACCTACTTGAGCATTCATATCGCCTGAAAGGATCACAATATCGGTGCTTTTTGCCTGACGAATGAGCCCGGATAGTTCTCGATAGAAAGTATCTTTCTCAGCGTCAGAACTGCAGTCCGTTGGGGCATAAGCCACGCTTGGGTCGTGTATACGTGTTTCGGAGACAAGCATACATCAATTTTAAGGGAATATAAGGTTTCAGCAGGCATTGCCTGTTTGCCAATTTGACATAGACTACGGACGTTAAAAGTTCCCGTATAGGAAGGATTTCGTGGATTTAGAAAAGTGTTTTGTTTATTGTTGATAGGCAGCGAGGAACATAAGGCCGTTCGGTCAGATAACTGACAGTCAAATGACCCAGCGACGTTTGCTTGTGTGGTGGGAAGGGGTTGGGAAGGGACATCGGTAGACACCGAACTGCGCGGGCAAATGATACTTCCAGGTTGCCCAGGCCGAGGAAGGGAGTTTGGTGTAGTTACCCCACATTGAGCCTATGACTCCAAAGTCCGACCCACAAGGCAGTGGGAGGATGTAGGGTTTTGTTCGGGGACCTTGCCCTTAGCCTAACTCAAAATTCTGACCCACGAGGCAGCGGACAGTAGGGTTTTCTTTGGGGACCCTGCCCGGAGCCCATGTCTCAATAGTCTGACCTGCTCGGCTGCAG
>SJOL01007204.1:290397-303115 GCA_004794785.1 Opisthorchis felineus
TCGTGGGTGAGTTATTTCTTCCGAAAACCATTCGACGTACTTCATCACTACTGATCCGGTGTTCTCACCAGACTCGGGCAATACTCCGAAGACATCGATGGTCAAACACTGAAAATTTTTTGGCGTCCTCATCACGTAGTGGCCAGATTTCTGACCCGTATAATAATATGGAGCGCACCGCAACACTGTCAACTGGACTCTTGACAGATAAGCTGATATCATGCCTACGCCACAGATGATACAGGTTCACAAAAGTTGCTCTGAACTTCCCAATCCGGATGGAAATATCGTCCTTGGCTGGACCACTGGAACTGATACAACTACCCAGGTGGACAAATTTCTCTTCTCCAATCTGCTCAGACTCAAGCATGAGGTTAGGGTTCGAGCCTACCCAGTCTTGCAGCAGCACTTTACACTTTGCAGGTGTGAAGCGCATGTCAAACCGTGAGGCGGATTTATTTAGACTATTTAATGTTATCTGCTTTACGACGGCGTCAGATCCAAGAAGAGCTATGTCGTCTGCGTACTCGATATCTGTGAGCGAACGCCCTGGGAGCGTTTCGATCCCACGGACATTAGATGCTGGTAGTGAGTCTTCCATAACCGTATTATTGACGAAGTTGAAGAGGAGAGGCGGCAATGAACGGCCTTACCTGACACCACTTGATGTAGTGAACTCAGGCGATAGCTTCCCGTAGACCTTCACACTTCAGCGGGAGTTGGCGTACAGCGATTTATGGAGGGTCAAGACTTTATGTGGGACACGTTTGTCCCATAGACATTGCCATAGTGGCTGGCGGACCACATAGTCAAAGGCAGATTTCAAATCAAGAAAGACCGTCACTGTTAGTTGGTGGAAGCGCTATGGCTGTTCCAGAATCTGATGGTGGTTGAAATTGTAATTGTTTCATCCTCTTGCATCCTCTTCGCTGTCTGTGCGACGAGCATCGACTCCGAATCAACCGCCCAGATGTGTTTCGAAGGAACTCAGACAATCGACTTGGGCATTCATATCACCCGCAAGGATCACATTGTCAGTGTTTCTTGCTTGACGAATGAGCCCGGATTACTTTTGATAGAAAGTGACCTTCGCAATGTCAGAACTGCAGTCCGTTGAGGCATTGGTAGTTACTGCAAACAGGCACCGTTTTTTTATGTTACTGGGCCTGGTTGAACTGGACAACTGAACGGCGCAAAAACGACTGTTCACTGAAATCCAATCCAGAAAGACATGTTCAGTTTTGGGGCTGAGTTCGACCCACGCCATGTATTTTACGAGCCATCGCTTCTGGATCGCCGGACACACGGATGCCGAAATGTGAAAGAGCTGAGTTCGTCCTTGGCGTTTTGAGGTGCGTGACGACGCTTAGGTCTTGTATGCGTGTTTGGGAGACACAGCGTACCTCAATTCTAATGGGAGTTTACGACCCGGAAAGCATTGCCTGTTTGCCAATTTGATATAGAGTACGGATGTTTAAAGCTCCTATGTAGAAAGGATCTCTTGGATTTAGCACTGTTATTTCGTTTATTGTTACTGGGGTGCGTGATACATTAGGCACATAGGTTAGATAACTAGCAACGTCTGCTTGTGTGGTGGGAAGGGTTTGGAGGCAGACGTCGGTGGACAAGGAACTGTCCAGGTCGAGGATGGGGGTTCGGTTGATGTACCTCACCTGAGACTTCGACTCAAATGTCTGACCCACGAGGTAGCGGGTAGTAGCGTTTTATTTTGGGGGCCTGTCCGGAGCCGATGACTCAACAGTCTCACCTGACCGCGGCACAGGCAGTAAGGCATTACTGTCTCACTCCTGATATGGCTGGTGACTTTTGAGCAGCAGCAGACTCTTTGGTTTCGACTATTTTGACCGTATTGCATAATGCGCCGGCGGTCATGGTCAACCGTTGGGTGATCGCTGTGTGCGATTTTTAGGGCCAACCTTCTCTACCTCG
This sequence comes from Opisthorchis felineus, assembly GCA_004794785.1. NCBI lineage: Eukaryota > Metazoa > Platyhelminthes > Trematoda > Opisthorchiida > Opisthorchiidae > Opisthorchis > Opisthorchis felineus. Next base: position 292,348 of record SJOL01007204.1, read on the forward strand.
TCCTTCCTCTAGGAAGGCAGCATCGCTGCTCCCATGAATATGGATGTGCTTGTCGCCTGGGATAAGCACCTTACTGCCTTCACACCCCTATCATAGAGGACAGTACGACTTTACTCCCAGACCGCCTTGTAGCACGATTACTCGTAGTGCGGGGTCCATCTGCTCTTGGTCTGAATGCTCCCCCTTAGCCTTCGTGGCATGGTTGTACTTTGTGGAACGAAGTTCCAGCTAGTGTAGCCCGCGGATTCTTTGTACCACTCAAGCCCGGCCACCACAACAAGGTGACAGCTTTAGATCAACATATTATCAGTACTGTTTCCTTTCTTTTTACACAAAGCCAACTACAATTATTTTTCGCTCTCACACTCAGGTCCTGAGCACTTCCCACACCAGCGTATTGCTCTTTTTCCACTAAATACTTTCCCCATGGTGAAACCACTGTTTCTTTTTTATATTTTCTGAATCATTTGAGAAGGATTGCACATACTGTTTGCCTGGTCGCCGAAGATTGTTCGTAGGTGCAGCGCAATACTACTTATTCTCACTCTTCCATGGAGGATCTCTCTTCCCCCACCCCGAACGGATGGAGTCCTGGCTGGATATTCATGTCTCGTCTGAAAAGCTGATAGCGAGCCAAGTAGCAGCAGGATAATGGATCAGCGATTCCGTCGAACTAATTGTCCTGTGACAGCCCTCTTGATTGCATTTGAACGATTGTCTGGTGTGACAAAATAAACATAAATCTTACGCTTAGGGCTGGATAGAAACAGAACCCAAATTGGCGAACAATGTGAACCTCATATCGCTCTCTTAGCTTATCAGCGATGGAACTTTTATCGCACCGTCACTTTAAGGTGGCTAGTTTAGACTCTACGTTGGTCAAATCGGTAGCTACTCTCTTAGCATTCGTCGGTTAAGGCGCGAAGCTACTAATTGGAATATCCTTGGCTCGAACCCAACTTTGGCATTTTGACTGCTCCTGTGTGGGTAGCCCTTGTGCTTTCTTTATTGTGCACGGCAGCTGTGCTCCGAAAGGTTGCCATAACTGAACGGTTACGCTCTCGAGTTTTGTTCAGCATACACAACAGCGTCTCTGACTTAGGCTAAACCACTTTTAACCCGGTGTCTAGAGCGGATCAAATTTCCTTAGATCAATGGACCAGGTCCTTAAGGTCAAAGTGATCTTGAGGAGAAAGAGACGTAAATTCCAGTCCGACCAGCGTTTCACAAGTTTGGATTTTATGGTGACCTATGCAACCCGAATGTTCATCTACATAAAATACAGTTCCAAATACAGAATGCTTCCCTGAAGTGCGATTGCATTGCCTTAGCCACAGCCCTGTTCGTGCTTACAGTTGAAATCCCCCGTCATCTACTAAACTCAAAACGTCAGCCAGAATTAAATATTGGGCGACATGCTCTCTAGCACACGACTCGCATAAGCACACTATATCGCTAGTGCCAATGTCAGCTCTGTCCCCAGTGCCTGCTAAGTTTAACCAAATCACCGTAGTACAAGTGACTGCTTACTGCATTTCCATCCTATCACCATTGTTGTTGTTGTTGTTGTTGTTGTTTTCGGCTCAGAGTCCTCCAAAACATATACCTCTTTACCGTCCATCTTTATTCCGAGCTGACTGATACTGCATGTCGTATTCAATGACCAACGAACCCTACGATCTCTCACACTGAAGAAGTGTTGGCTGTCACTGTGAGGCATACTGCAAGTACCACAGGTGCATAAAAACGGGGAAGTGTGGAAGATAATTACCCAGTTTAGTTTTCCAAAGACAAGAATACTGAAGAAACGAAACGGCTGAAGCCCTGGAATTCTGACCAATCTCTCCGCTTCATACTTACGGGGCTGATGCTAAGGGGGCTGTGTTGATTTCGTACAAAAACCAAAATGTTCAAACTACGTTATCTCAGGATACTTCTAAATTGTCTGATCTGCCCGTGTTTTTTGACACTGTTCTTGCTCTTTCTTCATTATATCCCATGCGAACTTCGATTGACGATTTATGAGATGACCATTTAAATGATTGCTCGCTTCTAGTACTCATCGCTACCAGCTTTATGTATGTCTCCTCTCCAGTGTTTTTGCCTGTCGCCATTGAAACTGCGTGTCCCGATAAGGGAGTGTTAGTTTGGTCGAACGTGGTCAGCCAGGATGGGTTTTACACGCGTTACCCACTTTGTCAAGGGCAACGTGATTAAGGTCGCTCCATTCAGCATGCGTCCAAGGTTGCTCTATCCAGGGCGTGCCCAAGGTCGTTCCACACTGCAAATAACTGCACTGTGACCTGTGTCTCCGTGTGTCTGACGGCATACAGTGTGGAGCACACTTAGAACTGCAAGCCATTGCGGTGCGGTACGTGCCTGATCACCATCGTGTATTTTAACCCTCTTGCCTTTTCGGTATTTTTACGTTCATTCGTAACTATTCGGTCGTTTTTGCCCGACGGCCCCCACTGACCTTTTCTGTCCTCGGTTCCCTCTGTTTCCCATTTTGTTTGTTCTCTAGGTTCATTTAGGTGTGTTGATCTATTACCTCAATTCCCCCAGCGACCTTCATAATGACTGCATCTCTATGAATTGCTACGGTTTGCTAGTACTGATCTTATGTTCGTATATATGCTGCATCCGAACCGATGATTTAGAACCAGACCAGTGATTCCTGTTTCATTTGCTGTTTGTCACAGTCATATCATCTACGTCAATACTGATATGTCAGCTGTGAAATGTACCTACCGATCTCTCTCCTAACTTCGGGTCTGCGTGGGATTGACTAACAGCGAAAGCTGCCTCCAAGGAATCTGTCACAACGCACAGGATTCTACAGGCTCTGGGGCCACTTATTTCTTCGTTGGTGGTTATTTTTAGTGTATTGAAAAAGAAAAGGACAACAACTCCCTCATTTTTTTATGGAACTATCACCTATACTGCTAAAGCATCAGTACAAGCTTGTTCGGCTCGTCCAAAATGAGAAGAAGAAACAGTTAACTCACGGCGTTTTTTTAAACCTGGATAGCCCTTCGTGACTTGACTTTCTAAAGTTGTCAACTTAGAGGAGTAGCTCGAGTTTTCCCCCATGAATGCGCACAATTTTTGTACCCCAGTATTCTTTCTTCAAGGGGTTATATTTATATCACATTTTAATCCTTTCTCACTTTTCTCGTTTGTCTAGTGCATCTTTTTGAAACTTCGGTTCTTGATCGCCAGGCATTGTGCAACGTTCTCACTTGGATTGTTTCACGCGTGACTCAATCACCTGGTAGGTTTTTGTTGTAAGATTGGTTTTTGTATCGGGCCTATATCTCGTAGAATATAAAGCGGTCACCATCAGAACACGATACAATCTTTTTTGGGTTACTGGATAATTTATATTTTCCTGATGCGATGAAGATGTCGGGGAATGCGCTCCAGGTAATACCCAATGTTTTCAGTGGATGGCAATATTCAAAGCCTTCCGCCACAGTCCGACTGAATTTGGAGGTGACCTACCTAAGTACAAACATCCTACCCCGGAGAGGAATTTGTGTGCATGAATAATTTTCTTCGTTCTTGTTCTTTGCTGTTGGTTCTTCTTCAGAATGAACACATTGGGCTCAAGAGTGTCCAGAAAAAGCTAGGCTTGTGTAACCTGTAGACGGTTTTCATCGGCTAAACTTCCCGGGTCACTTATGGTCCTACCAATAAACCAGACATGCTTAACGTTCCACTGGCCTACTGGATATGGAAATTACCTCGGGACTTGTGTTGTATGTTACTGGGCACCAACCGTTGGATATGAAAGATATTAATAGCTGCCATAGTTAAATCGGCTTTTGTTCGAAAAGTTACGATAGACAAGAGAGTCTACTCAGCACCGAACTGCTCTGTTGATGCTGGCCCTTGGTTCATCAGAGCTCGCTTAACTGAACTCGAGAGAATGTTAAGCATTCATGTTATTCACATGACAGTGCCGAGTTACAGGGCCACTACATCCTCGAACTCCTTGTGTTATTTTGACATACGTCCACTCACACATGCAATGAAGCCGGGTTAAAGGATGCGTTAGCAAAGTAATTGCCATTGACCCTTAATCATGTGACCAAAGGTAACGTTTATGAATCCCCTCCCTCACCCACTCTTTTTTCTCTTCTTTTCACTGTAGGGCTTTAAATATAATTAGACGAACCTTATGGTTGTATGGCAGTGAAGCATCAGTGTCAACACTGATGTTGCTGTCTTTGATGATGAACGTTTATGAACAGTATGGTACAGATGTGTTTACTTGAAGTGCTAAGCCTGTTATATGATGAGAACACCAGCATAGAAATCGTTGTAGGCATCTTCGATGACTGACTACCTTCCTATAGTTAAGGCACTGAAATTTATCGATGTTGGTTGTGAATGAGGTTTGTGGGCCCCGAAAAGCCAACAACGCATCAATAAAATCGTCTTGCGGTGGTCCGTCAAATCTTAACCCGTAAGCAACAAGCCGAATTTTGATCAGGTACATGTTAAGCGAACGAATCTCCGCAATGTGTCAGGCGTTATGACAGGGCCTTGTATACAGTTGACCCACAGTCCTGGTGTTCCTTGCCTTGACGAGTACGTTTGGCACGGGCTATTGGCCACTTCTAGTTGGAAAACACAATCCATTCCTTGTGTTCACCTACTTGTAAGTGTGTCTTAGCGTACGGGGATTTCTTCAGAACCTTCTCCACAAAGACGGCTTCGGACAAGGATATCCGCTGTCTTCTTTCAGAGGCGCCTTGAGTTTGTTGATCACCGAGTTCGCGAAGGTGTTCCTCGTGTTATATGGCGTTAACGAATCTGTGAAGAGGGAATCAGAAGCGGATATTTTGTTGTTCGACATTCTTCAGTGACGGGCGAAATGTCGCCAGCTATCGAGAATTATGTTGTTCTATGTGCCAGCTTCAGAATGTCGCAATAAGCAAGGTGAACACTATATGACATAGCATGAAAGCTTAAAGGAGATTTTGAAAAGTTCAGATGCTGCTGGGTTATTTTGTCTTACAGGATGGTGTCTTCGTGTCCTGGCCTTACTTGAGATGTGAGAAATAGTTTCTAACATGTTTCAAGGGCGTTTGTGTAGTCTGCTTCTATCCAGCATATCTAGCGTGCCGACAGTGCAGTTGCCTCCGGATGACTTAGATTATGATCAGGTTTCTTTCCAGCCTGTTATTTTCTTTCCACCTTAGGGATTTTAAAAATAAACCTTGTGGTTGCACAGCAGTAAAGCGTTACTCAGAACACGCGAGATCTCGGTTTTGTCAAAACGGTTCAGCAACTCTCAATAATTTTCGGTGAGCGTTCGTCTTTGTTGAATATTCGCTACCAATGTATGAAAGGAATCCGAAGACTATATCACCTGTGTCGGTAGAATCGACCTTGAATGCGAACAATTCAAGTTATCTACCATAACCGAAGACCAGTTTAAGTGTCTTATTTTCATATGTGATCTTCAGTCGCATTCAGACGGTGATATCAGAGCGATACTATTGAACAAGATTGAACAAACTCCCGAGAAAACGCTGCAGTCCATTACCCACGAGTGCCGGCGCCTCTTGAATCTTAAACACGACACGGCCGTGTTTGAGAGACCATTATCCAACCCTGCTTTCAATATTGCCAAGACGGCATCGAGGTAACCTTCTGTGGCGGAAAATTCGAACGGAAAAAAGCCTCCGTCAGCATGCTGGCAATGCGGCGAATGGCATTTTGTGCGATTGTGTCCCTATAAAAAGCACAAATGTTCAGTGTGCAATCGACATGGGCACAAGGAAAGCCAGTGCCGGACGCGAAAAGCTAGTCGAAGACGCAGTCAAACGCGGAGATCACGAAGCAGACGGAGCTAGTCAGAACCCCGATTTAACCCAATACTTGCCAGATTTGATAACCAGTTCGATGCTCGTCGAAAGTACGTTACAATCGGAGCAGACGGAAGGACGAATCGATTGTAGCTTGATACGGCTTCCGATATTACGATTGTTTCCCGGAGCACGTGGAGAAAGATCGGATCACCGAAACTCAGACCAACAATGAACACTGCCAGAAATGCTTCAGGTGATAAGCTTCAATTACTTGGTGAATTTGATTGTGAGATGGAGATAGCAGGCCACCGTGATTGTGGCATTGTCCAACTTGCTGCTTGTGAGCTTAATCTCCTGGGAATAGACTGGATCGATTACTTGCATCTTTCAACACTGCCGATCGAAAATTTACGTTCATCAATACCAACAGGAGGGAAGCCAACATTCCGGTCTGGAAACCGTGTGCTTGTGAGGGACTATCGCCCCGGGCACTGAAGATGGACTGTTGGAGTCGTCCTGAAAAATTTCGGTCAGGTGATTTACGGCGTCCAGGTGGGATCAGTGATATGGAAACGACATGTCAATCAATTACGGCCGACTGAGTGCCGGATCCCAAAAGCGGAAGAACAGTTACTAGACCCCGACCTGCTGCTTGAAACCTTTGATCTCCCAAAATCCGCATCTATAGCTACTGCTTCACATGTACCGCCCAACCGGGACGTCGCACCGGTCGCGCCAGAAAAAGGGTGGAACCATTACAACTTGATCCGCGTTGACAGTCTTACGTTGAACGGCCAAAAGGGGGAGGTATCAGGAAGGTCAGATTCCTGAAAGTAACCACTGAGTGCCCGAAATCTACTGAGACCCTCAACTCCGCTAGATGCTGACCAGACAGACAACGCCCCCTCGATATGCAGCGCGAGTCAGCGCTGATCAAGGTCAGACAACGCCCCCGCAATATGCAGCGCGTGACATTCTTGTATCGAAGCCAGACAGCGCGTGACATCCTGGTATCGAAGCCAGACAGCGCGAGACAGCGTTGGACCAAGGTCAGACAGTGTCCCTCCAATAAAACAGCTTGAGGCACTCGCACTCTCGCACTCACTTGTTCGGAATAAAGCTGTTGTGTTCCTAATCGGTGAGTCCTTTTCCGGCACTGGGCACTGGAGCGGGGACAGCAGCAAGACATAACAGACCCTAAATGGGAAAACGTGAATATCTTGCGAAACAGTTCGGTCGTAGCTGTTCTCGTTTTGGTTGCTCACGTCGTCACCTTTCCACTGGTAATTTATTCAGCTAGTTTTGAAGTGCAAACGAGTGGTCGCTTGGGAAGACTGGGGATGTATCTCATGTGCCTCGGCGAGTTCCACGCTGCCGGCAGACTCCTGTACTGGTTCTGAGACAGCAACATTAGTTTTTGGAGCGGACTTTGTACGCGCTGGCGTTCAGCCTGATTGGAGCTTCTTTCTGGGTTCCATTACTAATGCATGTTTATCAGTGTCATCGTCATTGATAGCAACACCAGCTGAAAGCATTGGTGCTGTACTCAGTTTTCCCAGTTGGTAGATAGAATGCCTGATACTTTGCTTTCTGAGCGTTCAACCTGATAAGATCTCTTTGTTTCAGTCTATGGAGGTATTACATTTCGACGGGGTTTGCTTGATGGGTACCTACTGCGCTGGATTTCTCACTGAGACTGCTAGAAGCCCGTTGGAAGGTTTTTGTGAAGCCACTAACGCTGCCCCACGATCTTATCATTTGGGCACTCCCTGCCATCTGATCGATTCGAAGCAGCACAAGTTTAGAAGTTGAGCACTTTTGAACCTCTTCATTCGTCTTAGTATGTTGGGTTCTTTTTGCTTGGGGGCCGACATGGCTCAGTAGTTGGAGCGCGAATTTACCGACTGGAAGGTCCGTCTTTCGAACCCGATCTCTGCATCTTGACTTCCCCTGTCTAGGCTTGGGCAACTTGGCAGTATCCCAACCTTCGTACTTCTTTCGGTTGGTATGGCAGTTAGGGACCGATTTTTTTCTTTTTGCTCCCATAGTCATCACGGTTTGAGTGTTTGCACGCCCCGAATATCATGTTCACTCGTCCCCTCCATTTTCAGGCAAAAGCAGCTTTCCGTTCGGGAAGAAAGAATCACGTCCTTTTGTGAACGTCGCAGGTGCGAAGTCAGAGGCAGAGTGATTTATTCTGCACATCCATTTGTGGCATGGTGTTGTCATAGAAATGGCTTATCTGGCTGTGATAATTGCGCTGTCTTCACATCTACGATATTTTGCCGACTTTTTGCACAGTTAACTTGTTCGATCTCGTATGGTGATGCTGAATAAACCTATTTTTATTGATCATTTTCTCTATTCGCACGGAAGCCTGTTGTTCTGGCCTGAATTTCCCGTAATCATCAGACCTGGGGGGGGGACTGTTTCGCTGCACATGTGGTCCCTACTGGAGTTGGATGAGTTGATTTGATTTCTTATTAATTGAGCACAGCAGAGAATTCCAGGGAGAGGGACGTGTGTCTGTGTTATTGATCGTTGCTTACGCAACGTAGCTGAAAACGGGATGCAATGAAATAACGTTTGAAATATGCTCAGTAAACTCACCGGGGAACTTTCTTGAACATGTGATCCCGACAAATGACCGCTGGTGGGAACTGTTCAGGATATCCATACTAATACATACACACTGAAAAGACAAGCCAAGTTTGGGACCGTTCGGGATGCACGTTTCTGAAATAGCATACCGGAGTATCATAAGGAATGGGAATTTTGGACATATTGAGGTAAAGGAGAGATCAGTGGACGCTGTATGTGGAAATGACAGGTATTTTAGTGTGGTATGCCGAAGAGTAAACAGGCACACCAAGGTTTGAAAAGTGTTGGGGTTCTGGCCGTAGTTATTCACGAAGTTATTAACTTTCTCTTGAATAGGTTTAAGGACGGTATTAGAATAAGGACTGAGAGGGAACGGAATGCAAACGTCACAACCGGCTGATTTGGCTACGCTCTAGAAGGGATCGCTCTCTGCAACTGCATTTGATGTTTGGTTGGATTCGTCTTTTTCTCTGTCTATAGTAGCTTTGCATTAGGTGAGGGCAGACGTGTTTAAAGCGAATGGCAGGGGGGGGTGGTCACCAGGCCAAATTTCATACAAACTACTACAAAGACGGAGACACGTAATTAAACCACTCTGGAAAAGAATGTTCTCTGGGTCTAGAGAACTGGGGTGTAAGCAGGTGCAGGTCATTGATGAGGGATTCCGTGCATCTTTCGGCGAATTCGAATGGGCCATTCAAAAGACCACATTCCAAGAGATATGAGGTGAATCATGTGAGAGAGTCACCAGAAATACCTGAAGCAGGCGGAGGTTGTGCAAGTGGAGGCGGATGAGGATGCGATCAGAGGACCCAAGTTTGATTGGTGGGTGAGGCGTGTTTTGGGGGTTTATGGCCCCCCACCAATGGTTCGGCGGGCGAGTACAAAAAGTTACAGGTCGAGAAGAGCCATTATTGATGAGTAAGCGTTCTGCCCTGAGGTCAGGTTGATCAAACGGTTGGGTAACCGAGTCATTCAGCGAAACGACTGCTAAAATATGGGGTTCAATAGAGTGTGGCTGAAGGATGCGTGTACAGTGGACATTCGGGAGTAGAAATTCCGGATGCCAGTGTTAGGCAACGAAGACAATAAATATGGTTACTTATGGCGAACATGACAAGAAACTGAAGATTTTAATGTGGACGAATCAAATGAGAAGAAGTCGCTGGCAGGTTAGGTTATGTAGATGCAAGCTCGGACTTCGATTCTAATGAGAAGGCAAGCCGAGTTGTTGTTACCAAATGTCACGGTAGAAACAATACCGAAGAAGGTGAGGGCAGATAGTGATGGACGGAGTTACTGTTCTCATTTAGGCCGTGCTGGTTGCAGAACGGGATTGGAAGCTCACAGCTGATTGCTGGGTTGACCGACAATCCAACCCAGGGACTTGGACTGGACACAAGCTGGATGGTAATACCTCCTTGAATGACAGCGTTAGCTCCCTTACTACAACAGATGACCCCAGTGGAAACACTGGTCACAACCGAGAATCTACGTCGCAACTAAGCTGTGATGGTTCATTATTGACATGGATTATCTAGGGTGGTTACGGTACGATGTCGTTTCACCACACAGTAATAGGCCAATGTATCGTGATCCACTTTATCGTCGAACAAGTTTACCGCTGGACCAATTTGTCACGGTGCGATTCATCGCCTAAAAATCCAACACGCGTTCGGTACGTGATTGGATGATAACCGTCAGGGCTATATAGCTCACTGAGTTTCATTTAGACGGTAGCAGCATGCATATCATCTGTTTGTTGAGTGGGTCACTAGTCCTAGGTGAATGCCCAACCCATAGTGGAAGCAGTGACAAAACCGTTAATTATAGAAACGGAAGACAACTATAGGCAACGGCGAACTGAAAACCGTGCAGAAGCTATGAAAATCATGGAAACGAGCGTCGAACATCCTTTCTGAAAAGTTTTATTTCCTTCAATTGGAAAAAGTTTGGAACCGATTGCGACATCATCGTTTCAGAAGGGCCTGTTAAACAGTCGATAGCTTTTACCTGTGGCACAAAAGCTTCAGGCCAAGTGAGCAGGTCACCAAGTTGGCCAGGTTTTAAGGCTTACGGAGAACCAATCAGGAAGACCTCTTCAGATTAACACACTACATCAGTGTTGAAATGTCGGTTAAAAGGTCTCGTCGGTTAGTGTGGTTGCCGAAATCTTGCGGTTGATGGGTTGGGGGAGCTTCAAATTAGTTTTGATCGGGTGCGCTTCCTTAATCTTCCACTTCAAGGCGCTCCATTGATGATTCGCCTTGGGTGCCACTGGTAAGTTTCATTGGTCTTTGTTGGCTTGTGAGTGCTACGACAATTTAGTTGGGGGTGGGTGGGTG
>SJOL01007204.1:305454-322606 GCA_004794785.1 Opisthorchis felineus
CGTACCTACCAGTTTCCACCTTGCCGCCCGAAAGTTTGGAATTGGGATGATTTGATAAATAGGTTTATCCTTCTTCAGCCAGGTTAGAAGCTAATTGTGTCGGTCCTCATGTATTTAGCAGCTGGCTAATCGGGATAAAAAGGGCTGTCTGAGATTCCTCAGAGGCTATGGACCATAGGTGTACTGATTCAAGTTCCTAATGGATCTGTCGGTACCGATCCATCGGTCGGTTCTCGTTCACACAAAAGTTCAACATTAGTCCTGGTTTAACATTTCATTTCTCGTGGCTGAATGGCTGCAAAAGCTAAAAACATCTCTGAGGACCCTGTTGGAGAGATCTATTATGTATGTTCTTATGAAAATGTATCAACTTTTTTCTAGCAAAGGTCGAATTTAAAATATGCGTAACTACTCTCAGGTGGCCATAATTTCCTTCTGATATCTACATACCAGTCATTAGGACACGGATAGGAAAAAGCTCTTTCCATTTTACAGTGCATTGATCCGAAGCTTCTTTAAAATATCCGACACCACTTCTCTAAAACAGGAATCTCCGAAATTTAATGATGTAACATGACTGGAAGACTGAAGGTCGGTGCAAATCGTCTGGTGTTACGATAATCAGTTGGGTCTGTGCCCATGTTTTTCCGCCATGTTGAGAAATGTCTGTTCTAATCTGCCGTAGAAGTCGGGCAAGAGTAACTGGTAAATGAAAATTTTGCTTTATGTTCCCTGTCTTGATCGTTGGTCGATGTCATGGGAAGATTAGTGATTGTAAGTGCTTTTGGAGCACTCTGTCCCCGGGCAGAACTTGCACTACGTTGTGTGCACTTTGCTTCGGAAGGTTCACTGCAAAGTATGATGAAATATCCTCGTGTAATGAGCGAATGATGTGCCAACACGTGGTGTGCAGGCATAAAATTAGGCTGACGGAAATTCTGGAGCCTGCTTAGCTTTAAAAAGGGGGAAACCATTAGTGGTTCTTCGGATGTTATCCTTCTTTGTCTTGAATATCGTCCCAACAAAAGCGTGAGGCAGTATTTATGCAGCACATTCGGTTGGTGAATACCATCACCGAGCGAGCCACTTAAGTCTCATGTTAACACAGTCTTACTTTGCAAATGACCCGTTAACTTCACGTACGAAATGAGAATAAGGGACCAAATGTACCTGATGACCCATAAAGGGGTGAAACTATTTGTCAGCTTCCACCAACTTAATGATTGTTATCGTATCGGGGACGATGTCAGTGTCCATAAAAAAGTATCCAAGGCATTTATACATTTCTTGTTACAGTCCTTGTTGTGTCGTTACTTATGATTTCGCAATAAGGCTGTTAAAATGTGACTTTCATCTAATAACGTCGGACGATCAGCCTGGAATATCATTTCGCACATGGTCGTCACAATTCCGTACTGTTTAGTCGGTGCAGACAAAGCTATATGCTCACGTGAAGAAAGGTTATCTGCATTGGAAGGCAGGTGGATCTCAACCAGCCTATCCGATTAGTCGGTGTATCTCTACGGCAAACCTTATGTGGTTTATGCACGGGTTGAGGTTACCGCTGTTCCTCTGAGAGCCGGGTGTTTAGCCACACTTAGGATACTATAGTAGGTTCCCTTAAGTCTGAACCAAATGCTTCTATGCGCATTGAAAGCAACAGTTTAGGTGCAAGGACATGGTCGGGTTTACGGCTGGGCCTTATCTGTCACTTATTTATCCCACCCCTTAATCCTAATTCAGGAAGTTTTTGCTCCACATTGTGCATGTCTCATCAGTGATGCTACAATACCAGACCAGTGGGAACACGCGATTAATCCGAAGAATAGATGGAGCCGACTGACTTTTAGAAGCTGATAATCAACCATTGTGTTTGTTAATGTGGGATTCCAGCTACCCTATAGAGCACAGACGTATTCGCATATTCTCCCATCTCACACAGATCACAATGGTTCGTTCCAGCCTCGATGAGATACTGAGGTATCTTCTTTGTCTGATTGCCTGTTTCAGACATTCAACTGCGGAAAGTGCTACGCTATCTGAATTGGGTTCCCTATCGTACCAGCCGCCGCCACTTGTTCACACATTTCTTTCTTTCCTTTTAAGGAACCTGCGTACCTATTGATTCCGAGATCCGACAGCCACGTTGGTCCATGTACGTCACTCGTCTGTCTACCGGTCATAGGTGAAGGATTTACACGGATTGTATCGGGTCACTTGAACGGATGGATTGTTATGTGGATCCTTGAGAAACGCAGACCTGCCATTCAGTGGATTGGGCACCCGGACACTCATGTGACTTGCCTTCACTTTTGGCCTGATGAGATTCTCATCTCCCAGGGGCGGGATGGCTACATCCGGTTTTGGACAATACCACCGTACGAATTTGGACAAGGATGTCTCAAACATCCACCGACACAAGGCAAGCCATTTTTTCCAACCTGTGAATTGTTAGTTCCCGGACTTTTCAATTCGTTGGAATCATCTGCACAACAGTCGCCTTATCGTCTTAGTTGAGCTGTTGCCGAGAAACGACTCAGCCCAGTCCTGACAGATATGCTTCCGGTGGAGTCGAGCTAACCCTCCTTGTAACGCGCCAGGGGCAGTGAATAACTCACGCATTCCGGCTAAAGACGTTTGTGTATTGCACTTGGTCGACTTTGTGGTTAACGGCTCCTGGTATAGGAACCAGCTTATGCAACAAGCATTAAATTTTATTGCCGTTAACATCCTGGCGTTTCAGTTCAGCGAATAACTTCAGCTGTTTCTACGAAAGAAAGCGGGTCTGTGGCCTATTTTTGCTACCACTGACAGGCAATCGACAGTAGTTTTGTTTTATGATTGGTTGCAATTGTCACTGGATATCCTTATTTTACTCGTCATTGTAGTATTTCCCATGCGCCTGCAAACAGAACCAAGTCGGCGTTCACGTGGTTCAGCGATATCTTTTACACCCTTTAGAGCACTTGCGTTCTGGCGGCACTCGCTGGGTCCAATTTTCGCCACTTAGTAAACACCTCTTCGTCCTTTTTGCTTTTATAGCATGTGCAGTACGGCTTCATCGTACATTTCAAGGGATGCATGCTTTTTACGTGACGTTGGCACAATGAATCCCAAGGTGTTCATGTTTTGCCTCGCCACATGAGTGGTTTGAACCTGGATCTACTGAGTACTGTCACCCGTCCTATTTTCTCAGTCATCCACTTGTATATGGAAACGAGTGAGGGGTTTTTAGAGCTTCTATGGGAAAAACTATGTGTGTATGCATGGCAAGTAAAGTGTATGCACTAGGGACACAAATCGAACTAGCAACCTACTACTGATTGGGAGGGAGCACTCCGACCACGCTGCTGCAAACAGTTGCTGGTTGCCTTACCTGTTCACTGGAAACTTCTCGTGCTGCTTCGCTGTATTGCCACTTCCACACTACCTTCACCTAATCCTCTGTCTTCTAGTTCAGATAGAACCTTTTTTCGATTCGGTTCATTGGACAAAACCAAGTGGGGCATCGTATGCTTTTTATGCCTAAGTTTTCAAGAAAAAAAACGATTGGGTACAGACTGATGTTCCCCGTACCACCCGATGTCTATCTTGCATCAGTGTACGTATATGGTAACAAACTACGGTTCATTGTTCATTCATTTACCTTTTTCAAGTGTTATTGGGGTTTTAAGTTTCGACACTCTTGTTTATCCTCCTAGTGAGGTAAACTTATGCTGGAAAGCCGTAAAGTTCTTCAGTCCTTTTTGGAAATAGATTTTAGTACACATGTCACTAAACTCAGTCAAAATATACTTGGGGGGAATATTCCACCAAGTCATTTGCGCCTACCTTTGAGAAGTCTTCACTCAAAGAAATGGCCAACATCAGGTCACGTGGTATGACTGCGCGGGTGAAGTTGGGCAAGGTAGCAACACTGCCCACTAGCCACTCACAACTCAGAAGCAGCTTTCAGCATGTACACGAAAAATGGTGGTGGTGGTGGGGGGCTCGAATTTCACTAGGTAAGTTTCGTCTGTTTGCCCCTGGAGCAACTTTTTTCCGCATCGTTTTATTGTGAGCTCAGTGTCCGTGAGTACTGTGTTGGTTTCCTACTGGTCATTGTAACCTGCTCATTGGCGGTTTCGTAAGGTGTTGTGACCATATTGCTATGTTCGATTCTCTAAAGTGAGGCGTCTGTTTCAGATTTGTACTCATTATCACACGTATGTACTCAGAATAAATTCACCAAGTATGTCTTGTACGGAACTTGGACCACATTTCATCAAGTTTTTATTGAATTGACCCTTAACGATGGTTTAAATTTTATTCTAACCTCTGTACGTCCCATCGGATTATCACCGGTGCTCACCCTCTAAGCCCACTTTCCCTCCGTTTTTCAGCAATGACTGAGCTACCTACATGCGAGGTAACTTTTTGTCACATGAGCTTCTGGCCCAGTGTCGCTCCTACCGGTGATCTTTTTTCCAGTGTCCCGTACTATTTGGCTCATGTACCCCGTGGAGGCGAAGAACAGGATAACTCGACTCGAGAGAGTGGATGCGCTGTTGAGGTTGTCGAACTTCCCAAGAATGTTATTGTTGTGCACACTGAAGCCGGTGATGTTGGATCTGCTACCATCGGATCGTCTAGCTCGGGCATGTGCATGGCTCTACAGGGAATACCTAGGCATCCGAATGCAAAATGGAACCAATCATGCCTCGTCCTAGTTGCTAACGAAGCCGGACAACTACTGTTGTTTGGAGACGGTGTGGTGCTTGCCCGGCTGGACGACTGTTTGGGGAAAGGGATACCAATTATGGCTATGTCCTTACAACCCATCCCGGCTATACTAGAGAAAGACGATAAACTTAAATTGTTGATGGCTCTAGGTGGACCGAGCGGAGGAAGTGCAGATGAACCGTCTCAGGTGGATTTACTTTTTGTTCAACTCGTTTTCGACGAAACTGATTGTGGTAAGCCTGTGCTCCGACCAATTTCAAATCAGATTCCCTGTGCAAACGTGGGCGTTTCTAGTCTGTCATGGCGCCAAGATGGTCGACTTGTGGCTGTTGGTCAATGGGATGGCCGCATTAGACTGGTGGAACGCTGTGTGAAGCAGAAGCCCACAGTACGTTGCCTGGGTTGGCTAACAAGTTTGGGTGGCCTGGACGAGGGTGAACTACTCGGCGATTGGGCTGCGACAACAGTAACCAAACCGCACGGCCCAATGATTGATCAAAAGTCGACCACCATTCGAAGTTGTTTCTTCACCTCGGGGTCAGACTGGTTGCTTAGTGCAGCTCCGGCAAATGCGGGAGCTGCAGGTAGCGTACTAGTCTGGGACGTCTATCGAACATGTAAGTAGGTATTGATGGCACACAAGCGCAGTACTACGTTCTATGTTCCTGTGAATCTACATATCACTGACTACTACTATGCTGTAACCTGCATGAGCACCACTTTTACTTTCAATTATCTGTACAAAAGTTTGCAATAAATTCTCAAAGTTTAACGTTTCCCGTCGCCGCTTCTTCATGACCCCTTCACTGGGTCGGTTCATCCCTATCTGCGTTCGACGTGTATGGAAATTGAACATATATGGCTACTTAGTACAACCAGTAGAGTTACAGTGCATAGTATCGGTGAGAACGAAAAGGAATAGACTTTGGGATCCTAGAAAAGTGCTATCTGAAAAATTGATCATCAATAATTCTTTCGTAAAACGAAGTTCTCACTCTGCACGGTCGTTCTCCCACCTAAGAGTGTTGGAATATTTCACACAATAAACCTTGGGCGGAGCTGTAATTTACCTGGTCCACCACGTTCCTCCTGGGAAAATCAATCAGAACTTTTTATTT
Source organism: Opisthorchis felineus (assembly GCA_004794785.1). Lineage (NCBI taxonomy): Eukaryota > Metazoa > Platyhelminthes > Trematoda > Opisthorchiida > Opisthorchiidae > Opisthorchis > Opisthorchis felineus. Next base: position 311,295 of record SJOL01007204.1, read on the forward strand.
TTGGCTCTTCACCCCACAACTAGACTCAACGAACGGAGAACTTGTAGCAAAGCACCTATAGATAAAGCTATACTCTCCGCTCTTGTGGATGAATGCATTAAGTTTGCGGGAAGTTTTGCAGAAGCTGTGGTTTGGCTACTTTGCTGAGGTATTTTCTGGGTGATCTACACACCGGAGGTCATTGATCGAAACCATTCAGGAATGTGGAAATATGATGAGGTCGCGAAAAGCTCGGCCACACGGAGGTCTTCCTCTCATCAGGTGTGCTTAGAAGTAATCATTCATGTGGCACTTCATTGACATCTCAAGCTGTTTGTCTCGGGATCGCCAGTAATGGCACCGTCTGAATAGGCCAAGAACTAGTGAGAAGAAGAATTACAACCGCGTCATCATTATATTTATTTGAGTAGGTGGTGGAATAGTGTGAATAGTGGATTGGGTTCATTCTCGTTCGTTCCACAGTTTTGAGGTTATTTTCCAAAACACATTGTGTAGTTTACCCACTTAATTGCTTAATTTGAAATCTTTTTATCACACTGACCACGCTATTGGACTTCTGTACGTATTTAGATTTGCTACTTTATACACCATAATCTTATCCCCGACCCCTAACAGTACCAAACATCGACGAGCTCCAAACTAACATGCGATTTGGTTCCCTCTGGGACCAATTCCATTTTTCTTGTCCATAACAATTTCCAATCGAGAGGCCGTAAAACTCACGTCTTGGTTCAATATATTCGGCTTCAGTCTAGAAATGAATGACGGAAATTATGAAACTCACGATAAAGGTTAACAGTCAAAGACGAAGAGATGCAAGAAAAAAATAGTCATAAATGCAATTTCGGTCCATCTGACCGAAGGGTGGAATGTGGCTATGTAACAAGCTGGAATGTCGAGTCTTTTGGAAAAAAAATAATGATAAGAACAAGTCCAGAAACGAAAATGTAATATTAACGATTGTTCCATGGCTAATATCACCGTGCGTTGCTAGGCATAAAGGTGGAATGTGATATATAAAATGACAACATTGATCGGTAATTGTCTGCATCCACAAAAGGATAAAATTGGTTAAGCTGTAGTCTGGGACGAGACATGGAATGACGTGGTTGGTCCTTATGCTGATAAGTAACTATGGGGGCTTCTGGAGACTTACGATACTTCGTACATGTGCTAGTATGTCGGTGTGTAGTACTGGTTGCCACCCATGGTTTGTTGTGTAGGGCCACCACCACCGAACTGCTGTTGCTCTGCTCCATGGTCCGGCATTCCAGGATAGCCTGCAGCCGCGGCATCTCCACTCGCCGTTGTTCCCCCTGCGGTCACATCTTCACCCCCTAGTCCAGCTTGCCCCATACGGAAGCGTTGCAGGGCAAAAAATGTGATCCCAGCCTGAAGGTCAGAAGGAGAATAATTTGGTCATTTTTATTCATTTTCCATGTTTCGGCAGAAAGGTGGAGCCAAAATGCAGTGCTTCATAAGTGTAGTGGGGCCCAAACAGGAGCGGAGTGGTCTAATCGGGACAGACACTGCTGAGGCTCTCTCCACTGGGAGAGCAAAATGTACATATAACAAACGGCACACACGTGATTCATTGCAAAATTCTGTCCACGCCCATAAACTACAGAGGAAGATTCAGCCATCGCATTCCATTCGCTAGCGCAGAATCGTAACGTACCTTTTGATGATATCTAAGTCCAAAGTAGAGATCTTCCAACATTAGTCGCCAGATCGCACCGCGTGAAACGGAACCAGTAAATCTGACACAGGATGGTGACCTTATTTATGTTGACTCCAGTTGGACTCTGACTTATGTCTGGTTCCGATTAGTAACCTCCCGACGAAAACAGCCTTGCCTTAGGTGAGGAAAAGTGTGCATAGCAAAACGTGGTGGAATGTTACGCCTCTCACACTAAGAAATAGACCTAATAAAACAACCGGTTAATCAAGTTGAAACGATTGGTACTACGTCTTTGGTGCAACATTTGTGATGTCGGAACCGTATGTGCAAGACTACTGCGGGCTGTGTCGTTGTATGGTAGGCAGTCATGACAATTACAGGATATGGGGCGTCTCTAAGTCGTTGACATCCTAACTGTCAAGACCATGGCTCTTTTTCACATGGATTGGTACGATGTACTGCGATATATTGCCGAAGAAATACTCCATTTCAGATGAACTGTCTACCCGTAATTCATCTAAAGACTGCAACAACTGAGTGATTTGGTTTTTCGAGATTATTTTTCCCCAGTTGGGCACGACGTGACTTGACAAGATATCGGGACAATGGTAACAGCAACGGTTATGTATTGCTAAAGACCACTGTTTCTGGCGAAGGCACTGATGAGCCTTAGGAACTCTGTTATACAAAATATCAGGGAAAAGACTTCTGCGACATACAAGATAAGTTTTATATGAAACCTTTCCCTACTTAAATTCATGGAAAAAATGTCTACACTGGGTTATCCGGGCAACTAGCAGGTTCCAGCTTATTTGGAAAAGCTGCAAGCCACCTATGAATGCTGTCCTTGCTGATTGCTGACTAAGTCATAATAGGAGTTGAACAAATATTTGCCTACTAAGCTCGTATTAGCAGCAGGCCCAAATGAAACCCGACCGCACCCTGCCTGTGATATTTGTCCAAGAGTTTTCAATTTTAAAAGAAGCATCCCACCAAGGAAAGTTTAAGTCAATTGTTACGTGGTTGTCGGTCTAATATTCCCATTAAACCGAATAGTTAAGTGGTGTTGAATTCGTTCCACCGATACCGTTTTCGATCCGAAGATGGCCGCGAGCATGCGGATGTCTGGTAGCTAATCATGATCATTTCCCTCCCAGTAACGAACGAATTTCATCAAAAAATACTGTGATCCAGTTGAGTATAATACAAGTGACTCCCGCGGAACCGACCACAATCAGTTTCTGGTTTCGGAAGGACACCAGCCATCACAAAGGAGAGAGGACTGCGCAACCAACCTATCAAACTCAAGAAAATCAGCTCAACGCAATGCAAACTGATAACGGGTCAGTCGAAACAAGGCAAGGAAACTAATAAAAATAGAAGGCATAGGGATAACCAGTCAACGAACTCACGACAAAGCTGACTCTCGACCAATCACGTCAAAAGATAACAAATATCCTTCAAAACCTATACAAACGCTTGCAGGTAAAGAGGAATTGTCCACCCAACTGCGCATTGATGGTGCCTCGTTTAGTGGGGAGACGTTTGCAAGCTAATTACCAAGCTGGGCGAACAAGTCACCTGATCAACAAATGGGTTGCCCGGTTCATTGGAGAATGTTCGATGTTCCGGTTGTAACTCACTGTTAACTGATAATATGGTGGTACGGGCCGGTGAGACTAGATCAATTACGGATTTCCCCTTCATCAGGTGTGTGTTGGTGAGTAGTACATATCACAATTCTCAGTGCTGTTGTTACGTCTGTCTAGTCATTTGAAGAATGAGGTTGGTTCCGTTTACCTCGATGCAATTGTTCACACTAGTAGAACTCCGATAGGCAGATCAATTCATAATATGCACAATTTGTTTCTCTGTGGAGCGCACTTGGTTTTGCACTTATGGACCTGGCTGCTCTTAAGCTCTGGAAAAAAAACGAGCGAAAGAAACTCGACCTTTTGTGTGGAAATTTCTTTCTAAAGGAGAATCACCACGCATGGGAATGGAGATCCCTAGACTATGATCGCTCATCTGGACTTGACTCACCCAAAGTCCAGTAGAGACTAAAGAGAAAACGATTGCTGCGCGAGCGTTGTTTTCTTGCCAGCCCTGAACGTTATGCGCGTGCAACCATTTATCCTCCGTGGTCGTCCACTTGTTGGTTAGTAGACAGAAGCTGACAAACCACAGAAAAGTCCATAAACCTATGAAAACAAACAGAAGGGGTTTTGGACAGAAAGGGCATGGATGACGAAGCACAAAGCAATCGGAGCGGTTTCAAATTCACTATCCAAAATTGTGGAAATCTTTGCTAAGTATGGTTCACCACGCACCTTATATTTTTATGGTTATCATCAGTGATTAAGGCATGGAGGACGCGCAGGTTTTCGACCTTAAAGTATTGCGAAGAGAAGCGTCGAAACGTCAACGTGTTTCCATTCAATACACTCCTCCAATACAATAGACCTTAACAAAATACTAGATCAGAATTACTCAAGCTTACTTGTGACTCCGATTTCGCTATAAACAAATGCTGTCAAAACGAATTTACAGTTTTCGATGGGCTTCAGCATAAATAAAATAGTGCTATGCAAAATACCATTCTTAAATATCCCCAAGTAGTCTTCCGTATCTGACCATGGTATTAATTATGTCCATCTAGGCACTCATAGCTCAAAAGCAACCTCAATGTCTGATCTGATTGAGGTTCACTGAGGAAATCTCGACGCTTGGACAGGTTTTACTGTCAGCTGTCGTTCATAAGAAAACTCATGACTAGACATTCTACATGAAATCTGTCGATGCCCATCTGAATTAATCAGCTTTAGCCCGACTCTCGGTCCCCATCTAGAGCTACTGGTGGTTCTGTTACCCGACAAGCTTAACGATTTATTTGCAAACGCTTTGCCACCAAGTGACATTAATAGGATGCAATTTGGTGTCGATGGATCGTATTATAGTGCTACATCAGTATGTGAACCTGCAAAATCTAGCCGTCAGCTTCCTTTTCTTCTATATTTACAATTGAAATATGTTAATCTCGCCCCGAAATTTCCAGACGCAAATGTTTTGTGTTGCGAAATAGGTGCACCTCACCCTTATACCTAGATGGGCTAGGGTTATAGTATTCAACAACGAAGTGATGCTGGTTGGTTGGCTAGTTACTTGATGTAGGTGCTTAGCATACCAGAATCTTGGTGAAAAAGTGGAGTTCGGAAGATCCACATACCAAGAAGACGAACGGTCCTCGAAGATCTGATTAAATTGTGATCATCCCTGTTTATCCAACACTAGGAGCTTGGGGATTAAATCCCGGTATGGCCTGGGATATGCGATGCTGCTGAGCTTTCATAGAAACAAAACTCGAGTTTAATGCTCTCCCTTCTAATAATCGTACAAAAAGGAGGCTCGTTCAGAGGTGATGTGACTGGTGATTCAACAAATCCCACAGCTATCTATATGCAGTCCAGGTTAGAATTGAGGGTATGACAGGCCGCGCAGAGTAATTTAGTGAACCACAAATAAGTCAACTACTTTTCCTACAGAATCGATGAAGTCAAATACGGTTCACCAGTCGGATGTTGTGCACCAAACTAGCGTAGTGTTAGAGTGACGTGTTACCTGAGAAACCGAGCTCTCCAATAACCACTTGTCTCCTTTTGTTCACGTTTGAAATTGAGTTGAACATGCCATCGACAACGAGTAGACCGATTGCCCCGAGAAAAGCCAAAATTCCTATTGCGCTCGCATAGCTGCACGCACTCCAATCACCGTGGAAGATACAAACGTGGTTTTCTGTCTTCCCGCCAGATGATATAGAGCCGAATACGATAATGGCCGCTATCTGAAATGAATAAGCCAGATTATTACCGGTATCGTTCTGCTTTCCTTCAAAAATTCGGAACAAGCAAACGGGGAACAAGTCGACTGCATTCCAACGGCGGCTATTCTCTGGACTGAAAGCACATTTGTCCGTACTTCGTGCCAGGTAGCTTCTTTTTCAGCATCCGAGAAGAAAATGAGACAACTCAAGACGCGCAGCTAAGCAAACAAAAACAGTATTTAGTTGTTGAATAACCCATTTGAAAGTCTCAACCGTACTCACTCACTAATTACCGGACGGGTGAATGCTGATGCAAAAATTGCAAGCAATGTGGTAATTGGGCTTTTGTTAGAAAACGGCAACTGTGAAAACTATCCAGCCCAGGGAACCAATTGGAAAAGTGGCGAAAAGGGATTCCTTTTCTATACGTGGTTATGGTTAGCATTTCTATTGGATTTTACAGCAAGTTAAACACAAATGCTGCGTGCAATGCTGTGCTACTTGTGCCTATTGCTCGTAAGTCCAGGGCTTTATGGCACAGAAGCTGCATGAGGATTTACTTCGTAATGAAACGGTGGTTGAATTCTAGTTTCATCTACCAAACTGAGTTAGAGATGGTGGGTCGCAACCAGTGAATATCCCTTACTCAAATAAAAAAAGACTGCTTAGATACTGACCCATGTGTTTGGTTGGTCACATTTGTGGACGGTAAAAACGACGTATGAAAACATGGAACCTTGAAACCAAAATTTATCTGTGGTATGCGAAACAACTCCGTACAGCTGGGTACCTGTATAGTGTAATCACCAGTTATGACCAGTTGTTTTTCGCATCTAAAATAAGAATTTTTCATTAATCAAACCAGGTATCCTTACGTCACCGCGCAGTATGGATTAGATAGTTAAAAGTGGGTGATTTAATTCAGATCTAATAAGTATTACCGTGCGCCATTGTTGAAAACAGAGCTAAAATAATTATCATTATACCTGTTCGTATTAATTAAGCTTCAGTTCAGTCCACCACAAATTCAACTACATTCTAGCCGTTTGTTCTTTACGCCTATTACACGTTTCAGCTTCAAAGGTACTGGCTGTAGTAGCTGTCCACGTGACAGGCTCAGCTACCTTAAACAATAGCATAAGTTAAGATAACAGATAATAGGCAGATGATAGGCTGTGGGGAATATTTTAATTTTGGCTTGGATGCAACTGGGGTTTCTCGAACTGCATCAAAAAATCAAACCTCGTCCTGAGTGATTTACTAAATAAGTACACAGATAACACTTTCGTCCACAACTCCTTACCCTCCTGAATACAATTGACGATGAATATTTGACCAAGAGGTGTAAATATTATAGGGCGCTGTTTGCAAGGTTCTGTTAGGGGACATCCAGAGAAAAATCCTGTAGCCAATTGGCAATGTGTTCTTTTCCACATTTTTTTCTCAGCGTAGCTACCTATGAGGACCACGCATGAGGAATGAAGAACATTTAAGTAATTTAGTGTTATCCCGTTCTCCAATGGAGTTCTTGCCATCTCCTCTACTCTAAACCGGAGACATTACAGGAAAAGTGCCAACGATCTTCATACCGTAGTTTTTTTCGGATTGCAAAGATTAGTGTTCGATGGTGTAATAACCTCAAACTGATTGTATTAGGCTAGCACCTGGTTTTCTCATCGTGCAGTTCAGGGATTTTTAAAACAGGTCTTACTGCTCTAATGCACATCATAAGTGGCAGCAACAGCTGCGCTGTCTATGGTGATGACGATTGTGGTCGGGGATGATTTGACGATAGTGACGATGAACAAGCAAACTATTAGCCTATGTGGTGGCAGACGAGCAGTAAAAAACATATACAAGCTGCAGCAACTGGATATGTTGCGAAGCGCGGCACTGAGTAAATAGGAAGAAGGAAGGGGAGAGCGACTTGATGCAAGACAGTCCTGTGTTCTTAGGGAAGACGATCAAAAATAAGGTGCCCATACCTGCCAAAGGAACCATCTCGCCTTCATGCAGGAGATAGCCAAAGTAAAATACGTGACAGCCTTGAAATAAATACAAGTGGGCATCATGTTACTGTCAGGTGACATCGGCAGAAGTGATCACATAGCCTTTATGAACGTCACCCAACACAAGCCCTGCATGGAGTGATGGAAAAACGCTGTTTTGGCAGTATGACTGGCGAGTAACAGCATGCTGGGCACCGGACTCGGTCATGCAAAATGTCCCTTGGCGTTTTTGGCCACACAGTGGAATCATGCGGGAGCCAGTCAGGAAGACATGCAGGTGCAACACTAGCGCTTGACCCTCCTCCTTTTGTCTTTCTGCACTGCACGTCGTGAAGTTTTATCCAGTGAAAGTTTGGAGTGAGAACCAGCGCCTTCTTGATGGGAAGCGTTTGGGAAGTAATGCACATCGCCCGCTTGATTCTGTGAACCAGTTAGTTCAGTTCAACAAGCCTGCACAAGTTATGCCACGGAAGTTTGTGAATATCATGCGCGGCTTGTATTCACATGTGGGCGCGAAAGAGCATATGGGGAGCACTCGAAGAGCTTTTCTACAGGCACTGGTGTCCGACAACGGCTTCCACTCCCTCCACTTCCGTTTGATTTCGTTGGTGTTGATATAGTGGGGCAAATACTGAAGGATCTCCAAAACTCCGGTGTTCAGACCTCTGCGGGCGAGAGCCTTGTCGACCTGAAGTATACAGACGACATTGTTCTCCTTTTTGGAAAAGAGCAGAAAACGCAAGCGTCACTTGAAAAGCTGACTGAGGTCACTCAGTCCTTCGGCGTGTGTTTTGCATCCACAAAGTGCAAAGTCATGCTGCAGGATGTACTTTGAACATGCTTCTGAGAATTCAAGGTTGTGGAATACCATGCGTACCTCGAAAGTTGCATTAACTCTAACGGTAGTGCGACAGAAGAAGTCAACGCACGAATATCGAAGGCCAGAATTTCGTTTGCCAATTTGCGTTACATATGGCGTCAAAAAGGCATCTTATTGGGTATCAAAGGACGCGTGCATCAGGCTACACTGCAGGTTGTGAGACTTCGCTACTTCGAGCGGAGGACCTAAGACATCTTCAGGTCTTTAACCATCGATGCCTTAAAACTATAGCTCGAATCGGCTGCACTTGGTGTGGGTCAGCTTAATATGTTGTGAAAAGAGATCTTCTTACTCGTATTCATGCTGGTGCCACACAGTGACTTCTAATAAGCCACGTTTCGTCCTCAAAGTTATAAGCTATAAAAGGCGAAGTGAGAGCCAAGGTTGAGGGAGCAATGATGTGCCGCCTGAAACACACTCTTCTGAACACTCGCGGGAACATGACATTGCGATCAAGGTTAACAAAAAGACTCACGACTTGTCGCCGCTTGGCTTCAAAACACCTCATAGACCAGACGCCGGAAACAAGTCACAAGTTTTGGATTGTGAAATATTTAAGCAGCGTCATATGTTTCCATGGTCAAAAGTGACCAGCCAAATACTGTGGCGAACTATTGCGTCAGTTCCAGTGGTGTAAGATAAACAGACTAACAGTGCAGAAAGTTCCGAGGAACTTTCGAGAGGTTGTGAAGCGCTGGTGTACCTCAAAACAAAAGGACCCAAATATTTGAGCAGTATGTAACAGAGTTGAATACTGGTTAATTACTGAGTGAAGTATCTATAGTAAATGTGCTTCAAAAGCGGAAGCAGATGCATCCAAAAGGAACGCCGGAAGATTTGGACTAAACAGTGTATCTCCGTTCGGAAAGGTGCATACGCAAAAGCACACTGCATTTTATTTCAACTGATTGTCGACCGTGAAAACCACCTGTCCTGAGGCCTACCGAATTGGTTTGAAACAGCACTTTCTGTGTAGATAAAGTGAATCCATGGGGCGAATTCAGAACAGAAAACGGAATCTTTAGTTCACCACCCCAGGGCCATTCTGCATTTGGCAGGAGAGGATTGGTGTGAGACTAGGTCGCGTCTGATGAGGAACGCAATGACCGTCTTTCTGGAGGACTGGCTTATTTTCAAAGTGAACTTTTTTGGAGCTTACTCCGCACTGCTTCAGCTCGACAGAACTCTGAATCCAGTTACTAAGCTTGGTTGTTAATTAGGGGACTGTTGATTTGTTCACCGAGATTGGCAATCAACTTGCAAACGTTCTGTAACCAAGCGAGGAGACATCATTAGTGCGCAGTTGGGTGGGTGCAAGTCACTTGCCAAACTCGGCGAACAGATAAACGACCAGCAAACACAGATTGCCAACTCTCTAATCTTTAGCGAGCGACAATGATGGAAGGTCTGCCATTTGTTAGACAGTTTGACTCTGAGGAAGGTTTTGGCTTTTATGATTGCTTGATGTCCTCTTTCCGGATCGGCGGAGCATACGAAATTCCTAGGAAATAAGTCTTGAGTCTTCAGGACATAATAAAGTAGTCTTATGTAGAACTTGCCCCCTAACTGGGACTCTTACTTCCGTTTACGTGTTGCATTAATCATAGTCCGGCCTATGTGCTGCCACTACTTCTTAAACATTCGACATTTGAAAAACTGAGTCCGGTCGTCCATAAAATTCCAAATCACATTCATTGTTTCTGTTTGGAGCAGACAGAGTGTCAGTCCAGCTGATACCCTTGTAAACAGAACTAGCTAGTTTCCCTAGTATGGTAGCCAGCTAGGCATGCTCGCGTAAGTTCTTCCTGCCTGTCCTGGAATAAGGTCTAGAGGTATACTCTGGACGTGTGAGCATTAGGGCTTTAAAGGCCTATCCGCGAAGTGAATTTCACGTCTGTCTAGAGAACTCGTCACGATATAAAGAGCATGCGCGAAAATTTACTGTACTTTTGAACCCCAAATTATAGCAATGTCCAGGATTATTATACTGGTCAACTGGCATGGCTGCCACTTGCGAAGACGGATGTAGGCCCGGTTATCCCACTGAATATAACCAGATGAAGCCACTTTCAACTCTGGCGTACGTACGAGGTCTTAGCTGATCACACTGATGCAGCCATTCACGAAAGGGAACTGGTATATTTTTTAGCAGTTCACACCGGGTCAGCCTCCACTAAATAAAACGCTTGAGCGCGAGATGACCGTAAATGTTGTACATTATAGCAGTGACCCAGTGCAAATCAAGAGCAAAATCCTTGCAACACCAATAGACTCTGTTCAATCCCCAAAAACATGAAGGACTTCCTGATAATGATTCGCACCGTCTGGTTTCTGGTCTTCAAGGCAGACAGACAGCTAGATCGACAGTCCTGTGGGCTCTATTTAAGACATTTCTTGCGCAGCTATTCAGTGGTCCTCCACCGTTTTGAGGAGGTCAAAAACGAAATCTCCGCCCAACATCAATGCGCTCAACATATCGAATACGATTGCACCATACCTGCACCATAGCAGAATTACTCCTCTGTTAGTTCAGGCGACCTAGCGTTTGCTTGTGACCTGTGGGTATGGAAATACGTCGAATCCTTAGAGAAAACCACTACGCTTTGATGCCATTGCAGCAATGTTCATGGAAGTTATCAGTCCTTCCTCATCATTGACAGGAAAGTGAAAACACCTTCGGATCGCCAACTGACGTAATAGATCATGAGCACTGAGTCATCTCCTTACCTGTTGTACCACTTACCTTTTTAAGGCTCCTTAAGTATGGGGCACCTGAATACCTTATTGCGTTCAGAGCGGAAATTCTTTTGATAGTATGCACTTTCCAGGTACTACTGTCACTAGGACTGATAGACTACAGCAGCATCGACGGGTATTAATGCTTAGACCAGTGAGTCTAGTAATAGAGACTGGTATGTATAA
>SJOL01007204.1:323995-334052 GCA_004794785.1 Opisthorchis felineus
ATCGGTCTGACGTAGGCCCCATAGAGTATTTGGAAGTTCATGCGAGTAATACGGGAGAAGGTGCGCCTAATCATCCGTAGAACGGCGAATGCCTTCTGGGCCGATTTCTCGTGGTGCAGTGAGAAGGACATGTGTGAAGAGAGCCAGATACCCAAATCCTTTTTGGCATCTATCCTCGTGATATCTTCTGGACCATTCTCACGATGCACGACATAGGCGTTCGCTGAGTCTCTTCCAAATGACATATGGACGCACTTTTCGTCATTCAGAGGAAGGTGACAATGCAACGACCACTGTTTTGCAGCGTCTACACCCATTTGACGGGCGCTGGCATTGGTACACCAGGATTTCAAGTCGTCCGCAAAAAGTAAACATGGACTTGAAAGAACGTCTGGAAGGTCGTTGACGTATATCAGAAACAGCAGTGGTCCCATAACGGAGCCTTGATGATGGTTCACATAGGTATGAGCGATCATTTGGCAGGCCGAGGATAAAAAATATGCCTGAGCCCCAACTTGTTGCTTACTTTTGTTTATTGGACGTACGCTTAGGTGCCCGTTACATATGCAGTGTCTGAAGTAGCTTGAAGTGTACTGAACGCGGCTGTTTACGTCAACAGAACGTGGTCGTTCGTCTGCCGTTTCTTCTGCTGGCGGTGCGCTTTTTGCTTCTCTGTGCACGCCCCTCCGTAGTTCATTTCCGTTGCATTTGTTTGGTAATTTATTTCCTACCTTGGTTTTACAACATTTCTCTGCTGCTGAACGGCGGTTTGGGCCGTATAACAAATACAACCTGCGAAATACTCGTCATAATTTGCAGGATAGAAGCTTACGTTGCTAGGTTACTCAACATTTCCCTCTCGTATGTTCGTGCGCTTTTTATTTAGAAGTTTAGCCGTTAACGCTTCGCCATTACAGTGAGCTGCGTGTAAAAAATATTGCCAAACCTTCGGAACATCCTGAGGGTGCTTGTAGGTGCTTTGCGTCTAAGGGATGGGATGTCCTCTTTGGCCGTCGTCCGTTCGCGTTGGCCTTCCTACTCGTAGTTCAGGTTTCAAATCTCATCCTATTATTAATTCAGGCTAACCAGATTGCCCTCATCACAGCAGTAGGTAGCCGTGAACTGTGTGCGAAAGAAGCATTATACTACTGATTAGTGTACTTCCTACAATGTAGGGAGCATGCAAATTCAGGCGGCGGATCCTTAGACGCACACCCCAAATTTCTCTGAAACTGTAGAATATTTGACATAAAGGATGAGCAATTGACGGTATTTACTCGAACCCTTAAAATATCCACATGCGCCCTGAGTGTTGTTGAAAATTTTTTAAACGTATTCGAGGTCCACTATGGTCGCCGAACCCATATGTTAGTGGGTGCCAATGGCTTCGCATGATGTCTCGGTGAACGGTGGGAAATTTTGTGGGAAGGCTGGCTTCCTCAGTTGTTTCATTCTGCATTGGAGTTGGAAATAATCTGAAAACTACATGAAAAATAATTTCGCCCTTTATGTCCGCGCGAACTCAAAATGGAGCAGCCATTCGCGGCCTGTATAGGAAAAGTTTTCTGTCGTCGCGGCAGACGTCCCGCCAAACAAAGCCAAGGCATTCGTCACAGCTAATAAATTTTTAAAAAAATGATGATCAGCATACGATATGTCGGGTGCGCGGCAAGGTTTTATCTCCACCGGTATACCGACCCCTTGATGAGGAGAATTAGTGGGTTTACGGGCAGAACAAGCAGACAGCACAGCGTTCAGTACTCTGACACAAATTCAATGGATTGGCACGGACTTGTTGGCGCATGTAACACGCTCGATCGGGAAATATTAGGGATAGGTTCATCTATGGGCAAGCCATAAGTATGGGTATGGCAGTCACCGTACCGTCGTTGCGACGTCGTACTTGGGTACGCGGACAGCCCCAGCGACCACATCACATAAAATCGTGGCACGTCATAATCACAGACGGCCTCTAAGGGACATGATCTCCACGGACAGGGTGGTTCGTCAACTCTTGCAAAAGAAAATTTCTGCAGCGCATTGGGGTGGGCCGAAGTCCCTCAAAGGACCCTCCCACAATGGTCGCTCCCACTAACGATGCATTTTCCCGGCGTTTTTCTTTTGCTCAGAAGGAAAAGATCGTCGCGGCAATTTCCAAATGTGACGACAGCCGATTGCCCGGCAACTACAGGCCCGTTAGACCAAATTGCATACTATGCAAGGTGGTTGAAGGCATTCCAAAGTGGATAATCATCTCCCTGCTAACAACTATATATCCTCAGGGCAAGGCGGATTCCTCAAAACCGTTCTTGATTGACGAACATGTTTGTGGTTATTGACGGCTTAACCTAGACCAGAGAGAAAGGGCCTAGTTTTGACACCATATATACCGGCTTCTCAAAACCATTTGATAAAGTCGCACATAGACCACTGCTTCACTGGCTACAGTCCCATGAAATTTGAGGCGCAATTTTTCCCGGAATTAACGCTTTCCAATCCAGAAGAACGCTCTGAATGAAATTCGGCTCAACCTACTCTTCGTCCGTGCCAGTCCCCACTGGATTTACTCAAGGCTCCGACATGGGACCATTCTTCTTTCTGATATGCATCGATGACATTTCGGATGCGCCTCTATGTTGATGTCCACTTTTCTGAGGATGACCCGAACTCCTGGAATTTTAACAAGATTGGCCTCATAATGGACAATGGCGCTGCAAACGATGGCCACTAAATTATTAGCCATCGTCGAGTGACGAAAAGCGCGCCCATATGTTGTCCAGAAATGACTCATCGTTTGCGCTCAGAATGGACTACAGAACCCTACGAATCTAGATGCCAAAAGGGACTTAGGTATCTGGCTCTATTCAAACATTCCTTCTCACTCCACCATGAAAAATTGGCCCAAATAGCACTTATCGCTCCTTGAATGATTCGTTACACTTTCACTTGTGTGGAATCCCAAATATTCTATGGTCCTTAAATCAGACCGCTTCTAGAATATGACGACCAATTTGTCTAATCAGGACACAAGAAGGGTGCAACCCTTATTGAGTCTGCCCAACGAGCTGCTACGAAGGTGGTTGCTGGCCTCAAATCCGTTGCTCAGGAAATACATCTCGGGATGCTTGTACTATTTTCCCTGGACTCTCGCCGTCCATAAGGGGACCTAGTTCTTGCTTACGCTTTTTAAGTTTTGGAAAGCGTGTTTTTACCTTTGACCCAGTTAATGCACAGCAAGAACTTGGTACAAAAATTTCAACCTCGGGTTGTGCATTTCCATTAGACAATTATCCTTCTCAGTGGCGTAGTTGGTGCGTGAGTTGATACCTTCCCACGGCTGTTCACACTGAACCTATAGCCTAGTTCAAAGCACTTATTAGATGCCTTTTTAAGTGATTCTTTGCGCTAGAGCCTACTGCCCATAACCGAGAACTTAAAGGGCGGTGCAACACAATTTTGTACCTGTGCCTTCCAGATGAACGAAAGCCGCCGGACGACGGAACAGACCTTACCCTGGAAGCTTGGGCGGGGGCATCAGTCCGGTGTAACAATACGTGAATCCGTGAAGGATCCACGGGAGCCCATCGTGAGGTTTCTCGTAAGGCTGTCGTGGTTCACCTAATTCCGTCACTTACGCTTCAGGCTGAAAACGGTAATTTGAAATCTGAGTACGGGTAAGCATGTCCTGAACCTTGTATCCGAATCACTGATGATAACGATCTCGTCTGATATCCGAGGTAGTGAGTGTCCCTAGGCCTTTTGGGGGCGTTACCGGGATGTACTCCTACCTTTTCATGATAGCCAGCCCTGTGTGCTGTGGAGGCTGTGCAAGCTATACTAGTCGGAATAAATTCCACTAGATTCTAGCACACTAGGAAAGCCAACGGACGACAACCAGACAAATTAGGGCAAATACAAATTGTCTTGAATGCGGCATTTCTTCGTGTAGTAGTTCGTGCTAACTGAACCAAATACTGCTGCCACCATGCCTGATCCGTAGCTGAAAAGTGATGGGATGAAATAAGGGTCCGATTACACAGTTCTGCCATGGCAGTGACAATGATGGCCAACAGCCATCTCAGGCGACAGCTGGTCAGTAGCAGACTGCCCTCAGTCTACGTTGCACATAACTTGATTACCCGTACCTCTCAAGCCTAAAACACTGCTCTAACTGATCAAAATTGCTGCTAAACGCCTGCTCACTCACTAACCCGTTGCTAAGCTGGCAGCGGTCAACGCACCTGTGAAGAAGACTGTTCCCGAATCGGAGGGGTTAGCTTTCACAACTATGGCGTAGAACCACCAAACGACTCTCTTGTGCATGGCTCTCTCCAGCTTCAACTCCTCTGCTACCGATAATGTGTAGGATGTTTGGATATTGATTCAGCTACATCAGTGTTGGACGTCGACCCTTCACTTTTGTTCAGTCACCGCTATGTATAGGCGTCGCAAAGTAACAAACACGGCCACAGCCCTAGATATTCGTGCACCCACCTTATTTTAAAGGCACTCACACACGAAAAACGTTGAGAACAGAAATCAAATAATTTACCCCCGGCAAAATTTTTAATCTAACTTCAGAAAAACAGAAAACAGACAGTTCATCCATTCACTGAACTGCAGTTCCGCTAATGGAGCAAATAGCAGGTCCGCCGTTATATAAAGGTAATAATGTCTATTCCCAACTGATGAGTGGCATACCGTCAGGCCTAATCATAATGTTACGACCGGAATAAGAGCATGAATGGCGGGGTTTTTGGGCACTGGGGATTGCGCGGAAAAAGGACAGCGTCATAAACAGTGGGCGTTATCCGTAAGGCACTTGCCGCTTGTGCCTACAACATACACGATACTACTTTGGCAGTATTTTCCATTTGGTAGTATCTCAGAGTAAAGGTGGTTCGTGAAAAAAGAGGCGGAGCCTCTCTTTTTGCGGAACCTCAGTCAATTAAAGGGGATCCTTCGCCATATATGGTTTCATGACATTCGGATCTCAGCATGTTAGGGTGAAAACGTTGCAGTGCCGTCGTTGACCAATGGATTGGGCCTCATAATTTGCGACCTGTGCAGGAATGGCCCGACTGTAATGATGTTCGACTGAAGCACGTTAAAGAGCATACGGATGTGGTAATGAAGAGTAGTTAGGCCAAATTTTCTGGTAATTCCTGATAGAATCATGAATCTTTGACAGTGTTCTCGTCATTAGAACATATTCTTCACCAGAATTGTTGCAAACTTGTACGAGAATCTTGCACTATCTCATAACCATCAGATGTGCAAAGTGCTGCCAAAATCGCATCACACGTCAGATTGTCTTTGGGGAGTGGACTAGACAAAACATAAGCGCAGTATACAATAGTGCTGTGGTGAATCTCTGTGAACCAGTTCGTCTATTTTGTTACATTGGCTGAGTAGAACGGACTGAAGCCTGATTGAAGTTCTCAGCCGTGTGAAACAAAGTCGAAACCATCGTACACACCATCACAGAGTGTAAGCAGTCTATCAATTTTTCGGCGTCTGTGATTCAAGCCCTGCTGTTCGAAGGCCATTTCCGTTTAAATCAGTTATTTTTTGACCTTAAAATTTTGCTCATTTGAACAAGCAGCTTTCAGCAACCTGCTTACGAACAACGCAATTGGGCTAGACTAGTATCTTCTAAAATTACATATTTTTGGCTAAAATATAAGTTCGATTTGCGCCCGGTGATCAGCGTACTTAATGAAGAGAATTTTGGGCGGCGTGAACTGCAGGGCGTGAACATCGCCGAACGCCAGTGACTTTGGAATTAAGCAAAATGTGCGGGATACAAACAGCTTCAGGCAATCACGCTTTTTTTGGTGTCACCGTTATCCTGATTGGGTAAAATCTGCAGGGCATGCGCGTTTAAAAATTAGGCGAATTAAATGTTGAGACATGAGTTAGTTGCTGAAGAGGAGCTGTAGTGCGTTCCGGAATGTTACTTGAGAAACATCTAAGTATAGATGTTCTTTAGTAAGCTGATTTTGGAACAGTGTTTGCTTCTAGCCTGGGTTTGCCGTTGCATAAACTGGACTTATACAACTCTTGGTCTTGGCATTAGACAACGGTGTTGGGCATCAAAATAATGGTTTGTGGACATATTCTCAAAAATATAATATGAAGCAGTTTTTATGCTATAACAGACGCGACCATTAATTTTTTTACTGTCTTAGTTCCTGGCCGACTAATTTAATTTTGCAGTTAGTTGGAAGAACCGTAGATCACGAATAATGGCAAGTTGATCGGCTATTTAATTATGCTGTAACGAGGTCTTCGAATACGTTACTCCTATTGCATATCGGGACAGAGATTTGGGTATCACGTTTTCTCGCCGATATCCACTGGTCTGGTTCATAACAAGAAAGCTATAGATGATTCTTTTGCAACCAACGGAGCAACGACGAACTCGTGCTATTTCAGCCGCATGCTCGTGTAGGTAAATTTTACACGTTTCGATGAAACGTTCCCCCAGACCAGAAATGTATCACGCCGACAGAAGCATCTCGGTGGCAGAAAAAGCAATCAGTGATCGACCCGATTGTGGTAACAAAGTCTACAAAGAGCACGATATGGGCTTTTTCGGCCTCAGCAACCTCATCGAACCAATCTGTGACCAGGCATAATGGACTGTGGCCCCCATTCAACTCGACACTTGGAATGATATTCGTGAAAATTTTCTGAAGACAGACAGATCTCATTGAGGTATTGTCGTCACAAGGCGCGCATCCATATATTTCAAAGAAACCCTTGTTCAGCTTTTCTAGATGGTTGTACCCGGGGTATTCTGAAGTTATCGAGGAAGACAAACCGGTTTCTGTCTGGGAGTGGGCACCTGACCCACAAATAGACGCAACGTTCCCTTGCTTTCAGCCTTAGTGGCAAATCGAGCATACTGATGAAGCGAAATATTAAGCGGTTTGTACTGTAGAAGTAGTGTTATCAATAATCATTTGCCCACTAGAATTGAACTTTTGGCCTTTGCCCGGGGGTTGCAGCCGGCATCCTGACACCGGAGCAATGCCTGTCACTTCCGGGCCTCGAAGCCTTCAAGAAATTTTCGGACAAGTGGAAACTGTTTTCCGACGCCAAAGCCAACTAGCCCATCGTGTGCCGGCCAACCGAAGGCAGATATACCGAGCCAACTACGCCGCCACCCAGACCCTTTACCATCAGAGCCGGAAAGATGCAGCCTTTGCTGTGCCCGATGGGTCGTGGAGGGATCTATACAAAAGCAACCGCGGTCTGCTCCCAACCTTGTCTGTATTTGCATCTAAAGGGGCCTTCAACCAAACAGAAACTACCTACGGTCCTGCGACGGCTTTGTTTTACCTCTATGGATCTCCCTGGACAACCCAAAATACTCCTGCCCAGAGAATCACACATCCCCAGTCCGATCACCTCAAACATGACGCCCATTACGTGGTGTCCAGAAGCCGAAGTATGTCAGTGTTGTGATGGCACGGCACTGAAATACCCAGTCTGATGACACATCCACAACTACTCCCTTCTTACTCTTAACTGTGCCCTCTTGCTTACTCGTTTCTTTACCTGCAACTATGAAGAGATTGTTTACCTAGCCTTAGCCGCCTCTGGGACGAGTTCGTTCTGATCAGCTAAACCGTTCGTTTCGATCAAAATGTCTCGGTAGACTTTCAGTTCTTCGTCCCCACTAATTTAATCATTTTTTGTACACTTTGTGTTCCGTTCTGTGCTTAAGCAGCAACTCACTCTCCCATGGAACTTCTACACCCGACTCCGCCCCAACGTTGACCCCCATGAGTCTGTACAGTTTCGCTGTACACCATGATTCTGAGAGTCCAGCTTTCATTTGTCCATACCGCTGATCCATCCAAATGATCATCACTACTTACGCTCTTTGTGGGCCCGGCCGTAAGCTTAACTGTCCAGGGCCACGGAGCTCTGGAAGTCGTTTTCAGTTAAGTTCAAATTTTCCATCTGCATCACTGCTACACTGCCGTTTCTCCAGATTCGTTTTTCCAGTTCCCCGGTTTCCGCAATTTGTGGTTTTCTTATCACTTGCCAGGCAGGGTGCCTCTAGTCTCACTCCCTCCATTGTGTTTTTGCCAACCATCTACAGATTTTGAGGGTCTGATCTTGCTTCGGCCGCCACTCAGTGTTCCTTGAATAGAATCGGTTTCTGGAAAGCGACGGAGTTTCCAGGGTTACTACTTCATAGTTAATACTGTCTATGTCTAATGGGTTATCCTGCCAACCACTGTATGCTTGATTTTGTTTAAGTGAGCGAATATTGAAGGTCATCAATTACGTCGAATTGAAAATAAGGTGTATAACTATCAAAAACTGGCGACTTGAGGCGAACTGTGAATACCTTACAATGAGAAAAAGTTGCAGGTAGTCCTGAAGGTACGATAATTTATGGAACATGCCAGAACCCACACTGTACTCGTGGAAGAAAAATATGGCGGAGTTCTAATCCTGTAACTAAATTTGGCCTGGTATCCACCGGTCGACTAGACAGATGCCGAATCACGTGTTTTCGGACCACCAAAATAGCTGTTCCCGGTAATCATCGGTACAGACATATTCATTTCGTTTGGAAAGCGCGTACTAGATAGCAAGAACGCAAGACTGCAGATGAAAATGACCCCTGCCCGCAAGTCAAGTCTTTCAATGTACTGTTTGATTTCAGCGTGGAAGTATTAAGGTTCATGGTGCCTAATCAACTGTCTACATGTAACCAACATCAATCATAGCGAACAGCTGGACGAACCTAGCTGACGCATACGACTAACATGCGGTTAGGGGTAACACAACGCCTTATCAGCTGGCCAACACGCGCCCATCCATCTTGACCGGGAAAAGTAAATGATCCCACTTGAACGAGATGGAACATTGAATTTTGTTGGGCGTTTTGATTGTTACCTATATCCCGGTAGGGGGCATACGGTCTTCTTGGTGCGCAATGTTTAGTAAGGTATTGACGTCCCGAAATGACGGGACGACACCGGTCAGTTTATCGGAACATCACATTGGGATAGGCGGCTGACGATCTGTGAACAATTCTCACTCTGTAGAGCGAGCACTTCAGCGGCGACAACCTCGTAGAGCCATGCTTACGCGACGTCACCTTTGATGGATGATTCGTAGTGCATAATTTCTTGAGGCTGATGACAGCAGAGCATTAGGCCTCAGGAATTACGGGATTCACCTGAAATGCATGATGCCTCATTGACTCAAGGGCAGGCTGGGACCGTTGGTCACATGAAATCACTGTCGTCTGTTTCCTCCAAATGGCCCTCTACAGCACTGGCACTAGTATTATGCTATTAACCCATGGGTGTCGATGTGCTCCTCTGAAGCCAAAAATGTCTACGCCCACAGACTTCCGGGGCACATTGTGCTGTGACTCGGTGTTTCGGTCCGGGTTAACGTCATGAGATGCTTTCTTTGCGGACGCTTCAGCAAGCAAACCCTTGCGCTTTCTGGACGGGTAGGGGCTAGGCACCAAATATATCTGAATAATCTGAGGACTCTCATTCAGGACCAGCCTGAAGGGCGTCGTCGCACAACGGACGTGTTTCACTAGCACAACAGTCGATGTGATATGATACGCGATCCGATGCACGCCAGCGGACAGTGCAACCAGTCGGCCAGTCACAAAACACACAAAAGCTTAAGTCTGTGTTCCTCGACCGCCATCTGGTTTGGGGCGCAGTATCCTCGACCACCGACGGCAGGTCGTCGGTTACAGACATTGACCCTCAGCGCGAAGGGGTTTGCCTCTGAACAAATAACATTTTACTGACGGCAGTGGTCCTCCTGGGTTTCACCCGCCGAAGTTTATCCACCACTCGGTTAATTTGTTTACGCAGGCCGTAAAAAGTTGATGGTGGTGGCTAGGTAACTCGAAAGCCACTGTCAGTGGATGGGGAAGCAACCAATGAAAAAATCTATGAATAATGTTTCTTACTGCCTGGAACCGACTGGTATCTAAATACGAAGAACAAATGGATGTGAGCCAAATCGCCTGGTAGAAGGGACACGTGCATTTACCGGC
>SJOL01007204.1:338219-368290 GCA_004794785.1 Opisthorchis felineus
TTCCCTACCCATGCCGCCTCAGGCGTGACCAAGTCTACTTCGGATAATGACCACTCTCTATGTCGCCGTCCCTATTCCACGGAATTCCCAGTACCCACAAACTCCACCAGTCATGCTCTTATTCTGACTGTAAATTTGTGACCACGCCTGAAGGTATCCCACCCACTAGTTGGGAATAAACATTATTATTATAAAGCATGCGCAACCGGAGTCAAGCACTTCCCGCTGTATCTCCCCGTGAATTGCAGTTCCAACCCTAACGGCTCTCTTTCTCTTATTGATTTTTATCATTTCCGCACCTAGATAGAACCCGAGTGGGAGCGTGATAAGAGCTACGCATATTGGCTCTTCCTCGTCCGAGGAACTTGGTTGCCGCAGGTAACTTTGGGTTCCCTAGAAGCTCGTCTCAGGTGGCCGGGCCGGTATGTCCTCGCGTAGATAAAAAAAAGTATTGCATTTTCCTTCCCGGGTTAGTCCTTGTAGCCATGAGATGCGTCCCTCAAAACCAAACCCTTGTAACGACCAAATTAACTGGTCTTCTGTACACAGTATATGAAGATTCAAACTTATATTCAGAGATTGTTAATAGCGGCCTGTTTGAATCCGCCTTTCTTTCCAGCGAAAATTCAATATTGACACGTGCCGTGCGGTTGGGTTTCCATGGCTAATTCGGTGTGATGTCTCTCTTAGCCGGCGCCGATTGTTCATGCAAATTATACACATGTACGTTTATGCTGTTCCGTTTTCTCGTATTCGGAAGTCTAACCATAGGATTGACGGATAGAGACAACAGCTAGTTAGGTCAGTCAGGGGTTGGCAATAATGTTTACTCTGGTGGCCCATTGGATACATACGATAGCAACTGACTTGGTAGGATTGTATTTGCGACAACATAACATAACAAACGGTTCGGTGATCAACCTACTACCGATTAAGTAGGGTAGCAACGGACACTTTGGGACCATGTGTGGATGAAGCCCTGGGGCAGCGCTCGACGGGAAAGAGGACCGTTCTTCTAGAGTTGTGTACAAACTAATTGAGGTAAGCGATCGAAATGAAAAGGGGAGGGTGGATCAAGGTTCTTGCGGCAGAAAAATGGATAGGAAGAAAGTTAAGGCTTAAGTCCATTGTCTTCATGGTGCTTAGTTCGAGGAAGGTAAAGCGTCCAAGGAGTGGTCGAGGTTATGAAGGACAACAGGGCTGCATGGGCAATCTGGTCTCATGGTAATCGGGAGACAGATTTTGCAAATGTCAGCAAGTCAGGTAAACAGTCAGAGCACTGAAAACAAGAAGGGTGGTGTTAAGTAAGCCAGGAAAGAAACACTCAAGTGGCGAGCCGATCACAATCAGAAGAATTCGAGCCGTCCACGGAGGGTTTAAAACACTGTTCCGGGAGCTTAGTTGTAAACTGATAAAATCGGAACGGTTTCGCTCAAAGAAATAATAGTTTTTAGAAGCAAGTAGAGGTTTTTCCCTATCGATTCCTAATATTACCTGATTTCAGAGGGAAAACTTCAGCTCGGTATTTCTCCAAAATCAATAAATCTGCTGACAATCGCCCCTTCAGGAGTCGCTCTAAATGTTTAAATTCCACAAACCTATTGAGTACTGGCAACTTTGGAAGCTAAGTCACGATAACTTTCACGCAGGCTTATTTCAGTGTACACTCGAAAGACCATCAGGTTGTGACGCCTTGGTAGGCTATATGAAAAGTGACGCGAGCGATCACTGACACTCAGCGGTTCAGCGCAGGACAAGACCCCAATGCTCTACTCACGATTATCATCAAGTTTGAGAAGCTTTGCTTGGATTGAGGCAACTTACCATTCAAGCGAGTTTGGTTCTTTTGGTGTTGCCAGAGATCCAAAAATGGATCGGTCGGTAGGTTACGCCAATGACAGAAGAGGCAAAATCGTGTAAATGTTTGTGAATGAACGAGAGAAAGTCTGATAAGGTAACAGTACTCCTTGAAATTTCATATGGAGGTGGCACCAATAGATTGTGGTAGTTCCACTAGCAGTGAGGCATCCGCTGAAATTCATGTGAGACGTGTGACTTTACGTGACACAAGCGCTTTTGAATGAGAGTGTATCGGCAAGTGCAGCTAGTGCAAAACAAAGGAGCTGAAGTTCAAGAAGTATGTAGGATTGGGAAGAGTGTGTACCAAGCTCCAAATAAGTAAGACAGACAACTTCCTCCTGTGAAACCATTAGAGCTGAGCAAGGAGAAGCAGTTTCGCCCAAACAGGCTCACAGATCGCGCCGGTGTAGCAACACCGGGCTCATTCACCAAGCGACGAAATATTCAATCTTAAGCCGGAGTCGCTGACAACAACATTACAGAAAACCAAGAAGGAACTGTCTTTATCGATGTATCGGATTCCGATGTGCGCATGTGAAACGGGCCACAGATGAAGCCCAAAAACAAGTTTCGACTGATGATGATAGGCGTCTGCAACTTTGGGTTGTACTCGTTCAAAGTTTCTACGGTTGAAACAGGGACAGCTGTAATACTCTAGCTTCCAACAACCCAGCAGTTGAAATTTATTACCGTTGACCATTGGCGTTTCGCGCATTTTGTTGTCCACCAATTTGACAGGCATGCCTGTTTAAATTGGAAGCTAGACTGTCTTTCGATGAAAATCAATTGAGTAGATACCGCAGTTTTCGTAACTTTGTCTGTGACAGCAGTCAGTGTAACTGCGGAGCGCACTAAGGACCGAACTGGAGCGTCCGCTGCAGTTGCTCGTAAGTGATAGAGGAGGCGGACCACCGGATTGGGTTAAACAGATTGCAGCAAAGTTGGAAAAGCCGGTGTCAGTTCGACTGTGTATAGAACCTTAGTCGTACGACGCAAGTATAATCCAAATCCCACTCAAAATTGTTTTCGGCCAGAAGTAAATGCAGCGCATTTCCCCATAGGAGTAGATCTTTGACCACCAGTTGGGTAGCGGGAACTGAGTAAGAATTCGAGCTATTTGGCAACCCTTGGCAGAACATTCGGGCGAACATGTTGACTGCGACTGCCATCTGGACTCAAGGAATTCAGTGACACCTCCCAGAAGATACTAATTTACACTCATGCTAAGCCGCCATGTGTAATCTGTACAATTGGTGATATTCCCACATATAGCAGCAAACTTGACAGAACATGACAGAAAGTTGGAGCATTCTATGCGCGTTATACTGAGTAAGGTACAGGCTTAACGCGGGAACAGCTGGAGTGCTGGCAAACTCTTTTGCTTTTCATGGTAATTTTATTGCAGCTGACGGCCTAGAATAAAAAACAGACTACATTGGCCCTCCTAGATTTGTTCATTCTAAGGCCGTTGAATGGACAGCCACAAAACTAAGCCAACGGAAAACAACTAAATCCTGAGGTATCACAGCAATCTTCGAAGCTATTACAAATGCAGTTGCATACGCGCACTATTCAAGTGGATGAGACCCTAGTGCAATACTATGTGATCCGAAAATGGAGAAGTTCGGCATATTTATAATTCACTAGGGGAAATGATTACCAAAGAAATTTTACTTTGAGGCCGCTTGGGACTCGGGACTTAAACACCTTGACTACTCAGAAGTGAAGTCAAAGACTTATCCTTTTTCACGTCAGAAATATTTTTGAAAAAGCTGCCTGACTATTCCGGCAGCACGGAAGAACACTGGCGCTCAAACCTACCAACAGATTACGGGGAACCACTATCAGAGCTTCTACAGACGCAACTGTGCGACATCTTAATCAGGGAACTAAAAGGAGTAAGGAAGAGGCCAAAACAATGGACGAATCATAGCAGGTACCGACAGAATGCGCTAAACCACGGATTTGGAACCATAGATTGATTACCGCAACCAGCCAGGATTATCCAAGTGACCAAAAGGAATACCGAGGTTTTGTGCAAAACAGCCGTAAACAGTTGTGAACCGCAGTGCACCGGAAGTAATAGGTGGTCATATGCAATATACCCATCAAAGTGACCATACGGAACAAGGGATTTCCAAATCACAGCGCAACGAAAATGCCAAGGGGGAAGGTCAAAACAAGGAGTACGGACTACTAAAATATGACAGCCATGGCAAATCATGTAAGAGAATATCAGACCACGACGCAACAAATATTCACAAGGTGAATGGCTGGATGAACGGTGCCTTCAGCCAAAGGGCGATATTAATTCTGCCTGCAAAGCAAGCCTTTACATGCAAGTTTGCATGTCAGATATTTGAGATTTCAATTCTGGCAGAAATAAGTACTGCTTATATGCGCAAGTAGGGGTGAAAAACGTGTATGGCCGTCATACAACAGTCTACTAGGTTGATAGTGCCACAGCACTATTATCGGATAAACGGCTTTTAGTGTCACAATTCCGCAGCGTCGGAAGCAGAGTGTTGAGCTGATCGCAAAATATATTTGTCTCAGATCAGAGAAGTATGACTTTTGTGAAGGCTCACCGGATCAGCTGAGCGTCTATGTGGGTGGCAGTTGCGTCAAAGAAATCGTTAGTTGTGGGAATACGGAGAATGTGAGAATTTTGAATGCAAGTGGGTTTGTCAACGCGGGAAATACCGTCAACAACGGAGTCGGGACAGCTATATTGAATCATCGGCACGCGACTTCAAATCCGCAACATATTTCACGTCATATACAGGCAGTGAAAAGTTTGACTGTTAGGTTCAGAGGACTATAGAGGCTATATTTGTCTGTCGTAAACGTAATGCACAGATGTACTCAAAACCAAGCAGGGGACGCAGTTTACCGTCTTTCAGATGGAGTAATAAGAGAAGAGATGCGCGAAAATTTAAACTTCATACCATGGAGATGGGAATAGCGCGCGCATCGCAGTACAAAGAAGGAGGGGGGAACAGTTGAGCTGAACACTCAGAAGAATGTTAGTGGCATTGCGTGTAATCCACAAAAAGATTCAAAATTCATTGACTCTTATAGGTTCGCAACTGATAGCCTAGAATTTGCACCTTGCGGATGGCTATAAACCTAGATCAGTTAATCAACTGGTCCGGGTACCGTCAAGCAAAATCATCAATAAACAATTCCCGGTGAAAGTTCCGGGACTTTGTTGTTAATGTTGATCTGAACGGTTGAAAGCCTGAAGTTATCAGCTACGGAGAAATATCTTGAACTATATCTCTTTCGGAGTCTGCTTTTTGCTGGAAACCAACTTGTTAAAACTTCTGATAGTCCAGCCCGCTTTGGGACAGCCCCAGAACGAATTCAACAGCCAGATTTGGCTTTGTTTTCAATAACTCCGTATCCATCAGTATTTGATCACTTTTAATGGGTTGCAGAGGCCCACAATCAGTGGTATGTGTGGTGAAGCATTGAAATAAAGCCTTCTCCTGAAACGGGAAGGTCCGTTTAATGTTCAGATGAAGGGAAGCAGCTTCATCACATGGTGCTGAATTTCATCAATCCGGAAGATTTCATCTTTCGTAGTGATCTTCGATACCTTACAAACCACAATATTTCTCCTTCAAGTGGACTTCACTTTGGAGCGGGGATACTACGTTTGAAAGATTATGGTTGCATCTCCTGCCATGTTGTACTGTTTTCATCATCTGATGTACGGTTCTGCTGACGGAAAACCTACCCCAAGATTGCTCTTAGATTTTACATGGATACGATGATTGGCGACTGAAGAACATGATCGACAAGCAACGGTAAGAGATTAGCCAAGATGAATCCCCCACCATTTACTATCATTAGTGAGGCCAGCTATTTCTGCTTCTCCAGCAAAAGTGGTTCAACTCAATTAGGTGAATTTATCTAAGGAGGGCGAAAGAGATTTCCAAATCGTTCCCTCAGGGACCAGTCCGTTTCAATGAACTTTCGAGCGGTAAATATTTATGGCTGAGGCCAAAAGTCCTGAATTTAATCTTCTTTTTGAGCGCAGTTGTTGCTGTTCATGGTTTGAGTACTCTGGCCCCATGATATCTACCAATGGAGTTAAAGTGAGTTCGTGGACATAGCCATGGCAGTACTGTTGAAGATTTTAAGGCAGATTGTAGGGTTCTAACAACTTCTTCATTCAGCAGTTTAGTTTCTGCTATTCCATTTGAGTTACTCTATTTGACCTTTTCCACGTCACCTTTTTCCAGTCACCTACACCCCACACGATACCGCATGTTCAGTAACCGGGTAGTCGACAATTTAACACAAACGTATTGGTTTGTGAAAAAGGAAAACCGCGGCTGCAATGAATGAGTGCACGGTCAACCAGGCTAGAATAATCATATGTCAATAACTCGCCACGTCGAAACTTTCCGCGCCCTCTGGTGTGTAAAGAAAGCACAGGGAGCATGTTCACTGTGCAATGGACTGAATATCGGAAATCTTGGTCAAAAAATCACTGAAAGCGTAGTATGTTTCCCGAGAATATTTCCGAATGGCAGTACCGAGCTGGAAGTATGTATCGGACCACAAAGCACATGTGGACGTACCAGTTTGGTGGGATTTATCGTAGGTGGTGGCGGGATTTGTGAAATTTGCATCCACATCACTCATGTTGGGGCAGTCCTCTTCCTGTTCTAGTGCTTCCAGACCAGAAGGCGGGGAAACTGAATTTGGTAGGATTTTTATGAAAGTAGATTTTTCAACGACACTCATTCCTACCTTTTGATTTGATAAAACCAAATTATCGTCCCAGGGATATAATTTTTTTGCGAAAACAACGATTTGTCGATCAAATCATTGGCACAAAAAATGTCTTCGAAGACGATATTCAAAATTTTCATTAGGTGTTCTAATTTAGTCTCAAATCGTCACTAGATAAACAGTCTATAACTATCAGTCTTGGGACCTGTGCTTGTTAGATCAAATGAGCGCGGTAATACATTTTCGTTACTGGGTAATCGGGAGAAAAATATGGAAGGATTAGGCTGTCCGTTGTTGTAATCGGGTGAGAGACGTGCGTAGGACATAATCTACCGTTTATTTGCTTGTCATTGGTGCAAAGGATAAGTGATAACGCAACAACTATTATCTTCCAGGGTTACCTACGGTTAAATCCAGTCGCAACGACTTACCCTATGCAAAATGTCTTGTGAAAACAGTCCAAGATAGATCAGTTTATGAGAGTAGTATTGATAGAAATTTGTCAGCTAAGTATCACATACTGCCAAAGTATACGAGCTTATACGCTTGAGCATGCACCAACTTTGTTTTGTTTCGTTAACAGGGCAATTTAAGTAACAGAAGAAGTACACCAGTGCTATCAGGTACAATGCATATAGTTCTATTTTTGAATCAAGATATTGACCTATAGCTCGGTTGAACGAACGTGGAGTATGTTTGAGAGGTTTGGAAACAGTCAGTGGATTTATTGCTGAAAAACGCCTCGCTTTTGACACAAAACCTCCGTCAGGCCAATTGAATAATTTGTCAGAAAGGACGAGTTTTAGGGCAGTCAAAAAATCTGTGGGATGTCTTAAGACTACCCGACTTGATTAGTGCTGGGTGTCAGTGTGAATTTTCTGTTTGTTGGCTAGGGTGGAAGAAGAACACTTACGATAGATGGTTAGGGGAGTTTGTCATCAAGTTGAATAAGGATCTTGTCGCCTTGCTTTCCCGGCCTAGTACACCTTGATGAAAGATTTCCCCATTCAGAGATTTTAATGATCTGTGTACACTGAGGAATGCCAGGACAATTATTTGAGCGCTGGAATATTACTCTGCTTGGATTTTCTACTTTCAGATGCAGACTATTTTACTGATACTGCACACCGTAGATGAAAATCACGCGATAGTCAAAGACTGGGCAATGCCATGGCATGCACTGGACACTGGGCACAGAATAGATTTGGAAAATGTAGACATTTTGAGACATTTTGATTCATACAGTGACTGGTGGCCATAGAAATGGCGGTAGAAATCGCCAAGCATCTCAGCGTGAAGAAGATAGATGGCGTAGAACTGGCAAGCTCGTGGAGGATGGTTTTAGATCAGCCGAGATGTCACGATGCGCTGTGCAGTTATCAGTGAAATGGTTTGGGTTTAAAAGTACAATATCCAAGCATTGTAAAATCAATTACCCCTATCTCGACCCCAGTCCAATTATCCTGGCACCCCTCAACGCACACAGACCAATAAAATCTGTGGACTACACTCAAGAAGAATATTCCATTGAGGTGTTCTAGACCTGAAAAGCATGGCGTCAAAATCCTGACTCAACTTGAAAATAAAATCCCCTAATCAATCTATCGCAACTGTTCGTCATCCACACTAACCAACAAATGGGAAATTCAGGCTGACATATGTAGCGTGGGTAGTCAGGAAGTCAGCGGCACTTGACATTCACAAGAATGTAGTGACGGTACACGCAGGTTCTGAAGTGAGCAGGAATGGAAAATGATATAATTGGAACCACACGACACACAAAGCACACATTCACACAAGTTGTTTGACGCAGGAGAGAAGACAGGATGGAGGTAAAAACGTGCATGTACTAAGACCAAAATGACAGGCGCAAGTCAAGTACAACAGGCAACTCAAGATCACTCAATGAGATGTACAAGCGGACCACTGCTTCCATTCTGGGGTTCGTGGTGGCTCATTCGGGGTAGATATGTACACATATTAGGTCATTTGATAAATGCATGTTAGCACGTACAATCTAGTTCCAGCTATTACACACCTAGCACTGATCAAGTCTGCCGGTCATCAGAAATCTCACCAATTGGGTCTCAGAATGCCTTAAAACTCAATCAACCTAGTAACTTATTCTCTTGGTCTGACGAGGTTCCTGTGTCAAAAGCGAACCGTTGCCCAGCAATAAATCTACCGATTGTCTGCCAAACACCTATAAAACGATGACCACTAAAATCTGTCCCAAACATTTTCCAACTGATTGTCAACCCATAGCTTGGTTTTTGAAAATTAGGTTTACCTCATACTTCTGGAAATGCATTGTCGGGTATGTGTGCAAACGCGCAATACACATACACATGACATTTTTACATTTCATATGGCTTCACACTGTAAACCCAAATTTTACGTTTCTATGAATAAAATAAAATAGAATATCAAAGTTATTTCGACACATTGACATATCAAAGTTAACAAACCAATACATGATTTCCATATTTCAGTTATATCGAAAATTGCTTGTGTACGCTGTTTGTTATCGCTTCAGTGCGTCATTTTCTTCCTGCATAACAAAAGCTGCGGTTGAGAATTACCGCTAATCCACCACGCACCAACAGATGCTGAAACAATGCTCATCTATTCCACTTAATATACCCTTCTGTGAAATCACTGCGGGTTAGCGGCAAAGTGTGCTCAGTAGCGACCTGTTTTGGTGTTCACTGAGCTGGAATGTTTAACAGAGTAGCTGCAACACCACTAAAACTATCAGAAACCGTCGTGGGGCGTGTGCAATACCCATAGCCCCAGTAAACGGACAGGAAACAGTCGGAGCTCAATGAAAATCGGAGGGTGAGCTACATTAGAAACTAAGTGGATTTTACTTGTTTAACAACCAATGTGCACATTACACTCAGCATATCTAACTGTCTTTGTAGTTAATGGATCTAATGGGCCCACTATGTAAGAGTGCCATTGGAATATATAATGCGTTGGTCAGTGTGATAAATGCCATGAAATAACTTAAACAATAGGTTAATGTTGCCTAAGGAAAATAATGGTAACAGTGGTGGATCGAAAAGGCGGACGGTACGTCTCAGGAACAGGTCCCCATTGAAACGCCTCGATATTTATCGTGAGATGTCCAAGTAAGCTTTGTGAGATGATCTTTTGGGAGCCATGAAATATTTGGAAACAAATATAAATATGTCCCGGTGTTAAAGTGTCCTAGAGGTGTGCAACCCTTTGAGTCGTATCTAGGGTTGTATACTCAGCTGTAGTGCCTTTGTTTGTTCAGATTCTCATTGAGACTTTATGGACTTTAAGCAGGCCCTCAAGGGTTCTTTTAGACGCCTTAGAAAAAGTGCAATGGTGTTTTAGCACTAAAATATTTAATCGTCAAGATGAACCACGTATCGACTGAAGTATCTTCAGCTATTTGAAGGTCAAGCGTGCGTATTTATTATATTTCAGAAAAAAGTGTGATTTTTCGAAATCGGTTGCTTTATTAGGGTGAGCAGCGTCAGCATCACTGCAGCTATTAGCATGCAACTTGCCTACACGACTGTGACCTGACTGGGATCTACGCGTCCTAAGTTGTACAACAACGTGCATCAATACACCTGAACAGAGAACACAAATATAATGAAAGAAGTATGGATTAGTGAACCACAGTCCCACACTTAATTGCTGGCAAACAATATGCATGGAACAGAAACTAGAGGCAGCTGTGAAGTCCAATCCCTTTTGAGTTTCTACACAAACAACAGTAAGAAGGAGTAACGTGGTCAAACACTTGGAAGGTTTGCAATAAAAAAGCTATGTTACTTGAGGACTTTCGCCAAGGTTTGCTCAATCAAGAAACAGCAAAGTGTATTACAGATGCCTCATATTCTTGCACGGCCTATACGCACCTGTCCAGATAGCAGTTGTGATATATGTTCAACGGTCAGACGAAAATTTGGAAGTTTCACGTTGAACGATGAAAGCAAATTTACCGGTGTTTTGCAAAACTAGGGCTAATTTGGGAGTACCATTCTAACGCATGAAGGATATGAGAGTTTCCTTATTATTTGGCTGGATTACAGTGAGAAAAATGCCGAAAAGATGACAGAAAACCTTAACCTTGTAAGGCATCAAAGTAAGAAAACCCATAAACTTGGAAGCTGCACTTAAAAGGCTGGTGAATCTAAGACCAAATATCCAGGATTTTGACGTACGACCTGTTTAATCA
Organism: Opisthorchis felineus; assembly: GCA_004794785.1. Classification (NCBI taxonomy): domain Eukaryota; kingdom Metazoa; phylum Platyhelminthes; class Trematoda; order Opisthorchiida; family Opisthorchiidae; genus Opisthorchis; species Opisthorchis felineus. Next base: position 349,045 of record SJOL01007204.1, read on the forward strand.
TCTAATTGTCCTCGAAATTACTCCAGCCTCCAAGCGATAAAATACGTAACGTTTTTTACGTCTACCGAACCAATGCAGAAGACGCAAAACTGGAAGAGAGACATTAAAAATTCAGGGATTGTCATGAAGCGGTACTGAACTGAAAATCCTTCGAGTTACTGGGACAGTTGTTTGGCAAAATCAAATGTTAAGAAACATACAGTAATATTGTTCCGTGTATAAAATTTCATACAAATTAGCGGTTCCATGTATACTGTGTTTGATATATGCGTAAATTTCAGACTGCTTCCCTAAGAATTGTAATCAGTTTTATTATGAATTCCAAAATGCAATATTATCTAAGTAGAATTGGTCAGCTGTGAGGGTCTGACACAAGGCATACTAGCAAACTAGTTCTAATTTTGTAAATGCTAGTTTCTAGTGCGTTTGAAGTAACTGAAGAAATTAATTCCACTCGTCTTAGTCTGACATGAGCCCGGTGATTTTAATTTTCTTTTCAGATATACTTTACATGCTCATCGCTCTGCGGTAGCTTCAGTCTAGAGGCTGTTGTTTTTCTCAGCTGTCGAACACTTGCACCCCTGATCTTCCTTTGAGCATTGTAATCAAACAAGGGTGCTTGGGATCGGAGTTTCAGATAAAGAAGCGTCTGTTGCGGTTCCGCGCTGTCCGTTTGCTATAGGGCGACTTTCCTTAAAGATAAGGAAAAAGTCGGAATATCAGGATTTTTACCGACAAACGGGCGACTAACCGTGGTCCGAAAGTCACAAACGAACGTGGGCACAACAAGTCTTATGTTTCTGTGAAAACACATAAAACTCCCGGCCAGAAATCAGCTGACGCACATGGGACTTCGTATGGGTTGATGCAGGAATCCGAATTATCCACAAGATGACCAATACCGTGTGCCACAGCAGCGCCGGTATTTAAGCATATCAGATTGACTTGAAAGCGTATCCAGCATCTACAACAGAATAGACTGAGCATCAAAATTTCCAAATGGCCTAGTTTTTCGGATCACAGAAGTGTAAGACTGATCGGCTGTGAATTATACTCAAAGTTGGGTTATGCTGCAAACAAAACATCGCATTTTCAGAAAAAAGGCAGAATCCTCATGAGCCTCTAATTAGTACCATTCTGATTCAGTTTCAGTCCTACTGTCACACACAAAGCAACACTGCCCGGTAGCTGATTGTGAGCAATAATTGGCAGACAATAGGTAAAAACTCCTGATTAGACCTGCGCAATTAGTTGAAAACAACGTCGAGAAGGTCTTTCAGGTGTCAACCAACGTACGTTCGCAGGAACCAACCAGCTTACCTCCAGACTGCGACATTGGATCTGAAACTGTCAGTAATACATTCACTATGAGATGAACTCACTGAAACTTTACCGGTTCAGTATCATTTGATCGTATCCAGTACATTTAAAGTTTCCCATCCAATTTATTTTGGCGAAGTTTGTGTGAAATCGGTATTAAATGTCCAGAATGTTGAAAAATTACAGAACAATGTTGCGCACAGAATTGGATACATTTCTTTTTGTTTGGGAAGTGTGCCCAGTTGCGAAGAACAATTGCTATCCCGAAGGAATTCACGGCAAGAAAAAAAAACAATTTTAGTTGGCATCTAGGTGTTTTATCTACGTCACTACGGGCCCCACAATGGACCCCTAAATAATAACAGCAAAGGATACTTAAGCAAGTGTGACAAGTTTCGGAGAGATTTTGTAAACAATCGGTGAAATGTATTCCTATGCAAAAGTTCGCTTTTGACACAAAAGCTTCGTCAAGTCAAGTTACCGAGTTAATCGGTTTTGGAGGCAGTCAGGGAACCAGTACGTGAGATTTCTTATGAATAATTAACTTGCTCAGTACTGGGTGTCGGTGTGAAATTCCTGTTTGCTGGTTAGTGTTGCAATTTATCAGATAGACTCTTGTGTGATGAAGAGCGTTATCTGCTAGAGGAAGAATTGCATGTCGCATTAAGTAGATTAATCATGAGGGCAGAAAAGATAATTTCTATCGTTGAGTCGGTATTTTAGAAGCTTCCTTCAGTGGGAGTGGAGGAGTCACGTGTACAATTGGTCACAGTTCCAAAGTCCCAAAAACCAAGGGCTTCAAATATTGCACCAACTGAGCAAAGAGCCTTAAAGACTTTAAAACATGTAGACAGTATAGTAATTACAAAAGCAGATAAAGGTATGGCCGCGGTGTTTATGAATAAGCGTGATTATCTGCAGAAAGTTAGGTAAACTTACCTTACCGACATATTGGCAACGGGACGATTGCCCCAATAACGAATAATAGTAAGGTTGAAGCTAGAAGGTACTTAAGATCGGGTCTAAAGCGTTAAGCTATTGAAAGAATTAGTTGACGTTATCGCGCTTTTTACAACGAAGGTATCGTCTATGTAACGCCAGAAAACCCTTGGTGGACACTCAAATCTGGCTGAAGCTTTTGGTTCAAAGAGTTCCATGTACATACTGTCCAAAATGGGGTTTGCTGTGGATCCCATCGCTAGACCTTGGGCTTGAGATTATATAACTGAGTTAAAAACAAAATTACTGTGGTTTAAGTATATTTTGATGGCTTCAGCTATTTCGCCTACGAAGAGTTTCGTTCCTTCATGCAGCGTTGTGTCTGCCAGTAACAACTGCCTCACTACTTTAAGAGCATCCATCTCGTACACATCGAGCGGAATTCAAAACTAACTGGAATTTCGTCTAGCTCTAACTGAAACCCGGATACTTTTTTAGCAAAGTTATACGGATTTTGGATGTGCGTGTGGATGGCTTGCCGGCAAGTGGTATAAGGATACCCGTCAGAAATATGGCCACCTAATGTGGTGGTAAACCTATGCCGATCACTGTTAATCGCATGGGGACACCTTCCCTGTGAATTTTAGGTAGCCCATAAAGTCTTGGTTGGATTGCACATTTCGGTTACAATCGATACCACTTGCCTTGTTACAGCTCTTAAATACCTTCTATCTTCAACCTTACTATTATTCATTACTGAGACAATTAGATGGGTGCTGAACTAATACTCTGCTTGGATTTTCTACTTTCAGATGCAGACTATTTTACTGATACTGCACACCGTAGATGAACATCACGCGATAGTCAAAGACTCGGCAATGCCATGGCATGCACTGGACACTGGGCACAGAATAGATTTGGAAAATGTAGACATTTTGAGACATTTTGATTCATACAGTGGCTGGTGGCCATAGAAATAGCGGTAGAAATCGCTAAGCATCTCGGCGTGAAGAAGATAGATGGCGTAGAACTGGCAAGCTCGTGGAGGGTGGTTTTAGATCAGCCGAGATGTCACGATGCGCTGTGTAGTTATCAGTGAAATGGTTTGGGTCGAAAAGTACAATATCCAAGCAATTTAAAACCCACTCAACCACCATTCACATCCCCAGTCCAATTATCTTTGAAATCTTCAACGCAGTCATACAACCAAAATCCGTAAAGGACACCCAAGAGAAATCTTCCATTAAGGTGTCCTAGACCTGAGAAGTAAGGCGTCAAAATCCTGACTCAGTTTGTTAACAAAGTGTCCTGGCCATCTTTTGAAACTTTTTGTTATTCCCACAAACCAGCAAGCGGGAACTTCGCACTGGCACCCTGGAATAATCAAGTCTGTTAGTCATAAGAAATCCCACCGGCTGTTTTTTTGATTGTCTTAAAACTCGAATTCACTTGGTCTGAGGAAGCTTTTGTATCCAATGCGAAACGTTGTTTAGCAATAAATGCACCTACTGTGTACAAAACTTTTCTGAGACACTGACTATTGAGTTGTTCCCAGACATCTTACAATTAGTTGAAGGTAGAATAAGCTGTAAAATGAACACAGCGAAATCAATTTGGGGCAAAATGGGGTCTGTTATGTTCAACTGGAATATTATGGGGTGTATCGGTAAATCTCTTGGCAACATGTCACTTCCCTGAATTTTCGCTTGGGTCATTGGGAGGATCAGCGAGATAAAGCAATTTTTCGGTAATTATCAGCATTATTGAAATCATACCGAAGCTGGATCAAATTATATTGGAATTTGAGAGATGATACAGTGTTTTATGTTTGACAGAGACAGAAAATGACAACTGCGACGTGGTAACGTTCATTTCGTAGCAAGTTTTGATGCCTATTTTGAAAGTAAATAATAAATGACAGCATCGCGTCAAGAGTATTTCTTGATGACCAGCAACGTGTTGCAGCATTTATAAATCGTGTAAACTTCGGAACCCATCGGTTGCTTTCATTGTCATTGCAAAATGGTTTTTCCAAAGCAGATTTTCGCTTCTGTTCACCGATACCTACTGATCTCACATTTTATTTAACATTAAACAAGACTAGTCTTGGTAAATTACCTAGTATAAGTTTTAAAAGCCAGAATGTTTATTTTTAGTGAACATGATGTAATGTTATCCGTCTCCCATAATTAAAACAAGGGTAAGCGACCTACTGGTTATAATTTTGAACACCAAAGTCCATAAAATCCATCGCTCATTTGGTGCGGATAAGCTCTAAAGAGAAATTTTTAGCAGAATATAGTGTCTCCAAGTTACGGTCCCACACTAATTTGTGCCGGGCACGATTTTTACAGATGTTCGACCACCCAAAACAGAAATTAGAATACTGAAGATAACACTGGTGGCACAGTTTTTCGGCCCCTGTGGAGTTGCCCGATGTGCTTGGCAATTTCGTTGATGACGTTTCACCGCCAATCAAGATAAGTACTTTTGCAGCAGATAGGGACAGTGCTTTCACTACTTTCAGGTACATTTGAACACGCAAATTACGTCCGTAGCAAATAGTTTTTGAAGGTTCACATGTCAAATTAAACTTCTATGTTACTACAGTTCTTTTCTAATGCTCCACTGTCTGCTAATGTTTATCACTTTATCTTTCGATTTCATCACACAACATAGCTGCATATACACCGTAAATGTAGTTCACTCGGCGCACCCTGTAATTCTGGTCGGCTGGCAAATCTGTTTTAGACTTCATGAAGGAAGCACAAGACAAGTGTAAGTTGTATGCTTTCCATTAGCGCACCTAAATCTTCACAAAATTTCCCAGCTTACATTTTGTTAATCTGTGCCAGTTTGTTTTTGGAAGTCTGGGATTGTTTGCAAGTTACGGATTTGCACAACTCCATCAAGCAATTTTGTTCAATCAAGTTGCTTAAATTATTGTAACGCTATTGGTTATTGCAGATGGTGCATTTGAGACCACCTGGAGATGACGAACAAGAATGTCACCAATGAAACCGTACAAAATGAGAAAATATGCAGATGCATTGTTTCAGAATTTGTGCCCTCAATAAAAAAACGAACCTTAGTAAGGACTATGCAATGGGCTAAACAAAAATGAGGCCATCGATCCGGGAAACTGGCCTCAAGGTCCTCTGCTTTGAACAGGAATGTGGATTTAAATATTTAATTTAGAAAACAACCATTATGCATCGAGACTTGTCTGTTTTGGTTTGGTGTTTGTCTGCCAAAGAGCTAGCAGAAAATTTACTAGTTAATATGAAACTTTAGAACTTCATTCATTGGGTAGCTCCATATGCTGCGACTTTGTGGGATGCCTTAAGACTTTTTCAGATTTTATGAACCAGTGTCTGTAGTGCGTCCCAATAACGGTGCTTGTTCATATGCAGATAAATACTTATATATTCTTCCTGCAAACTGCTCAGAAGCAAAGTAGATTACAGAATATAAAAAATATGATCCAACTAGCCATTTCCCGTGACATGATTTTTCGTTTTGCCACCAACCGATAGATGTTATGTAGAAAAAAACCGGTTGCAGCGGAATTGTTGAAACATGTTACCGACATAATAAAAGTTGTGTGATGGGTGAAACTGATGCCATAAAAAAACATCCGCGCGTGTTTGAAACCAATAACACTAATGATATCAGCGAAACTTGTTTAAGACAATCGATCGCGGCATACGGAGTTAAAAGCGATGAAGTCCCTCGAGTGTAAAAGAGTAAAGGAATAAAAAGTTGCAAAGAGGAAACGATCAAAATGTTTACTTCTTTGTGTAAAGTACTTCTTAGAAGTGTTTTATCTAGTTCAAAAAATGGGAAGGAATTGAATTGTGTGGTACGCGTCTAGGATTCTAACCTGAGTGCTACTTTTGGTCGCTTTTTGTCATTTCCAACGCAACTACGAGAGAACATTGGACAAGCTGTGAATTCGCATGTAATCTGGACTCCAAGAATGGTCATGACGAATGGTGGTAAAAAATGCTATTCACTTTTCAAGTAAATTATTGCACGGGACCAAGTCTCTGGAGATCTGCAAACAAGGTCATTTACTAAGTAAAATTAACTTGTAAGCTAGTAGTTCTCTTTTCTGAAGAGATCATGTAACAGGACGCAAGGCTCGACTGGTCCTAGTGGCGAGAATGCTACCATTTCCTAGGCAGACTGCAAAGCCGACGTTTGTTTACCCTCATCCTCACGAATTGAGTTGGATGAGAGTTAAGACTATTTGTGATATCTTAAAGTAATACGTTGCGCAGTTGCCTTTATCTGCTTATAGTTCCATGACGTAATCCTGTTTTTGATCAATTTTTCTAAGTACTTTGAACCCTTTATACTAAGTACCTACCTGTTTGTTTTTTCCTCATTGTTGTTTGGCAATTGGTGGTCATCTTTGCTACTGGTGTGTTCCTCAGTACCGAAATAACACCTGAATGGCAAGCACTGAGACATTAGAAATAATAAGCTCTAGCCCGGTTGTTCTCATTTGATGTTTAAGGGCGCGTTCGTCACCTATTCCGCAGAGGTAAAAGGATTATAGATACGAAGTTGAACTGGTTAGCCAGATTAGAGCATTTCAAGAGCTATTGGCCTGATCGCTACCTTTCAAAATCTACCTTGCTCAAAATTAATACAAATCGTTCCGTGTACACTGATTTGCCATATATTCTTGTAGGACTTGGGGTTGTTAGCCCTTCTTTAAGGATAAAAGCGTTTATCTGTGAGTTTACAAAAAAAAATGAGAGCCGGTCTCTTTGGAGTTGGGGAATTCCAAGAGAAACACAGTCATTTGCGAGAAACACTGTCCGTGAATTATTTGGAAAGTGATATCTGGTTAAGGGAAATTAAACATTTATCTAAAATACTGTAACACGTACAGATTATTCTATTTTGACCAGAATGCTTGGATATCACGAGAGAATGTTTAAAAGCAACGTCATTTCAACTTCCGATTTTGTCTCCTCTAACTAAGTTGCCCATAATGGCTTCACTGAATTCTGCGTGAAACAGCTCCTTTGTAGATACGATATAACTGCTTCGTGTGCAATAAAATAAGTGCTCAGGAAAGCGTTGAGTACGGATGCAGCAGCACATTGCGATGCGTGTAAGTTGCACTATCACGCCATTGTTGATAAACCGCAATTTTGAAAATGAATTTTTACGCTTCAAACCGCTGCTAAGAAGCTGTCCACAAGTTGAGCTCCCGATTAAAATTTTGGATGACTGCTATCCATTCGCACGTATCCGAACTCTGCAGCTCGTAAGCAGCTGAAGAGTTTTTTTGCGCTTCCGATTTAAGCACGTTTGAACGACTTTTGCTTACCGTTTGCGTACGTGCTCACCTATTATATGGAACTATACTAATATCCCGCTGCAGTAGAAATATAATTTGATGTCAGTTGCCCTGATTAATTAATGGCACGCCAAACTTGCGTTGCATGCTATTCTTTGCTTTATTTGCATACATTTGGTTTGAACCGGTACTGACAAAAGAACGCAACTATATGTACCCAGGAACTTTACACAACGTTTTCCTTCTTCACCAGTAAATAACCCAAATAAATGTCGCACACAGCACACAACCTACCCGATTATGACCGTACCGAATGGGGTAAAATATCATGAAAAACATTCTCACGTCTCACGTCTTGCGTCTTACAAGACTAGACCGCCTGATTAGCCTGTTCATTTTGTAGTTTTATGACAGTGGTGTCCAACTGATACACTTTTCAAACAACTAAGTAGCCTGTTCAACCTAGATTATCAGTTTTTGGAAGTCATGTGATGGAGTGCCATCAATTTGCTCAAAGCATTTTCATTGAAGGCCATTCGGCAAGAGTGTGGCCCAGTCACATGAATTATTTTACCCCCGCTTTTAGCCGTATAATTAGTTTGTCTGTTTTCTGCATGTCCTTTCCATGGGAAATTAGAGTTTGTGATTGGAAATGAGGACAAACTTCTCAGAGGATTGAATGCTACAGGATTTGCTCCTATCTACAAAAACAGTTCATGCCAATGGAGTCAATCTATATCAAGAGAAAGTTTTGGCCATGTTGAGAGTCAATAGCTACACACGTCGTATGAATCCACAGGAGATTCGAAACCGCGATATTATGTCTATCAGCTGGCAGAGGGAGTAACTCCAGATGTCCATATACTGCCTAGGTAGTTCAGGGGTAGAATAATTCGTAAGTCGCGTGAACCCTCCATCTAAGGAATAGTCAGTCGATGAGCTAGTCGACACGTGACCATGAGATATGACTAAAAAATGAGTGACGCTACATTCCGTTCAAATTCAAAGTAGTCGCATTGCTGATCATCCTCCAGGGGCTGAATATTTAACATTTAGCTACCAGCCGGAGGTAAAGTGTCCAAATCTCGCGAGATGTATACTGCCGATGATTCTCACAAGGGTAAAACAGCCTCACATTATTACCCGGCATTTCGGCTTAGATTAACTTTACTTACAGGACGAAGTCTTTATGGAAATTTCTAGATCTACTCATACTACAAGTAACAGCAAGTTATGTTGGAAAAATTCTGCTTTAACCAGATGGATGAAGTAATATCAAGCATATTTAAGGCTGTTAAACTTTTTTCTTCTGGGTATATTCCCCGCGCTGTACTCACTACAATTATAACACCAAGATTCTAAAATGGTTCACTAGCGATTCTGAAGGGACATTTCAAAAAACCTTATCCTAAAAACACGGCGTGCTCTACAATAGTAAGATGGTTCAAAGTTAGTTGAATAGGTTCATTATTTCGAGTTCAGCTTTCGCACGCAGCAAATTCCGTTTAATAAAGGGTTCAAAAATGTAGTCACGGAAAAATTCAGTGGCAGTCATTTTATACCGTTCCACAACATTTACAGAAATGTTCGAGTCATGCAGAGCACTAAAGCCATAAGATGGCGAATATTACAGAGGACCGCAGGGCGGCTGAAAAAGGTAAATCTCAGACATATCAGCCAGTGGAGAAATGGATTCCAAATTACACATCGGAAGTAAGACATGAGAAATAATTGCTGTGATCAGTAATAATTGATATAATTGCGAAAGTAAGGAAGTCTTATGCAACATGGTCTGTCTGTTACTCGGCGGCAGGCTATATTTGTGAGCAACTGAGAATGAGTTCTTCATGAAAAACCGGTCGAAATTTCACCCGAAGCACATTATTTTAGTTTGTTTTCAAAACTGTCCCACTTGCCTTCGAATATAATCATAGGTAAACATTTGGTGGCAACGATGAAGTATTCTAGCATGATGGTTTTTGGACTCATGTTTTGGGTTCTAGCTGTTTCCGGTTGGTTATATTGTACACAAAAGTTGCCCCCAGCAAATTTCCGCCAAAATTTACCAAATGCAAATACCATTTTACTAGGGCCAGTGACATTCTGCCTAATTATGCCATCTGAACATTATTCACAAGTGGATCTTTGAAGTTCCGAAGAGCGGAATTAACCAAACGACTGACTGCTAAAGTTCCAGGATATGTTAAGGCATAGGTTACTGGAAATATTTTAATTGGAATTATTTTTTCAGTGTTTGAAGCACTAATTAGCTATTAGTCAGAAAACTGGTGGCAGCTTTTTTGTCCGAAACATTTCCATTTGATTTACGGGAGTGTCAGAGTTGAGCACCATTTACTTAGTATCAAATGCAGTCCAAGGGGCCTTATGGTAGTCTCTCATGACAAAATACCCACAACTGCACGTACTGCTTCAATGCCTAGAAGTATCTTAAATGTATCCTTCAGTTTGTAGTGACGTGATTTCGGGGATACAACAAAACGTTTGAACCAAATGCTGCGCTGTTAAATGGACTTTTGAGTCTTGTTTGGAAAAAATACACCTGGGCTAATCAGGACTGTAGCAAGTCAATAACTAGTTAGATCGTCATTAATTCAGGTTGAACAGCCACTTTACTTAACTTTGGTCGCTGAGTTTGTGCACGTAAAGATACATTCCTAATAATGTAAATCTGGTTTAAACAGTTCTTTTCCTGTGCTGAAACAGTTATTTTAGTTAGTGCATATCAAGCGGACTAGAAGATAATGACTGCAAGGACAGGAACAAAACAAAATCCTGAAGCTACCGATAACAAAAAAAGGCCAAAAATATAGTAAGACTGCCCCAAAGTGATTGTGTTTTTTCGGTGGTTGGAGGCGAAACATTTAAAATACCTTTTTCGTCTCCAGAGTGATCACAATCTGAAAATCTTGAAGGTAGTTTGATTTTTTTGGCACCGGGGTGCCGCGCTTTCGAAACTGTGTGGTAACTGCATCGCTGCTTTTGTCCACAAATGCCTTAAGGTTCCGCAAATGGATACAAATACACGGATACCAGCAACCTTGTGGATAAACTTGCATTTAGTACACGAGACACCAAGATTCTTACGATCAACACGGTTAAAAAATTGTGCTATACCTTCTGACTGGTAGCCACCGAAACGAAAATTAAAACAACAACATCATTCTGACCACCACTGAAGAACTTGATCTGGTGGGCAGCTGTCAGTATTTAATGTGAGTAAAATGTTTCACGCAATGGTTGTTGGTTGAGTAAAAGCCGCAAAACACTTGAGTTTAATTACCTCTCAGATAGGAAACACTATCAGTTGTTAGATGTTTTCTACAAGCATTCCAGTTCCTTGAAACTGAACCTGAATTCCGTGTGGAAGTTTATCCAGCGTGATTAAAAGAAATATACATGGTGTACACCATATCTATGTCACACAATAATGTTCATAATTTTCATTCATAAATTTTATAGCTCAGCTCAAGCTCAGCTAAATTTAAGGAAAGCACGATTGAGGGTGCATGAGCTCGGGACAAGACTAACAGACGAACTGAATCACGACGGTGTGCTTTTCGCTTTCCATTGGACTAATTTAAAAAAAACAGGATTAACAATGGTGGAAACGCCTGACAGATATCAACTAGCAGGAGGCGGATATGTACATAAAACTACTTTAGTTTACACGAATGTTGAATTAGGTTTGGAAGCCTACAAAAAATTGCTCAAAGCGATACCTCGAAACATGTAGATTAATTGTTCGAATAGGTCACACTACGGTGGAATGACTACCCTTCTAATATAAGAATATGCTGCTGGATAGTCGCCTAAGTGTCGACAAAACTAACTTCAGAAGGATTCACCGTGACGAAAAGTCAACAAAGGAAGGGTTACAAGTTCACAAAATTTCATCGGAATAAACCGAAGGTTTTGATAATGCCAAATTGAAGAGGGTGGAGTCAAGCAACCAGTGCAACATGCACGAAGGCATAACGGTTTATATGCCAAGTTAGCACAGTTGTTAGATAAATGGATGATATAATGATTGTTGAAACGGCATTGAATTAGCAGATTTGAAAAGACAAAGTGGTTTACTACTGGTGAAGAGAACGCCGGTTTGATAGCAGGAAGAGTGGACGACTTAGCTGACTGCAGTGCCAGAACCCATCACCTCTGATTTGGTTTGGAACTTCGTACGGCTGCGCATCAAGTGTTGTTGGAATCCGACTTCAAGTTGCAGTTGACCGTATTTATGCATATGTACATTCCAGGTGAATCAACCTCAATATTTAACCCGGAGTAGGTGGTATATTCACCTCTTCCTGTGCACACATTATGAGTTGTGACATTTGAAAACAACGCTCTCTTACTGTTTACAGTAGTGTAAATCACATTAGAGAACATTGCAAAAATCTGTTCATAGAGAATGGAGCAGGTGACAAGTAAGCATTGTAGTCATTATGACTTTATAGAACATTTGACTACTCGATAGATGCTCCCTCAGCAGACGAAAACAGACTAAAATCCTAGTATGTATATCTTAGTCCCGTTGTAAACGGAAAGTTTTATTCACGTTGAATTAACTTCAGCAACACTATAAGCATTATATGCGGTCCTAATTTTTGTTAGACAAGTTGCAGAAATAAACACATCCCTTATTTGAAACACTTCAGCTTTATTCAGATACTCAGCTGTGTGATGCAAGAATACTTCTTGTAGCTGAATCATTATATTTTATAGAAAACAATACCGGTACTCAAGCTTTTTCTGCCCATCTGATGAAGACAAAGCTTGTGCCTTAGAGAGGAAGTAAGGTCAGTGAATCTGATCACTGGCGTTGTCACTAAGCTAGAGCTTTTAGCGTGGTTTCGGTGGAGATTCCAACCCATGAAAGCAGTTAAGCCACGTGTACTGCTTTACTTCAGTAATCCAGGGACACCTGGACATGTGTGGATCATCGTGCCATTGGTACTGCAGTAGCTGCTGACTGTCCCAAAACACGAAAGCTGTTTTTCCAGTCTTAAACTGCTAACGGTCAGCTTAAGGCATGGTAAGATAAACCCATAACACGCAGAAATATTACAATTTTTGAAGATTTCTTCAGGACCAAGAAGTTTGCCGCTTTGATTGCGAGAGCAAATTCTTCAACATTCCTTCCGTTAAATCTGATGGTACACTGAGGTTATTGTATGATGGAGCTCCGCCTTCCCTTTTGATCGTGTAAAGCTCAGAACATTGTGCACACCAGTCACCATCGGAGAATCAAACACGTGCATTGGATGCTGTTTTGTATTCCGGCTCGTTGTACCGCAGTTTAGTAAGAAACGCTGTAGAGACTGAAAAAAATGGCTGTGCCGTGCACGGTGCAAATCAAGCTTGTTCGCAAACGACTGCTGATCTCTAAGTTTTGATCGAAATATTTTGTTTAAAGTGACCGTTTTTTCGTGATTTTCTCAGCCTGAATTTCAGTTCTCTCCATTCATTACGGGTGGTTGATGCTCAATGAAATTTTTGGTTAGAATAGGTTTGAAGACCACAATTGTAGGACACAAGCAGCACCAACTAATCGCCCTTTGAACGTTTTTTCGCAGCTGGTTGCATGATGGCTCCCAGCAACTTAGATTTCCAATTACAGAAAAGAGTTTGCGGTATGCTTCGGTTATTATACCTATAATGGACTTCCTGAAAAACACTTCATCTAGTACAGATTACTTTCGGCTAATCCATGGCTATACCAAACATTGCCTTTAACCACCAGCATACTATTCGTCAAATGATCCAAAAGAGCTGTTGTTTTGCTTGTTCTGAGAAAGAAACGCACCTTAGCGCGCTCACAAAGACCGATAATACTGTATTCCTTATTGCAGAGTCTCACTCGTTCACTCCATAGGTGTCACTTATGTCGGGTTCAAATCGGCGTTGCCTGTCAACCGGACCAACAAAATGGTTCTGATAACGCTACATGGTAGTTCACAAAACAGTACGATTTCCAAGACATCCTGTGATTGGCAAATGAAAAAACCCATTTTAGGGGCATCTAGCTTTGATGCTGCCTGCTGAAAATCGGAAAGTCCTAAGATGAACTGGAGCGGAGAAAATTGAGACGAATTTATAACCTTCTTAGCTTTTCCCACGCTGCACTCGAGGTGATGTTGCTCTGAAGGGTTTGGCTCATTATTATCCTTGCACATCTGCGCCGTCATTATTTATACCCTTAATGTGATTTCACAGAACAACTGACAGGTCAGCAAACGCCAGCCATTACGATTAAATGGTGTTTGATTCGGCCTGTTCAAACTAAACTTTCGTTAGGCATTCTACAAAGGCCACAACATCAAAAACTTAGGTGGCATTTTCAGGCAGTATGGAGAACAGCCAGTAAAAAACAGGGCATGATCACCAGAAAAAATTCGTTTTGCTGTTGCAGTTTGCCAGGATTTTTGAAAAAAATGTCGCTCAGCATACCATCACGAATTTTTAATAAACTGTCACACTAACACAGAAAAGCAATCGCATGCCATCGCCTCAGTTCTTCTGATGGTGTGCCACATGGATTTACTCCTTATTTGCTCTCAACGTATTCATTTCAGTGTCTGCTGGCGACATGATACTAAGGTATTACATGCTGAGCGAGTCTTACAACGTTATCCTAGCGTCACTTCTCGCTAAAATTATAGATAAAATCGAAGGGTTGGGAATTTAGCCGTGTGAGCTGAACATGGATTGTCTGTACGGGGGAGGAGTAAACCTAATTTCAAACTACCGGCTGGCAGCTGGTGAGGCAAATTTCGTTTGCCACATAGATTGGATCCGAGCGAGTACACTTTTCAAAGTTTGAGCGAACGGTGGACTGTCACGGTGGAGTCGAATAAGGCTTTCCAATAGCTGCTACCCTAATCGGTTTTGCTATAGATGACGTCCTAAAAATATCCGATATTTTCATTCGTGCCTGTGCTGAGTTTCCACCAGGAAACTAACTAGATATCTAACGAAAGCGAATGGCATTATTAGTGGTTTATGACTGAAGTAATGGGACATAAGAATGCATTGACCAGCTGAAAAATTCTGCCTGTTGTTTTTAATTCAGTATCTACTCAAAGCGCTCTCGTGCAAAGTGACCAGGCTGATTAGATAACACGCTACTCTCTCTTTAGCTGTCTAAATGACACCACATGTGGAGCGGCTGAGAACTGCGTATGCCCAGGGAGTAGTTCTGGCACCAGCATCAAAAATACGAGTGCGGCGCCAATTACGGTCGAGCGGGCATGTTCTAGGGATTCCGAGACACTAAGTTCCTAGACAGCTCATGTCCACGAGCACTAAACTGGACCGGAAGTGTCTACTTGGATGTCGATAAATAACTCTTCTATGACGATTGAAAGCATCCGTTATTGCACCAAGGCCCCCAGGATGGTAACCTAAAATATGGCCGTAAGTCTTTAAAGGTACTTCCCAAAATGGCACAGAATCAGAGGCTGCGGCATTCATACTATATGTGCTTGCCAAAACAAAGATTTATTTGCGAAATTGTTGTCTCTTTAACACTTTGTATGAATTATGGCAAACGAGCCTTTTAACGCAGGCCTGGCTTAAGATATACAAATGTGCATAGACAGACAAGCGAACTGAAAATCCACCCTGGGACTGAGTTGAATTCACGAAACCCGCAGAATCGTAAAGAAACAGCTGAAGGAAAAATTGCCTAGTTTTCCGGCGGATTTCTCCCAAAACACCGGGATAGACGTAATGGCTTCCTTCAAGCTACTAGCGGGCCTTCCTCAGGTGGCGAAGGAGAGGGATGTATGCTGTAGAGTTGTCTCTCGCTTAAACCGTTTTTGAAGTACTAGCAAGGTTAATACGGGATAGACAGGCCAATATCCGGAAGCCAGGGTTAGTACTACTTGAGTTTCATGGTTTTGTATCGCTTGCTAACTTGCCTCATGAATTATTACACGTATAAACCTTGATTTTGTTACTTAAGATCCATGATTATTCAACAGATTAATTGAAAAAACAATGCAACAGATAATTTGTTTATTCAAGCGACAATGGCGCTCAGTTACTTGTGTGTCACAATGTATTCGTAACGTTTCTAATCCAGTCAAGGAAGGAGGTAACCTTCGTGTATACTCCTGGATACTGAGACGCACACCGTATACCGATGGACACGATTCCCGTAACGATCCACTGATTGTCCGACAGAGAGCGACAAACCAGGGGACCACCAGAGTCATACTATTAAAAATTAAAGCGAGACAGAGGACAGTGTAGTGCAGAATAAAGAGGAGATCTCGGTTAAAACAAATTCGATATATACCAAGCAGAAGTGCTTATATTACATATGATTTTAGGAGCAGTAAGCTAACAAAGTCCACTACCTTGATCGATGTTATGAAAAAAGCAATTGCGGCCCTGTTTTGTTTGTTCAGGTAGCTCCATGGAACTACCCACCTACTACTATTACAACGGATTATTGTTTGTCATGACTCTGCATGCAGCGCAAACTCTTGAACCAGAAGTAATTTGGCCGATTACCGTCACATCAGTGCAAGATTGTAAACAAAAATGTTTTACAAGCTCGAAGCTCGTGCTCACACATGACCATCATAGTTTGATTGATTGTGTGTGCTGAAGGCATGACCTCAAAGAACTCTTAGGACCTTAAAGTTCTGGAGGGGGGGTCCAAAAGTGTAGAACTCGATAGATGCCACTACGATAGTAGATGCTGATTAGAGTTCAATACAAAGCCTTTGTTATTCCGTTAGGTTAAGCTAAATAAACTGAGATACACAATGATGGGTTGCCTTCTGCAAATCACAAACAAGAACATTAAGCTTGCAGCAGAAATCACTTGGATCCATACCGAAAAAGGCCATCATTACTATGCTCCGTCAAAAGTGCAATTTGTTTACAGTTACCACTGGTAGCGGACCAGAAAGACAGAAAACTGAATGAGTGTTGTCTTATGCATTCTAATTGAACATGTATTTATTATATATATGCGGCCAAAAGGTGGAATGACAACATCGCGAAATCCTGCTACGCCATGCTTGTCTTGTTTCAAATTCGTCTCTGATTTTTTACACCGTTGTTTAGGTCCAAAAATAGTGTCTCGAAAATACAGTTGATTTTATTCCGTCATGTTTATACGATATTTACCATTTGTTGAAAATTTGATCTTCATTCACAATTTGGTTCCTTGATGAACTTATACTGGTCTTATCGGTCTGAACAAAATCTAAAAAATAACTCTCACCACTTTTAGGAAAGACATATGCCATCAATTTGGTGGCACAAATATTAGTCTCTGAAGGTTTTATGTTACACTCATGAATATTGAAACTATAGGAGCGTGTTTCGCTTTCATTGTTTCTTTCTAACCTAGGAAATTCGGCTCATCTCAACTAATATTTATGCCTACTCAGTTAAGGCCATATTATGACGCCTCGTTCAGTGCACATAAACTGACGCATAAGGATAGCACTTAAACCTAAATCCGTTATGAAATTCGAAACTTCTGCCTGGTGTAAGGAAACATTAGTTCGGAAAACTCCCATAAGTGGAACAACTTTTCATATTGCAGCTTGATGGAACACAGCCATGCATCCTACTCTATAGCGAATTTAATCTCGAAGGTTTTGTGATGAGTTCTGTTGGTTCAACATCACACGTGATTCAATTGGTACGGAGACCCTGGAAATGTTGCCCTTCTTCTCAAAAACACTGTAAGAAGCAATGCCAGTAATAAATCGCGGATGTTGTTCGACGAACTCGGATGAGTAAATCTAATAAAGTGATGATCATAAAAACCAGCTGCTTCAACTTTCACGGCGAAGTAATTTAAATGCAATTCTACAACTTGGCACTTGTTGTCGTGCTAAACACAACTGATTATTGGCCTTAATTGCAAACAAACACCTATATCTGTGGACAAAACAGTTTGAACCATATACCAGACAACAACTAATCGGATTTGATTATGATTTCCGGGCAGATTGGCTACAATTTAGGACAGCAATTAGACTCAGTATGTTTGTTGAAAACTATTGTTTGGTATTTTCCTCTAACCAGTCACATTCACCCCCGTCTGATGGACATCACAGCGCTTGGAAGTTAAATTTTAGTTTTAGAATTTGCAGCTGCCCAAGCTGTTACGAAGCCATAACCAGAACTAAATATCAAAAATTACTGTAGCCATTGTTTTAACCTGGAAAGAACTGAAAAACGACTTCTCTCTCCACTATTTTTTCCAAATTTTTTGTCTTGTGCGCTGGGCGATATGTCCGAATTCCCTGTGGCCCTGTGATCCGATTTACTTTTTTGTTATGACATTAACACGAGACATTGTAGCTCTTAATTCCATCTCCATATGTCGGGACTGATGTCCAGTGAGACTAGATTTCTTTATTTTTCCTTTTTCTTTCGTAGTTGTCAACGCCCATTTATTTTGCTGATAGTAGACGTTGGAAATGAGTGATTGCAAATATCTCGCAAGCTCCCAATGTTTTGCTCTAGTTTGTGGTGGTGAGTACGAATAACATAGATTAGCAACACCAGTCCGAACATATCTTATGAGGACAACACGTCCGTGGTTCTTTAATACTTGTTGGGTTTTCGCCAATTTGAGCTTCCTTGATGATACATCTAGACAGTGGTCGGCAGGTGTCAATGTTTTTTGGCGGAATGAAAATGTCAAGGACTGAGATTAGCTGAATATGCAGGGAACGAGAAGCTGCTGAGTAAATACTGTAAAATATGAAATCTGCATTTAATCTTTTATTTCTCTTGTGTCATTTATGCCAAATGTTATTCATTTTGGTCTGCCTCAGTAATGCAAATCTACGAAAGACCCATATGAAAATAATTCACTTTCTCGGATATTTCCTCATGGTGAGCTACTTGGCCTTGTTCACTCTTCCAAAGAAGCGTCACCTTAAACAGCGGACAAATGTTTTCTCTGCATTGACCTTTCTTGCTTTGCCTTCGATGACTGTCACGAGTCAACTATAAAGAATAAAACCAAAACTGAAGGCAACACTGTACGCTCGCAAAGCTACTCATCAGCTACCTGGAGCATTTCTGAAGGATAGATTCCTTTTCAATAACGGAGCGTTTTTCATCAAGGACCAAAGATTCCGGTCACTTAAACCTAAAATTATTCGTTCAAAGTGTGGATATTTTTTTAATTATCTAACTAGTTATTTGAAAGTAGTCCTGAAAGTAAAAATATTAACTCAAATCCTAGGACTTTGCAGAACACCCATATAAATTTGGAGTTGCTGCTTGAAGTTTTTATTGTAACTTGTAAGATTCAAAGCCCTAATTGCTATTTCGCGTCCCTAGGTTGCCCCACTGATCAGACGTGGAGCTATTTCTCCTAGTCCGCATTAAATAATTGTCTGCTGGCATTTGTTTCAACCGCTATGCTGCCTAAGCACACTTGTGTTTCTGCCCCTAGCTTTTTTCAGGACCGAATTTACTCCTCCACTGGTAAAACCAACCCAATTACGATGAGACACGTTTGAGCCGTGTGATGAGTGATTAGCTGACCAATCACAGTGGCTGTGTGCGGCGGCCTTGAATCAGCAATATATTTCAACTGTGCTTGGGATTTCATCCTGTAGGTGGAGCCATCTACACTATTAGCCCGGAGGCACCATGCAACTG
>SJOL01007204.1:369175-380147 GCA_004794785.1 Opisthorchis felineus
CTGGATATTCATTGACTATCGCACAATTGCAAGCAAAAACTGCAAAGTAGTTCCACAAATTCCGTAATAAATCCCACCTTCCATTAGATCAAGGCGAAGTTACGAGAACACACATACTACTCGCATGCGTCATCAGTAGTACCCACCGTTACACCTGTATTCGTACACTTGTGTACCACTTGACACTTGCTCCTTATCGCTTCCAGGGAACCTTGCCGCTCCTTTATCTGCTCCTGCCGATTGCGCTACTGTTAGCTGTGCGTTATACTCAATTGGTGATGTTTTTGAACCCATTGGTTTGCGCGAACACTTGTGAAAATAGAATTTACTGAACTCATCCGTCTGTTCCTACTACCCGGTGGTTACTAAACACCAAGTGCATACAGTCCAGCAACTCCAACCGTTTTGTGAGATCCTGAGCAGCCCGGAGTTTATAGTGCCCGATTTCTGGGACAACAATTCACTGCAATTTAGTATGGGAAGCCAGCCTATTAAGCCTAATATAACTACAGGTAAAAAATAATTTGACTTACATATTATAACTGTTGTTTTGCTTAGCATATGTACAAATTATTACTATCTGAATTCGTAAGACAGTTGTAAAACTCTTAGGTACAAGCAATTCGCACCGCTACATGACGTGTGTCGCAATTCAAAATATGTATACACTCCCGTATAAAAAGCACCGAATTATGTAGTCGGTAATTGCGCCACTCTAGTTCATCGCTCAAAACATGGCCAGCTCACTATCCCATCGGTTTTTACCTGCTCCCTTATAATGTGTAATTCATGAATAATGGAAGCTCACTTTTTTAGAACCTGAAAGCGACATAAAAAATCGATACGCCATGATAGTGTATACCTGACATGCATCCTTTCCCGGAATTCCTCCGGCACAAATCATCCATTCCTGTATAGTGGGAGACCGAAATTTTGAGTACCTCTCTTGACAAGTTTCCGTTGACACCAAGGGGATGCGTATATGCCTTGGTATTTTTGAAATCTCACCGTCTATTTGAAAAACGGAATGAAATTGGTGTACAGCGCCACTCATGATGGATTCCAAGGGTGAACATTTCTTAGCACAGTTGTAGTATATTGCGACATAAAATGTAAGGTATGATACCACATTAACTGAATTTGCACTGTAGCAGTGATGCACAGGATCTGATGGGGCATGATTCGCAGTGCTTAACCTTGCGGAGGGCTAAGCAGATGCTTTGAGTGGTAAATGAATGCGTTCCCATCTGCAGATCAAAGCGGGTTGACCTCCGTGTTACCAGCCTGACTACCCGTTTTCCCTGCTTAAATGGCTTAATGTGCTGTTTACAGCAACTCTGATTTGGGACTGAAGGTTTCTCCGGGGTTATTGGGGGGTACTCAAAACTAAAGACATCCACCTTTGTCGAACTTGAAAATCTTGTTATTTACAAGTATACATATACAACTGTTCGCCTATTTGCTGAAAGTGAGATTTGGCATAAATTACTAGCTACCAAATGGGATTGCTTGAACTCTGACAAGAGACCACTGCAGTCGATTGTAAATAGTTGCGGATTTTTTTGAGATATCGTCTGGAACAAGTGTCTTATTGCCCTATCACACTCAGGTTACGTTAATGTGACAGCCCTCAGCTTACATCTCTTGACAGACATTTGTCAAATCAAACAGAATCTAGCGTAATCGAATTATATGGACTACTTTTGATTGTTTGAGGGGTTACGTGGCAGAGTCTGTGGGCGATGTCGCGTGTAGGCAGAACCATTTCTTATCAAATAGCTGCTTGAGAAAATTTTGCTTAGCACAGATTTTGATCAGAGTTAACTGGGCGAAAAATGTCACTTCATGTCCCGAAAGGACGAGCGGCTTTGAGGCACTTCGCTTGGTAGATATATTTCGTGATGCTCAGTGTCTTTCCAGATTGAGAAGATCAGGTTGCTTTCCAGAAGTGCTCACTTCTCAGTCATTGTTCAACTAAAAATCATGGTATGGATGATCTATAATTTTATAAGCATGAGGCAAATATGCAGACGCATTCTTCCAAAGACCCTGTTAGAAAATCCTAATTTCCTTTTGCCAGGTCAAGCTGTAATTTATTCTCGTGGACCGTGCTGCATCTGTGTATAGAAATATGTGGAAATCTGTTTTAGTCAGATTAAGAGGAATGCATCTATTTAGGCTTCATCATGTTATGTATTCAAGGTGACTGGCATTGTGAAAAAGCACCCAACTTTCCAAGTTAAAACGTTGATCTTGAAGCTGCTTAATTCAGTTAAGTAAGCGCTAAAATATAACTTACTTTCTTCTGTAAACCCCCAGCCAGCGACCGAGCACATCTGTCCCTCAAGAAACACTTCCTCCGGGTAAGGTAGACAAACGATTTGTATATATTCGTTCAGGACTGCGGGTCGAGCTAGCTTCAACAAGGCAATGTCACTTTTGAACGTTGAATCATCGGCGGATGTATCTAGGGTAATTTTTATTGGATGCGAAAAGGTGAAAGGGGTCAGTTTTTTTTACAGCAATCCACATGATAACAAAGAAATCGTCTAACAATCAGTAATCACTAATGGTCAAATAACCTTATAAAATTTAGAAATTATTTTGAAAAGTTGCTTATCTGTGGTGGCTTTCAGAGGTTTTCGAATTCGTTGTTTATTACTTACGCTGGCATTAGATTACAGTAAACTGGATAAGGAAATAGAAATGACTATTCTGTTTTAAACCAACGGCCGTATAACCTTTCATGTAATTGTTGTTACGGCCACAAGGAGCACGTAATGGACGCATAGTTTAAAACAGATAAATGGAACTAAATAAGGTTGAAGAGTTCACCATAAAAAGATGAAGCTTGCAGGATGAAAGGAAGCGATTTTCTGTAGTGTTTGTTAACGGAAGTAGTTCATTTTGGGCATTAAATTTGAAGTTTGGATGGCCTAAGTGTATCTCCACAGCTTCCAGATAAGACGACAAAACTAGCAGGTTATTCTGTAACTATGCTTTGCTGTTACTGGTTAGCTTAGAGGTTGCTAGATCGCGAAAACTTTGTGGCTAACAAACTGGGGATGATTAATCTACCCTTTCGCTCCGAGGAGATAAGTCAGTTAAATAAATACCCAAAGATGGATCTCACTGTCATACAATCAGGACTCATCCACTTTTTGATTCACTTGGAGAACAATAACCTACATTAACCTACTTACCCACGTATGTACCAGATAAAAAAACCAAACAGCCTGTGTTTGTTGAGGAGAGGAATAACTCCTGAGTTACAGATAGGTGGTTTGAAACGGGAGCAAAGCAGCAGTGTCAAAAAATCTCCGCCGCTCCTAAATCAAAGCTGATAGAATCCAGAGTCAGATCTTTAATCGTCAGGCGTCTAAACTATTGTTCATCCCATATCTCGCCATGATGTAGGTGGCTACAAAGACTGGGGTTCCTTGAAGTAATATTGAATAACCATTTAAAACTTGTCCTCCGCGTTCAAAGAGACCTGAGACAGCTTTGGTTTCTTACTGACTAGTTAGCTTGCTTTAGACTTATAAAAATATTGTAATGTATACTTTGGTACTTATGTTAAGCCGTTTTACACGTTGTGAGAAGGAGCTCAATGTAGAAAATAAATTCATCATGCAACCTTGTTGTTTTTGTTTTCTTGTTTAAACTGATCAGGAAATCAAAGTGCTTTGTGCGATATTCTCATTGAGGATAACACATAATAGATTATTAACTTTTCTTCAGTTTATCATCAGATAGCCTGCAGAAATCAGTTCATACGTGAAAAAAAAATGGAACTACACAGATGAGCTAAAAACATTATTCTTGTAAACTTGTTTCAAAGAACGACCTTCATAGAAATTCTCCCCTGCAATTTCATTTCCGCCGCAGAATGAGTCGGCTGTATCAAGGACATGGAATTCATTCCTACTGTTGTGCTTTGAGTAATTGAACATGAAAATGCATGGATATGAATAAATTTAATTTTACCCAGTTTGATTTGATTTAGTTTAAACCACGCCTTTTGATTTCAATGGGTGATTTGTTTAATATGATACTGAAGGTGGCAAGCTTGGTAGGATGATTGACGATTGCATTGCTTTTATAGAGTTACACTTGTTAAGATCCACCGTTCTTCTATGGACCTGTCGTATGCTTTAAAGCCAATAATCTAAAACGCTGCTTCTTAATTACACTTTTGTCATATCTTCCGTGCATCATACGGTACTGTTTCATTGATTTCGCGGTCAATTCTGAAGTCGAATGTCCTGAATGTAGGTTTTGATGCAAATCGGTAATGTAAGTGAAAGTGAATATATCTTCATGTGACCCTACTTCTTGAGGCCAATTTAAGCTCTGGACATCTCTGTGCCATTTTTGCTCATCTGTACTGCTCATTGGGTAGGCCTCATACTTGAGCACTAGATTGGTTTTACTCCAAAATCTCAGCCAAATCTCTCGGCAGTGCGTTTTCTCTAGCATTCGTCAACCTTACAAGTAGTGTCATATGAGAAGCCGTTGAATGTCTCAGATTTAAAATAAACGTGAGTCTGCCTTCTTGTAGCATTTTTAATTGAAAACTAGGATTAAGCTTTAAGTAAAATTCACTGGTGTATTCTTTTGACATCGTCCTGATGTCAAACGCAGTGCCTATCTCCGTAGATATTAAATTTGTCTCTGAAGTTTGCTTTTTTAGTTTTAAATGACAGTTAAAGGCGAATATTCTGAGTCCGAATGGACAGCAATTATTATTATCTACCAGTGCACATTTGTTGAGGCTATTTAACCCAGAATGGAAACCAGCGAAGCAAAGGGAAGAAATGCCTGCTTGTCATTCAAAAATTGCTAGTATCCCAAAGAATTCAGCGTTCTTAGATCTTGTGACACAAGCCAAATACAGCGAAAAGTTGAACTACATTTAGCTGCACACCTATCTGAACTTAAAGAAAGATTCAAGTGAATCCCAGCTGAGCCTCTCATTTATGGTGTTTCTCAACCCAACATAGGCTGCTTCATCTTGCAGTTTTTACTCCATCTATCTGATAAGGCCTCGAGAAAGGCCAAACCGGTCGTTGGTGGCAAAAACGCTTGCGACAACTTCGTGAGTGGAGTTTCTTCAATTTAACGTTTTCTGGAAATGCCTTCAGCTTGCTAGGAATCAGCGTTGGGAAAATGGGCCTCAGATTTGAGTAAAATAGCGACAGCACGCATTAAAAAGCGGAATATGTTGAGTAAATGCTATGTAGGGTGCAATAGTTTTCACTCACCAGTCGGCGGAAACGTTATTATTTTGGCAATTTCGTATTCCGCCTGCTGAGCGTCCATTTTGTTCATATTGTGCTCACCCAGAATGGCCGTCCATCTGTCCGGCGATGAGCTCAGAAGCGGGTGCGTTTCTTCGCTATGCACACAAGTAAAAATAACTGAGGTTATTGGGAATAAAATATCTGTAGACTGTCAGAAGAGCGGACGTCTGTTTCAGATCAACACATTTTCTTTTGGTTCCGTACACTACTCTGAACCACATTTGAAATTAAACGACCGCGTGCGTCTATGTGGAAAAGTTTGTACCACGTAAACATGATATATATATATATATATATATATGCCAAGCAGGGTCTAACTTGTAAGAAGAAAATGCGATCGAGTTCGTACTCAACGTCTCTTTAGTTGATCAAATATAATGCAATTGAATAACGTGTACGGACAGAGTAACAGGAAACTCATTGCACGATGACTGGTGGTAATGAATTGAGCAACAATTTATTGGGAAGTGTGATGTGTTTGGTGTGAGACCGTTCAGCCAAGCCATCAGCATCGACAAGCTATTTGTATGCGCATAAGCATGGTTTTTGGAGCCAGAGGTAGCAGCATCCGATGTGTGTAACAAGTGATAAGCTTGGCTAGTTAAAACGCAGCGAGTTAAGCGAATTAAGCTTGACGGGATTTTCCAAAAGGTCATATTGAGCAACAGCTTACCGATCAACTTCTAATAGGGGCGTGTAGTGTTGGTGAACGTGACCAGACACATGCCCGATTGTCGTACTGCTCCGTAGTGCTCACTGCGCAGAGTAAATTGAAGCCAAAGACGTAAAATATTTATTGGATTTCGGAACTTCATACCCTAGTGGTTGAACACTAGGCGGCGCTTTGAATGCGATTCAGATCTGGTGAGCATTATTTGTATCCATCATGGTCTTCTTTAGGTTGCGAATGGTTATTTTACATAAAATTCTTTTACAAGTTAGAGGCGAGCAAAGCGTTTGTTTCGGTGCGGCAAGTGCCTTTGGTGATTTTTGCCTTCCTCGAGGGTTATAGCAACAAATCTATGAGAAAAACAGTTCTGAAAGCACGAGTTGGGGAGAAAGGTCAGTATATCTTGAACTCTCCACCAGGCAATAAGAGATTCCATTTACCCTCGACGGGAGCAAAATTAGCACAATGATTGTACGAACCGTTCCACATAATCCTGCAGCCTACTCTTCTTTTCTTGGATTCGTGCTGTCAGCTGCTAATCAGAACTTCCAAGAAAGACAGACTGATTGGCATTTCTTTCCAGCGTGAACATTGTCTTTTCGTGTGGAGGGTAAAAAACTGTTGGGAATTTCGTCTTCGTTTTTTCTGGTCTGTACCATAGAATATATTTGATACATACCTTGGGCGATTGACCTGCTTGTGAATGGATTTCTTTAGTGTGGTGGCTTTTAACTTATGATCTAATCGATGAGTAACGGAGTTGGTCGCGAATTCACAACTACATCAATTTCCGGCAATAACGTTCACCGATGTATTGACACTGCATATTCCGCAGTATTACTGTAGGTAGTTTTTTATATCTCCACAGTATATCCGCGCCTACTCGAATGTCGGATATAGATTTACGAAGGTCTTTAACCCTCTCTTGTTAGCGATGGGTGAAAAAGTGAGGTAACCTCAAGTGAATGTGCGTATCGCAAGATTACTGTTTACGGTGACGTCGATGAAGCCACATGTTACACACTACATGGTTCAAGGATTGTGTTCGCAACACGGCCAAATTAATTGATTGGTTAAAGCTTTTGTAACCTCTTTTCCAATGGTTTCGCCTGTTTCTTCGGTGTTGACATTAGCAGGACTGCCTAACTACTAATGCTGTTAACTAAGCATCGACAAAGTGGTTGTGCACATCTTGTCAATCCAAGGTGACGTAAACCAGCAACATTCTCAAAATATTACACACATATGTACATGGTTCATAACACTTCCATCCTGGTATACTGTTTCTAAATTTAGTCTCTGTACATAACAGGATGTCGCGGTGAGTCTATTTAAGCTAGCGGATAAAAGTTGGCGCGCCTTAAGTGACGTAAGCTAAGTTAGTATACGGGACGTGAGGTATACCCGCAGCTATTTATATGCACCAAATTATTACCCAAAAGTGCAAAACCTTCCGTACTGACAGATTAAGTAATACGGTTATTGAAAACATGCCATCCGTATATAAAAATCAGTCGAGCGTTTTTTTGTGTGCAGAGATTTGTCCACATTAGTACGCACATTCAAAGAAAGAGGCTAGATGTGTCATCATGGTGGGGAAGAGGTTTATTTTGTGATGCTTAAATGGCGCAGTAGACAACGCTGTAATTCGTGTCATACGAAATAATGAGACCGAATAACTTTGAGGACTATTTCAGATGATGTAACCGTTTTGTTGTCAAGAGCAGTAGAAATCGTTGATGAGCTCGATTGGATGTTTCCGAAAACTTCAAATTTTCTGGCTGAACCGTTTTACTGACACTACACTCAAACAAACTGGACCAAGAAAAAAATGGTAGATGTATTTTTATCCAAAAAAACGGAAGATATCATGAATATTTCCGTCATCCCTAGCCAGTGGTGGATACAAAGCAGAAGATATCTACAGATACGGCTGTCCACATTTTTTGCACATTGGATGAATAGTGGTATGCTGTAGTGGCAACGGTTAAACACTCATGAATCTTACACCCATTTTTCAAGAACCGGTAGACCAATTCAAATAAACGAGGCATGACAAATCGTAATATTTTCTACCACGGGTGGGTCAGTTCACTCCCAAGATCAACGGAAAATCCATTATTTTTCTTGAAGAAAATAGATATACTCGCTCACTCAAAGCAATGTCTTGCACTCAGAATCCACCACGGGCTTATCAATGCACCCGCGCAAATATGTCCAGTGAGAGACAAATTCCCACCAAGTTCTTCTCCGGATTGGTCATCCACATAACTTTCGGGTGAAATATCCTTTAACCGTGATCGGATTTCAGCCATTGCTGCCTCCAACTGTTTCAAAGATGCCTGATTTAGGTTTTCCAAATCAAAAACTGGAGCAGCTGAACGCTTTCGCATCTGAAACAATAGATCGGGAAGCGAAGCTGCTAATGAATTAATTTTATTGCTGAAGATGTAGCAAGATGACAGACAAGTTAAACTTAACCTGTGTTGCCTTTGACAAATCGCACGACAAATAAATTTGGTGACAACTGCATGTTAATGTTACGAGACTACTAGGTGTTCTGATTTTTGAAGTAGTTTCCTCCAGAAGCTTTCCTAGGATAAGTCGACAGAATTCAATAGTTCGGCTACCAGTCACCGTGAGATTGTTGTTTTCATGACGAATGAGCTCCCATAGGGTTTGGCTCAAAGCTCCTAATATTAGGCATCTGTATGTTTAAATATACTGACAGTTTCTGGACGTTGCATGCATTTGCAGTCACGATGCCACTTTTTTCTTCGTTGATCTTATTATTCAAATAAGGCGCACTGCGGAAACGAGCAGATCGCGGTGTGAAATTTGACCCCTCTATCCTTCCCCACCCAAATCATTCCTGAGCATCAATTGGACATTAACAATTGAATCGTACAAATACCCTCTGAAAAAGGCCTATGGCGAAACAGAAAATACCTGTATCAAGCAGAAAAATAGCTAATGATAAGCTTGTATTTGATTTCAAACAACCATCCAGTGAGGTATCTTCTTTGTCTTGCTCTAAAGTAGGGGACCTTACAAACCCACAGGAAATGTAGGATGAATTGGTGCCGACGTGAAGGCTGTTTGCTCTGCAAAACTGTGTCTAAACTGAACGAGTCATCCAAGCTATTGATCTGTTGGCATCCCTGGCGCTTTACTTTAAACTTAAGTTCCGGAATAGTAGCAAAAGCCAACCATTTAGGACAAAATCGTATGTGCTAGTGGTTTCACAAGTCCGAGTGAAAAGCGCAGATTATATGTGAGCAGAGACAAGGTGAAAAATAATCATTCTTCAAATACAACTTGGTTTTGTAACCATACGCTAGATGTTTTGTTCACCAGGCCTCTAAGCGCACTAAATAACAAGGAAGTGTTTAGATATTGAGTGGATCCACAAGCTAGATATATGTTGTGTGGGGTATATTTGAAGCTCAAAAATACCTTTTAATCAGTCTTTGAAATTCAGATACGCTTGAGTCAACCTCCGCGTTGCTGATCACGCTGTTGAGACAACTAATGTCGGGCAAACCAAGTGAAGACTTTGAAAACTTTTGGGATTTTTACATAGAACAGAAGCAAATGCGATTGCGGTATTAATACTGTTGTTGAAAAAAGTGTTCTTAATCAATGAATTGCAACTCACCTTTGGTTCATGTAGTTGAAGTGAGACTAACCAGGGCCATTCAGCAACACTGGATTCATCCCCGCCTATAATTCTCTTGAAGATAGGATGATATCGGTAGATGTTTCCGTCGTAGCGATTACGACCACAGTGTGATCGTATGCCTGAGTTGGAAAAAACTCTCAAATTGGTGTGAGAAATTCATGGCCCGTATAAGTTTTTAAACTTCTGGGACCTAATCTTTACACATATTTCAGGATAAACCAGTTACGTCGTTTTGCGAAATTAAAGCATAATGAATTGTTGTGCAGATGCATTGTTTCTTTATGAAGAGATTATCAGTAGTTTTACGAAACTTACGGCCTTGTTTAAATGAAAGCGGAGACCTAACTCCACCGGTTCTATCAAAAAAGCGGTGACAGCCAAGACATACAAAGTTCGAGTAAAAAGACCACACTGGCAAACATGACTTAAACGCGCGACTACTAGCCTGGCGGGCCAACAGGCGACGTCAGCCATCACGTATTAAACATACGCACCTGCACTAGATCACCCCACCACTGTCGAGTGCTTTGATAGATAAGACATGTCAGCCTCACTAACAAGTTACTTTAATCACCTCCATAGTGCGGTGGAATTCGGAACTATTTTATTGGTTATGATTCTCATCATAATTATTCACTCTTCATCGAATGGGGGGGGGGTATCTAATCAAGGGCCATTTACCCGAACTTTTTTTGACATCTATCGTTTATTTTTGGAAAGCATGGCAGACATAAAAAGTAAATGCAAGCGATGCATGTGGAAAGGTTATAGGAGAATTAGAGGAGAATATCAGATAAAAAGAGAGGAGCGTCTCATTCGAAGTCATGCTATCAACATTTCCATTCAGAGAAGACGAATCCCAACATATGT
The DNA here is from genome assembly GCA_004794785.1 of Opisthorchis felineus. Lineage (NCBI taxonomy): Eukaryota > Metazoa > Platyhelminthes > Trematoda > Opisthorchiida > Opisthorchiidae > Opisthorchis > Opisthorchis felineus. Next base: position 379,701 of record SJOL01007204.1, read on the forward strand.
AGGAATTTTAATATGGAACCACGCGTGTAAAGATCAACAGCCGAAGAAAGGACAAACAAGGCTGAATGCTCTTCAAGACGCGGTAAGCGCTAGCACATTCAAGACTCGCACATCAGGCACAAGGTGTCCGTCATACTGGGTCTGGTGTGAGAGTCAGTGGCAAGAATGTACGCCCAACGCCATTTATTACGCATAAAAGTGTCGTGAATACGCAGGGAGCCCACAATGGCAAGCAAACACAAGTCACTGACTGTGAACTTAGGAAGTCCCAGTCCAATAACAGCCTTGGCGGATTGAGGAAAGCAGATCCCTCGATAAGAAATGATCATCGGTTGGTGGACCAAAAAGTCAACATCACAACCAATTGCACGTAGGGCTGGGATTATGGTGAGGGAATATTCATCAGCACCATACTTCTGCTTCTTCTCATTCCACACAGTCACTCCG
>SJOL01007204.1:381305-421720 GCA_004794785.1 Opisthorchis felineus
GCCAAGCTTATCTGCATTATGCTGGGTGGGGTGTGCGTGACGGCGATGTTGACTCAGGCCAATCTTCGTCGGAAAAAGGCGCGAACAATCAGCGCAGGCCAATTGGGCGGCCATGTTCGTACTAACACTTTCATTAACGTGAACTCGATGGTGAGCTACCAAGCCAGCCTTCGATTTGCAGCACTTGCCACATTCCTCACACGTGAGCCCCACGAGTCTCTCCTGTGTACTTGTTGGAACTGGTGCGGAGGCGCCAGATGATTTGTAGTGTACATTGTTGAAAGTGACCAGCACATTGAAACCAAACAGGGTGGTTAGCTCTGTCTGGAGTTGCTGAACTCTTAGCTCACCCAGAATGACGTCCGGGCTACCCAATCGGCACCATGAGGAGGCGGTTCAGCTCGCTGAGAGTTTCTTACTAGTCGTGTTGTGACACCGTGTTTTTCAGGTTGGTTATTTTCATGCAAGAATTAGCCTTGCACTTGGAGAATAAATTTGACAGTGCGGTTGAGAGAGACCTTTAAGACAGTTCGTAAAGCTACAGAACAATCAGACTATAACTGCACCGGAATCGGACATTTATGCGCAAATTTCTGTTACCAGGGGGAATACGGTGAACTCATCAATATTTGAGTTTGCTCTGAATAAGTTCGCCACTCCAAAGCTATTTCTTTTATGGGCAGCTGCTCAGGTAACCAGAAAGTACAAGCCTTACATTACATGGTGCACTAAGCTTTTTGAGCTAATCCTTTCAATTCTGGTCATGGATAGTGTGGTTTTATTGATAAAATAGTTGGAATTTTATTTCGGGTTGTTGGATAAATTTTCGAGTACTATCCTGGTTCCATTTAGGCCTGGGTATTGGAGTAATTCATGCAGAAATTTTGTGAACCATAAAGTATCCCTGTCAGCCGGCAGCAAGCCCCACAAAACGAAAAACGTAACCATGAACGAATAAAGTAAATTGGCTGCCAGTGTTTGCAACGTGCACCTTTGTGAATTTTTCGTAACAGAGCCAGTTTTTCAGGCTTACAACATTAAGCTGAATGATGCCAAACATAAAACACATTTGCACAGCAATTTGTATAGGTTTCTCACTGGCAGTCTATTGAGGGGACATGCTATGCCGTGAGATCAGGAGTAATGTATCTAGGCACTACCGAAAGAGATCAGTGTAAAACTAATGCGTTTCCTTTTTGAGTAATGATGCATTTGCCTACAAAACGTAAGCTAACCAAAAAAGCGATGTACCAGGCGAGGTAAAAAATAAACCAAAACTATCATTGAGGGTGAGGTAAGCAAAGATCAAGAGTTGGGGTAACGCACCGCAGTTATGATATTTTTTTCCGCAAAGCGCCTTTGAGCCACGTATTTCTTCATGCTTACTGCTCTGAATGTGGCGACTGTCCTGAAATCCCTCTCCTGTCAGATGTAATCATCCAACATTTAGAAACATTTTCTTTCACAGCGGTTCCGGTCATGCGATTTGATCAGTGGCATGACCACCGTGAACTCCATAGTGAGGCTGTTGATGTTCATATGTTGTCCATAATGTGTCATTCCTGAGAGCGCTTATTTACCACAGATTGATATTTTGTTCATTCATTTTTACTGACCATTTGGGTGGTGGGCATTTTGACCCCCTTATTTCAAGTTCAGCAAAATTATTCAAAATGTTCATTGTTTTTCATAGCTAATTGTATTTATCAAGCTTGACAGTAAACACGCAATTAGTCTAATGATGTTCATCCGAGGGGTTAGACAAAGGCTTGAGTGGACAGCTCTGCATAACAATGAAAATTATTGCTCTGTTCATCCGACTTGTTGTGTATCTGACAGGCTATTAATTATTTAACAAAGTTCAGACTGGCGGAGGATTAACAAAATTTGGTAGCATTTCAACATCGTACTTTTCGGCCACGTACGTATCACCAAATCGTAAACAAATCATCCTCTGTTAACTAGTGCGTAAACTTCTCGAGGTATAGTATGCGCTAGTTAAGAGAGGTTTTGACCCCTGATGTTGCAGATCACCACTGTGATTTAGGAATTCCAAAACAAACTTCTTTTTATGATTTAGCAATAAAAAAAGCATCACAACAATTTCAATTTCGAAAAGATGAATGAAGATATGTTGATCACACTCCATAAAACAGTTCTTTGGGCAGAAAAACTTTTGAAGCGATTCTTCTGGTCCTCCTCACGCGACGAAAAATTTTATTGCCATTTGCTCGTTGTTAACTCGTTATTCTATAAAATGTGCACTTTTTACATCTTTCGGGCGAAAAGGTCATTAACATTATGCGGAATAGTTCTTATGTCCATACTGAAGCAGTCCATCAAGGTAACCCACTGTTCTCCAAGTGGGGATACTTGCTAGACTCACAGGTTCGCGGGATCGTGTGCTGTCTTTACTGTGCTGGATAACGTTTTGACTGACCCAAATGCAATTTTACAAAGTTGGTGTTTGTTCTTGTCCAGTTTCTGGCACAGTTTTGCAAGCTATTGAGGAGGCGGAGAGTACGGTAAGCAACGTTGATCTTGTCAGGACTGGTGTCGAAGTCAACATATTGAAGGAGGTCGTAAAAAGTCGTCAAAGTTTTAGAACTTACACATTATTTATCGACCTTCTTGATGAATCACCCCTATGAAACATACACTTTGTTCACAGATGCCATCCAGAGAACGCGACCAAAAACATTTCACTTGATACAAGTTGCTGTCCACCTGCTCACAGAACTGCTCAGATTTTCGATTCATTCTACCGAGCACCTCTAAGATCCCACACATCCTTTGATGGAAGTAAACTCATTTAATTTGAAGCTAAATCTCCAAAACAAAGGGGCAGAAACTTTTCAGCTGCATAGTTACATTAGCAGAACAGAAGAAAGTCTGTCAGAAAGCTTGGCGGAACAATAAGTACAGTATATATTTCGGCCAAGCACGCGGCCGCTCCAAAATGTCGGTCAAATCGCGAACCTTCGTCGTTAGCCATCAACCGCGTGCTGATGACTGGTCACACAATCGATCAAGATTCTTCGTTTATGATGTTACCACTAGAATCCTAACCATTTTCTATCTGTAAAGCCTTACTGATCAAACTTTATCAAATATTTTGCGTACATAAAGCGTTGTGAAGAAGCGCGTTTGAGCCTAAACACGTGAGACAACAATTTACTGGTGGTTGGATGTTCGTTCATGACTGCTTCCATCTTTTTTGCATGAAATTTGCTTATTTCATCTCTAGCGGTCAAACGGAGTAAGAGATTTCAAATTTAGCCGATTTAATAAAGGCAACATACTACACATTTGAAGCGCGCAGGATTACAGAGACCAGAATAACTGCAGCGTAGTGGCGCGTTGGTTTAGTATTCCAAATTCTCAAAGTTTGAAATATTTCAAAAACGTGGGTGTTGTTGACAGGGAAACTTTGTTATCCACCTAGGATTCCCAAATCAGTTTGTTCCCCAAGCCAACTTTCCTACCCGTGTCACCTTAGACATAGTTACTATTCCAAGAATGTACGCATCAAGGGCTGGTCTGCTGCACATGTGGTTGAATAGGACCAATAATATTTAACAAACGCCTAAATGAATACACTCTAAATCATAACGAAGAAGTTAGATGTTTGCCAAGTATGAAATTAAAGCGGTTAAGCCATCCACAGTTCTTTTGAAAAAAACAGCAAGCATGCTAACACGGTGTGCCAATTTTCTGACGAACAGCGACTACATCCCCTTAATAACATCAGTGATTCCAGAGAGATCTGGTTCTTATCTAAAGTATATTGAGTCAGTATAACCGTTCATGCTGAGTTGTATTAAGTTACCAAACCAACAAATCGTGCAGCTTGAAAAGGATTTTATCAAGTAATTTTCTTTTTTCTGTGCGAATGTCTGTCTTGTTATCCCCCTTTGCAAGTGAACCTTCCGCTTTATCAAAAAGCAGGTGCATATTCTTCACGTTCAGTTAATAAGCATCTTCAACGATGGAAAGAAGTAATTTGAATGGATCTTTCAGCTTATTGTTATCTTAAACAGTATCGTGGCAGTTTAGCAGGAATTCTCATGCCAACGTCCTGTGCGTGCCCTCCAACATCAAATACACAAGTAATAGTTAGGCGCCATGGAAGTACCCACCGAGCTTGAAGAAGATTTATTACAGTGCATACAATTCCGAATCTCATTCGCAGTAAAGTGCCAATACCACTCATGTGTGAACGTTGTCTGCACACCTTTTTAGTAAAGTCAGAATGTATACCGGTAAATTGGACAGCAGTTTATTAATTGGATTTCAAACTATTTAATATCGCTCTCATTCGTCACGTTAGCACTTCAGTGATTGATGGATTCTATTTGATTTTGGGGCAATTTATGTAACCCATTCCCCCTGAACAACCAACATACCTCTTAATTTGTATGAGCGAGCTAAGTGAACTTCATTCGGAAGATGGCTTTCCAGTTTCAGTAATTCATTTTCGCACATGAACTCTGCCGACAAACAAACCAACAATTAATATCAAGGTCTGATGAGAAACAAACGCCCACAGGCATTCATAATTTGGGGGAAAAATAATTGTTCAATGAACCCAAATACGCTTTATTATACGATTACAACGCTAAGCTAAGTGTCACGAGACCTAACAAGGGGTGTCCAATCCTGTGTTTGGGCGGATAAATCGGTTGTGCGCCGACGCTGTGTACTGTACTAATACTAATACATCATAATGGCTCTAATTGCCTGACAAAATCAGTTTTGTTATGAAGGCGCCTCTTGATAATCAACCCATTGTAGACGTCTCCCTAGTACATTGCACATTTGCGCCACGCTAAATATGAATTAACAAAACGAATGTGCTCGTTACGTGTTTAACTTACTGACATTTTCTGTCGGCGTGCGATGTCCCAAATGTTGCAAGAGATTACTCCAAAACTCCGTCTGAAATTCATAAAAATGCCCTGGTTTTGATTTATTCGCAAAAGAGTCTATTAACGCATTGAAAAACAGAGTGGCCTTTACAAGATTACTGAGCCTACTTGAACTACCATCAAGTTACAGTGAAAATTCTCATAAAGTTCTTGATTTTGGCCAGTTGCACTTAGTGTTACCAGTAGAACATATAAGTGACTGGCATGGAAATCGGGTGTAGCGGTCAACAGTGGTTGCCCGACAGCCATATGCAATTTGCAGCGTGTATGTTCGTGATCCCAGTGAAGACTCTAGGGAATACGACAGGCAAGTGAACATGCAGAGACTTAATGCAAATCAGTCTGCATAAGCCTGATGGTATAACGGCAAGCACTTTTAACATTTACAGGCGACATCCGTCAATTCATCCAAGTTGCAGTGTAACAACACGCATTTTCCAATATGATACCATATAAATATGCAACACGTACGTGTGTATACGTGTGCATACGCAAAAATACGTGTATACATACGTGCGTGTATATGCATATATATATATATATTTATATGTAAATACACACACGTGGATCATCAGAGAATTTCTGATTTAGACGAGCATGGTATGATTAATCAATGTGAAGAACTCTTTGATCAGAGACTGGAAAAGTTTCGAACTGATATTACAATGCAATCGACGTTATATTTCATCATCCCGAAAAGCCACAAACAGCAGGAGTTCATATGACCTACGATGGTCTTGTAACAGACGGTTGGCAAGAAAATTCCTATGCCCCTCTTCCATTATAAATCATAGTGTTTACCAAAAACGACTAGGTCATTTGTGCTGGTACTATTATTCGTGAGTGAAAACGTTTGAAAGTTCAGGTTCCAAATTTTTTGCCTACGCACGTGGCCTGCAGTTGGTCAACAATTTACACACACGAGGTACTATAAGAAAGGATGGACTATTTAAACCTTGGGTCAAGACCTGGGACGAACAAAAGCCTTAGTGTCCTTGTCTCTAATGGACCGCATCAGTTGTGTGTAGGGGGAGTAAACACGTAACCCTAGCATTAGAAGTTTAATAGGGCTACCTTTGCACCGAACATACACCGACCAGGCTGTGTGGCTAATGATTTTGAATTTGGGTGCGGTTTCTGGTCCAGCTGGCAGTCGATTAATTCGGAGCACTGGTGAATGGTCAGAAGATTTAGTTTGATTATTCATCCACCTCGTGGATGACCTGATAATTGCCGGGCGGTGAGCTTCGTTAAATTTTCCAGATCACACTAAATTGGAATTTTAAGCCCATAGTCAGGCGCCTCACACAAGCAAACGACTGACCGGACTAAACTTTACGATTATTCAGAGGCTACTGGACGGTTATCTGAATGAGGCCAAAAATGACACCCAAAGTGAACACTGTGAACAAGGGCGTACACATAAAATGATAACGGCCGGTTCAACAGAATTAGAGCACATTAGGTTTCACCATTACACACTGGCCGTAATTGTTTAGTAGGTAACAAGAATGCTTCCAAGGAATAAGGCCACAATGTGCTGGCAGTTTTGAAATCACGGCACGCTTGTCAGCTTTGTTACATCTCTCCCTTCGTTGTCTACAAAACGACATGCAAAGTCTGTACCGCGTCATTTCACAAAAACTCAAAACAATAGGGCGACTTGGTACGCTTGTTCGAGACATCAAAAAGGAATTTAAAACAGTGGACCTATTTAATTTATTTATCAAGGCCGACTGAAGGCATATGTTCCCCCCTGCGTGGACATCAAGATTAATTAACTGTTGACGTGCCTGTGAAATGAAATCATTGTTTTGAATTCTTGAAGTAGGCTAACAGGAATTTTCACCAACCACTGCGTCGCAGGTATATTAAGCAGGCTCATTGTGTACGCATGCATACATACACATACATATGCGTAAATAAATGCATACATACATATATGTGTGCACATAAATTATATAGTATAGGCGCTAAAACGTCTACACATTTATGTCACTGCGTTCGCAACCAAATTGGCAGTCTGCTTTAGAGATGGGACAGCCGATGTACAATATTGCAGCACCCAAAGAGATGTGATGTTGTAGAGTAAATTGCATTCAGGTGTACAGTTGGGGGCTTCAGTTTTCGTTTATATTCTTTGAAAAACTGCCTCCTTCAGATGGTACCCACGGACTAAAATCCCGCTATTGTATGCCTCAACCGTTCTGTTGAAAATATATACAGGTGCATCGTGCTGAACGGTCCCTTACTGATACTGTGCACTCTTGATATCTTTCCTCATGGTTTTTGTAAATCAAAATAAACAGTGGTCTCCGTCTAAAGCCTGCTGGGGGTTAATACTAGAAAAAATAATTTGCTGCCTACTCTCAGTGCGTTGTCGATATGATATGCATTTGTCATCTTATCCAAATATATGTTAACTTAAGCACACTAATCGGCTATCTGGCTCCCTCTACCGGGACACAGGAAGCATTGAAAAATTACAGTTATATCTGTAGCAAGGCAAGCAAATGTGATCATCAGGAAGTAAAATAAAAAAGCTCTCAAATTCGACTTAATATGAAATATTTGGATATAAATACACCTCAGTCAACAGCGTAAAATATGAAAAAGTATGACCATTGCAGCTGAAACACCTGATGTTTAAGTTGGCACTGTATTAGAGATTTCGCAGTGCACGTTCTTCATATAGAACACTACGTATAAGGTTGTTGAAAACTCTTTCAACAGCCCACGACCGGTTTTACCCTTCTTCAGGCTCATCAAGTAGCCTCAGTCCTAACGTTCCCGTCAACCTGTTAAGTTACGTTGCGGAGAAAATGTGACGTGTTTGTACGCAGTATAGCGCCTGATGTGGTCCAGGGTATTCGTTATTCGGACAACAAATTGTGAAGTTAAGTCTTACAAGTTGACGATTTTCAGCTGGTATCTTGTTACTCACCTACAAGTGGCTAAAACACAAAGTTTATGAAAAATCTATAAAATACACCAAATAACACTTTGCTTAGTGACACAGTGTTTTACATGAGTTATAAAATTTACTTTGGGGATACGTCGTCAAAATACTCGTAAGCTTTTCATGGCCAAATCAAAGAGACTGGACCTCATCATAGTCTGGCCGTTTGTGTACCTTCATGGACTACTGAGCTATACTGGGATTTCACTTTGACATCCACATGGTTCCTTGTACCAGGTTGGTCAGTGGATGGAGGATTGATGAACACAGTCTCTAGGTCCTCCAGTTTTGGGTTGGAACATATACGGCGAGCTGATTGTTAAAAATGCTGGTGCTACTCTGGTAGTATGCTGGCACCGGCCTGCCTTCTGGACAGACTTCTGAGTCACAGGCTTTGCTTGAGGATCTTACTCGTCGTTCTGTCTAGTTGTGGGCGCCATTATAGTCTCTCAGCCCGAATAACAACAATTAATTATACAGTTACAAACAATTTCATGCCACATAGACCGTTGGGTAGTGTTATCAGACATTTCACCTTAGTTGCGGCGTACGGCATGGCGGGTAAGCAAAAACAGGCTTTTGCTGCCGCCTCCCTCCTTACACCCTCAAGTATTCGGTTTTACTTCGTACCACATCCCTATTCTGAATACCCTAATTCCAGCACTAGGTTTGACCAGTTTCTGTGCTGTGCATCACTCACAGTTACAGCCTATTTGCGTCCGACTTCACGAGCAACCAAAAACAACCGGAAGTCTGTTTTCAAACACCGAAAATCTCTATACTTTGGTATCTTTAATGGTGGAATACTAAAGCAAGTGGGACAACAAGCGGCCGTTTCTAGTATGCTGAATTTTCTCTGCTTTGATAGTTGTTATCTGTCATAAACAAGAATCCAAGTCGCTAGTACTGTAATTGAACTGACTACCCCTTGCTCTCTTTCAGGTTCCAGCAGCAGACGTCTGGTTTCATGGGCTCCGCCGAAGCTGGATGTACCCCGGGGTGAGTATTGTACTGAGCTATCGAGCGAAAGTGTCTCTGCTTGATTGGACGCCCATTAACAGGTGCATATGCATGGTTTGTTCGGCAACGACTGTGAAAGAATTCTGAGGAAGTGAAGTCAATTGCTCCCTGTTTATTGTATATGCTTACGCCCCAACGAACTGTGGTTCTGAATCGGCCAAAAACAGTTTTTCCGAAGCTCAAGATGATAATTTGTAACGAGCCAAACGTTCAGACATCGTTGTGACAGCCGGTGATATGAATGCTCAGGTAGTGATTAGGTGCTGCAGACGCACGGGCAACATAGATCACCGGTTTCAGGTGTGAGCCCATCACGGGAGGTTCCTTTGCTGTGCCAATTCACGAAACAGCTGTGACAGCACTTGACAACATGGCTCCCACCAACGAACCAGCCCGAATCCACATAGACCACACTGCCACCAGTTGCCGGTGGCGAAGATCGATCCCGAGATACCTGGCTGGAATACCTCCGAGCATGTACATGTCCTTTGCTGTATTCCACTGCGCTTTTTAAGTCTACGCGAAAGGAGTACAATTCGCTCAACCATTCAGAAGCTCGCGGATCCACAAGTCAAACAGATCTATGTGAACTGACTCCTTGGATGCCTGCTGGATGGTCCGATGTCCGATGTCACCGCTCACCGGAGACAGGTGTCCGAAGTGCTACTGACTGCCAAAACTTCTGTTTGCGGTACAACCCTGCCAACCTGATCCATTTATAGATCTCTGGTCGGACCGTGGTTTTGCTGGAGGACTGGCGAGAAATCCCTACTGGTCGGAACCACAACATAGCACGACACATCATCCGAGGCCAGGTGAAACTGAGTGTCCTTACAGACATGAGAGCATGATGGACCAGAAATGCAGAAAAATAGAAGGTAAGTTAAACGTTGGAAACGTCCGCAGATTGTTACGCTTCGTTCTTTCGACTTGTTCTTGGACGCCCCTTTTCAGCGAAATCATCAGGGACCAAATGGCCCCCTGATATTCAGCAAAGGGGAACGTTTTGATCTTTGGGCACAATATCTCAAACAGCGGTTCATTGGCCACATGCCACCTCAAATCCGGAATGTGGATTTCAACAGACAGGTAACTTGTGAATATGGAGCCCTTTTACCTGCAAAAGTATCCGAGTGTATGTGTCCATTCACTGTATGGGTAACGTTTTGACTACTTTTGTAACAAAGCTTCTGGCGTCACTGATTCTTTATTGTCTTGAGGCGGCACGATAAACCGTTAACACGAAGTGGGATTTCGACCCAGTAGAAACTGCGTGTCCGCATCTTTGCACGCCGTCAAGTGTTGCGGCAGCAGCACGTGTGCAGAGGTAATCTTAGTAGTTCCTGAGTTTCAGGGTATGATCGAATATATCGACCATCAGGCCTGTTAACCACACTTGCTAGACAGTTCATGGCTCAGAAGCTAGTGAACATAATCCGTCCTTCATTAACATACTTCTGAGCTCTTGAGAGTGTATGATGAGCTCCCGAAAATTTTCCTCAAAGAAAGTGAGGAATTCACACTGTCACGACTTTAGCCATCGATCAAACAATGAGCCAAGCGCTGCAAGGTCCTCAAGAATCCGGTGATCAAATCGTTGCCGATGAAGACCTTGTTGATCTGGGATACGTAGCCGACATGGTCGTCATCTTTGAAGACGAAAGCCAAGGTCAAGCCCTTTTTAATAAACTGGACTCCATTATACCATCTTTTAACCTGCGTCCTGCAACTTCAAAGTGCAAAGTCATGTTTCAGAACGTGCAATCTCCGAACATGGCCCTTGCAATTCGACGAGAACCACTGGAGTTTGTGAAAATTTTTATATACCTCGGCGGCCGAATTTGCTTTGACGGATGATGAAGTCCAATGAAGTCAGTGCACGAATCGCAAGGGCCAAGTTGCTTCGCTTGTGGAAGCAAAACGTTACACCACTGAGTCACGAGGGTTATGTGTACAAGGATATAGTGGGGGTTGTATTGTGGTGTAGTTGCGACACACGGTCTCTGCGGACTGAGGTGTCTCCATTTGTTTGAAAACTGTTACCTCAAAAGCGTTGCTGGGGTCGGATGACGTAAACGAAGTACTAACGAGGCATTGAGAAAACTGGTATGCGGGTGTATAGCAGACAATTTAGTCGCGAAAATCAGACTGACGATAAAAAAGGACCAGTAAGCTATCAAAAACTTTCCATTGGTCTTATATCCATGAATGTACCAACGCATTCCAACTGTTCATATTCGACTTAACCCTGACGCGCCCATCATTGTTCTGACTCTAGAAAATTCTAACTTTCTCGTGTGCTTAAGATACTGGTTATCGTTTTTCAAGTTAACGCAAATGATTTCAAATATGAAGCTTACCTGACCGATAGGACCAAAGATTAGAACAATAAAGACGACAGCAAGTCGTCTATTTTGGGCGCATATCTAAAATGCAAAAAGAATAACATCTTATACGAACCTAGCAGGAGAAATACAAATAAGCATTACAAAAGAAAAAAAGGGTTTTTGTTACAGGATTGAATCTCGCAATGTAGCACAAATCCAAATCACTCTTCACAATTTTCAGGTGCTTTTGTCAATCAATATCGCCGAATAGTTTGCATGCCATATATCCAACTATTTCTGAAGCGTACGTACGACACCGTTTCAGTAAAAATAGCTCCATGTTAGTAAAATATAGCCAAGTAGAAAGCACGAATAATCGATGCCGAGTTGTATTCACTTGATGAGCTTTACCATACCATATAAGTGGTAACCAACATCCCTCTGTTGCAACAGATACGGTCCACAGTAGAACACGCTCGAGCAGACCAAGACATTTCGCAAATTATCAAAATCCGTTTTAATGAAAAAAATTCATGACAAACCTTGAAAACAATTCACTTGCACAGTCACATTTCTTGTAGCAGGAATCCCTTGCAGGTAACCTGCTACTAACATCATTTTTCTTCACGTGAATTTCGACCGATCTCTGTCTGAAGATGATCTTCACATGAATTCAGGAGTTTCCTTTTGAATTCGGCACTTGGCACCGCTGGTTTGCGCATATTGTTGTCCACGATGAATCAGCCATACAGTTCTCCTCGATTAGATAAATGTAGTGTGCAAGTATCAGATGGCTACTTTCGTAACTACTAACAGGTTAAAGACTGAATTTAGACTACTTGCAGTGGGACACCTTGTTGACTGACGCCACTGATAATAACATCAATGATCCAGATGTCCCAACTGTGAAACAGAGATTCCATGGGCAAATACAAAATTATTTGGGCCGTTTTGAATGGAAGCACTGAAAATCGGCTGGAAAAGCTAAAACCAGCCATTCTGTTGAAAGAACGTTATTTGTATCTCTTCTCTCATCATTCTTCACTACGGCCTAGCGGGATCTTTCACCTCCACGGAGCTAAAAAACCACGTTTTTGTCGTTTTGCAACTATATTGACATAGCCATAACCAACTCACCATTTAATCTCTTCCATTAACCTTCGAGATGAATTCTAGTGAAACGGAAACCTGGCTGTTGTCGTCATGATGTTGCTGTCACGTGACTGTAATAAATAACTGGAAAACTACACCTCGTGTTATGCCATCTAAACACTTGTATGGGCTTGGATATAAAGGGTAACAAAAGATATACATTCAGGCATTGAGATATCTTTGCTTTTCACGGAAACATACTTCCTTGGGCATGCCGTGTATGTGATGAAAAGAAACGCCTTATTAATCTGCAGAGAATGTGATTACGATAGCAAAAAAGTTAATAAGATAGCGGGTCTCGTTATGGGGGAGACAGACCGTATCAGATGGTAGTGAGACTAACGCGTGAATTATCTTAGCAAGCCTCAAGTTTACAGGCGCTTTAGCAGGTGTACAGCAGGGTTATCAGGTCATAGGATCAACCAACCATAGAATTCCTGCATTGGTAAGCCAAGTTCTCTACTCCCACCTTAGTTTCCTGTTGTATACATTGGATCATCTGCAATCTCATCCTCTCCATTTAAAGTGCATCTTGATGCCACATATTGTAAAGGGCCGCTTTACGTGACACTACTATTTCCACAGCGAACGAAGATTATTGGCCTGCGTTACTGATAAGCAACATGCTATATTTTGCCTCACGACTCAGAGGTCTTTTCTTGGGAAAAGTAATTTCTATTCAGTCCACTAGAAACATTCCGAGATCCGAAAACCGGTCCTCATGTGGGAGCACGTTTCATATAGGGACCGTCTAGTGTGGATGATAGCAACCAACTTTTATGTCAAATACTGAATCCCTGTTAAAAATCGGTGCTGTAACCCAGCCCCATCGAAAAAGCCTTTCACGTAAAACGAAACTTTTTGAGGGTCAAAACAAACATATTTGGGGTTATTGTATTCAGTAGATACTTCACCATCTGTAACTTGTCCATCTTTTTTTCGTAGCAGAATTTACGCTCTCTTTGCCTACAATGAGCAGGCCAGTATAAGTAATACAGCCGTGGTGCAGAAAGGACCAAACGTAATACCGGCAACTAGAGTGTAAGATAAATTGCAGAAGAGGTTTAAAAATGGGTCTCCTTGAAGAAAAGATTCTAGACTGGGAACTAGATATTCATCGACAGCCAAAATGTAATATGTGGGTAAAAATATATCGCACTATGCAGTCGACACTCGTATGAAAACAGCAACGTTGATTTCCGCAGATTCACTTTTCGATTTCCTTCTAGATTAGAAAAGTTTGCTGAGAATCACAAATCTTTCAACGTTTTTCAACTAGGTTGAATGTTTCCTGTCATTTATGGGACGTCTTATTAATTCTTCAGCCCTCAATAGAGCGGCGGAATATTAAATTTTACCGATACAGGAAATGCTTGCGCTGATTACACTGTTCCATGTCTTTTTTGCGAAATACATGTCTGCCTATGATGTTTATCCGTTTTGTGCATTCTTCCGGTTTTCTGTGACGATGTTCCAAGGAAAATAGCCTATATGTAACGTAAGCTGTCAACAAGCCTCATATGGTTCAGAAAATTTTTAGCTAGATCGCTAGCTGTTTCGCCATGCCTCCACTCACTATAAGAGTCTCGTATCCGAATATTCATCAGTCGTACTTCACAAACAAAGGATAATATAAGCAAAAATTCTACTAAGTCTCTTGTCAACAAAAATCAAATTTTGACTGAGTTTTTGTCGCTGCATAGATGCGATTTGATTCTCACTGAACAGCAAGATTAATGGAACTCCTGATCTGGTAGTATGCCTTTTTTAACATTCCGCGATTTCTTGCACGCTGTTTTGACCAAGACGATTTAAACAACAATCAATAGCTTCTTGCAAAACCATGCAAATTGGGAACATACACCCTGATAGTTACAGTGTATGCAACATATACGCATTAATCACGGTTGCCAAGAAAACAGCACATCGTAGTTTATGTGGTCAGAGGTTTAGAGCTTTCAGATAAAAAGAACAAATGTTGAGGTCATTCTATCTCAGTTTTGAGGAAAACTACATTAGCCATGCATCACAAATGTAGAGGAAACAAGGTAGGCTCATCACATTTATGCATATATCCAGAATGTGTACGTGCGGTCACCTCGAAATGCATTTGCACTGGGTAAACATCTTCGATATGTAGCAGTGTGGCGCATGGTTAAGGCTGAAACTGCATCAGTGACGATTTTGCGTGTAAGCTCCTAATACCCAGGTCAGAGAATGGAGGGTCGTCAGACCATCAAACTACCCAAATCACCCACCTTGCCTGACAGTCATTGCGACGGGAATTCTGTTTTCACTATCATGCGCGCAGATTAAAGAGTCAATATGTGGAAAATCGAACACTGTTGATGCTTTCCTTAATCCACTATGTGCCTCACCTTCAGACATCCAGGTGTTACACTAAAGATTATCATTTGTACGACATAGTAAGATATTTTTTATATTAGTGTTCTAATTTGGATGATATCCAAAGACACAATTATGAAATTGTTGCGCCTAATATTATGAATCACGATTCCAGCACTCAAAACATAATGGATGGCAAGAGTGGAAAAGAGGCCGGCAAAGATAGAGACGGAGATAGTGATGCACATAGCAGAACACCGGATGATGCTTAAACGATAAATTGTCTGTGATGCATATCCTGAACCACTTTGGGCAAATTGTCTCGTAGCTGACATGCAAGTACTCTCAAAATTGTATAGTAACAGACCACATCGATTTCACTGACATATGTAGCCTTCTATAATCCGTATCTTAACGCCCCATACACTTAATTGGGGTCAACTCAGAGAACTATTTGGCCGAATATCAAATTTTAAGCTTTCAATTTCAAGGTATACAGTACCTATTCTAAAACAGCATTTTTGACCTAGCCTATACTTCAGCAAGGAGAGAGATAAAACTTATCTGACTACAGAACCGATCGTTTTGACTGAATGTCTCACCCTATCACAGATTTAACACTTTTCTTTGGGTACACGGTTCACCGTTAGGGAGTAGTTTTTCGTATTCGATGCTTATTCAAGACTGAAGACACATGGAAAACTTTCATGCACCAAATGACCTCTAGACAGAAACAGAACCTTGAAAACCAGGAATAAGAGACATCCAATATTTGTACACATTTGCTGGTTTCCTGCGCCCTAACTACTGTAGCCTTAACGTGGTCCCATTGATGCAATAAGTGGGCCTTCCTCTCGCAAATATTTTTCAACTATCTTGCCATGTTGCAAGTGGATGAGGTCAGACTGCTCAAGACCTGAAGTCACAAGACATTCTCGCAGTGATATGGAGATGGAGTCATGGGTGAAACGTAGACAAGCTAAATTAATTCAATCCACTCATTTCAGTGTTTTTGGGATTGCTTACAAGCATCACCTGAAATGTCATGTTGTGTCGGGTGTACTGGTCAGACATAAATCATTTAGAGAGTTTTCTGTTTTGTATTGTTGCAAGTTAACACATGTATATTTCTGAAAAACTGTAATTTGGTTGCAATTCTTTCGAGTGTGATGGTTCAGTGCTGCCGATCCATTCCAATATTGATTTTAGCAACAGGAGTGTTGGGCCTGGTATTGCCTCCACGCCTAACAACAGCACACATCACACAACTAATCCAGTTGGCTGGCTGCAGTATACCGCACTTCTGCCGTATGCTGACTGGTGCATGTTTATTACGCTTAGTCGTATATGTAATCCATACCCCACCAGAATATCAGTTACCGGAAACAGGCTTTCGCCCAACAATCTGGTTGGTTTATCCGAATAGGTGTTTGGGTCGGATTTTTAGTTATCCCCCTAAGAAGCATACATGAAGCTTACGTTTACCAAAGTTGAACTTGCAAGTTAGAGCCAATGGAATTGGATAATTATTTAAATTTAACTAGGCCGCTACGAATCTATGATGGGGTCAACACTACCGCTATGAAAAATTATTGGCTGCAACTTTGGAGTCCATAACTAGATTTGATTATGTTTGCTGAAGGCCCCGAAATGGCAAAAAATTGCCAATGTTAAAACCTTGGAAGTCTACCATGGGTTTATTTGAATGACATTCTTAAGAGAGTACTAAAAACAGCAAAGCAAAAGTATGGCATAGAGAAGGACTAAAAACCTATAAAGAACAAAGTCGCGAATCCATGACTTTAATAAGTAGACTAGATTGTTACAAATATAGGACAGTTTTGGATTCACAACCAGTTTTGTCGCAAATATGTGGTAGTTTCATCTATGGGAAGTAGCTGGAAAATTTAGCGGTCCTACTATTTAGCACTTCAAATATTCACGGGTGGTCAATCCAATCTCGTATGCGATAATAAAGCTAATTCATCAAAGCTAGAACCCACAGACTTAAGATTTATGAACACCGGAATTACACAGCTAACTGCATTGGTGCCAAGAAAATTTTCAATCGGATCTCTCGTTTTGGCATTCTTCGACTGAATGCACCGCACAAACTCTTTCTCTTGTTTCAATTCGCACCATATTGGTTGATGGATTAATAATATCATAAACGAGAGATGCAGCTGAACATAGAGCTGATGGAAACTCCGGGCAAGGAAAATGCATAACCATGTAATCTGACCATAAAAACGTGCAGAATTCGCGCGCACGTTAAGTAAAAATGTCAATTAAATATCTACCCGGCTAATACACATTTGCTGCGTGTTACAATGCCACTGTCTATAGAAGCCTATATATCAAAACAACTTCGATTTTCCTAAACCCCCCAAAAAAACTATTCAGTGCGAAGTTAATGATTTGCTGCTGGGGGGTTGCATTCGGCTGACCCAGGTTTGTTCATTCATTCTGATCCCCTATTTCAATCGTTTAATGAAACTTGGCTATTTCCATTCTACCGGGAGCCTCATGGAAACAGATGGGGGACTTATTTCACAGAAAGAACAACTTTTGCACAAGACAATTGCACACAGCCTGTCATATCAAAACAGTCAGCTAAATATAAGTTATAAACGCTTTACAGCCAGCTTAGATTGAGGTCTCTCAGTGACCTGAATTTAGCACAGTCGAATCTAGCCAGAAATGGCAATCGAACTTTGTCGAGTAGTCAGAAACGAAGGCACCTGGGACCGTGCGCTGCATCAAATCTTAACTGACGCCACTTACCTTCTCCTGATTAACTATGTCAGGTTTTCGGTGTGAGGCGTAAGCACTTTAGCATCAAATAGTTTTGAGGGGATATCCCGTACTTAATAGAATCGGAAGAGCAAACACATTAAGCGCTTCTCCGGCCAGACTTAAGATGGGTCGAACAAAAACACCAATTTCTGCCTTTTACCACTTTAATGTACGTAGAACGTAAATGGAATCCGGTGATCTTACGCAAAGGGTGACAGGCAAGGGTGATGCTGCTGCTGCTTTGACCCTTAAAGACACGTACATAGTACGTGAAATTTTGATTTTTTGGGTGGTCTCTAATGCATTGTTTCTTGAAGCCTAAAAGTTACACATACTCTGGCCTCTGTACTAATCGGCTGGATCAGCAGTTTGAAGCAGGATTTGTATATTCGATGACACGTTGCGACAATGAGGTATCAGTTCAGAAACCCATTGATGTAGCTCAAATGCAGGAAAATGGACGTGATTATTACTGACCTGGAAAGTTGTTTGGCACGTTTAGGTAGGAATAAAAACTACGCTGTGTACCTGATACAATTAGAACCAGAAAACTAGCAAAGGTGCGCACTTCTTGTGCAACATGGTGAGTGCCCCTACAAGAACCTTGGAAGTTGGATTTTTCGACAGCAAAATCCAGGGGGTTCTTTAAATGGACTCAAAAACATAAAGGTGAACACACGTGCCACTCTGTGGAAGATTTGATGGTTGTCTGAGAGTAGGGAAGGTGGTGTACTGCTAAAACGGCTGTGTTAAAATTGTTGAGATCACCAGGAGGGTATCGTCAGCATGGCATGTGTCCCGTAAGGAAGTACAGAGGATAAGTAGACCGGACAATCCTGATCGAAAGCTCACTAAGTTAAGTTTAATAATATCAACAGGCGAACAGTATGGGACACGATACCCGTTTGAGATTAGCTGCGATTGTAGTACAGGGGCAAATTTGGGCACATATGTCAGCTTCTTCCGTCCAGAATAAGTCACTGCATTGTGGATCTATGAGAAACGGACCTATAAAAGAGGAGGGTACCTCAGGTTCACCGGGTTAGGCGAAAGACAGAAGGCGCACCCGGCCACTCAAATCCGTTTGAATAACGTGCCTTCATACTATAGAGTTTAAGGGGCTGACAATAGGCGCCTCATGCTAAAGTCTGGATTGGCGCATGCACCAACACATCTACATACTTCATCCAGATCAAGTACCAAAATCTTCTGGGATAGTGACTGTAATAGTGTTTAGTTTTAAACCACATTTTATGCATTTACTTAGGGTTTATGGATTATTGATGACACAGTGGAATAACATTCCACATTTGCGTGTAAGGCGACGTTGTTTTCATGCAACGTGTGGGGCTAGCAAGCTATGAGCGTCCCAATATCCTTATGTTTTTTTCTCAAGTGATTGGTAACTCTTTACCTCTCCAAAGATTACAGTTACATGACAGTCAAAAACTCACAACCAAACAGTGTTTTTAACACTGGACAACAAGAATCCGGTTTTGCCGGTCATGCAATTTTAATACGAGCAGAAGTCGGGACTGAGCTAACAATTACAAGGAACACTGATGAACAATGAGTTATTAACCATGTAAGCTGTCATGTGAAATCGAAGACTTTGGCAGCTGTTTGTTTAAAAGTCAATAATTTATGTGATTTCTACTTCTTTTGGACTTAAAAACAAAGATGCTAGATGACACATATTCCTATGCAGTGAAACAAAACTAAAAGTTTTTTCAATTGGCAATTTCTCCGGTCACTACTGGAACGTCTACAGGTGTTGGCTTACTGACAACATAGTGTGTTAAGCTACTGCATCAAGCCGTTCGAATCAAACTTGCAGTCTCTTTCATATTTTACTTAAATTTTCACCTCCGTTTTATGTTCCAGGTCACTTGAAAAGAAGATCTGATAGGCCAGTGACGATATACAGAGCACGCTCTCCGAATGATTTTGTCAGACCGTCTAGATTTATTAGGTCAACGTGTAGCTCAAGTGGGAAGCCTGAACTGTTTGCTCATCCATACGTAAGTTAGTTGGATCAAAAGTATTGTTGGCCTAGAAAACAAACCTTTTGTTGACTGACGTGTGGTGCAGGATGAATATTAGGCGATGTTACGGAATGTTAATAAGTCCAACAGGCTTAATTTTCGTCGAATAGCTTGCAAAGTTTGATTTAAAAGTCTACTGTAAAGTGTTGACTGTGAGAAATCAAAAAAAGGCTATCACAGTGTGTCCACTTGGGTTCTTCTCTCGTCGTCTGCATTCTGTATCCAGGCTCACGTTCACATGATTTTCTATCTATATATAGTTGACTTCTATATTCGGCAACAATTATTTATAACGCAGTGCCAGCTAGATTCTGAGCTCCAAGCGTGTTGCCTAGAATTTACTGAAGTTTTACTAAACCTCATTTTATAATGTGGATATTTGTAAGAGAATTAGCTTCAGTACTAATGAGCAGACTTTAACTCGGTTTTCCGGTTAAAATTGTAGACAAGGTGTTGTGAAAGTACAAAGTCTCTGTAATGATCTGAATGCACCCCAAGAATATAGAGAACGTAAGGCCAATCTGTTTACTCAAACGGTAGCACTGATTTTTCTCCAACAAGCCGTTTCACATTATTATCGCCCTCTCATCGGACATGACACAAATCAAATTCGTTAGGCAGGCACAACATTTTTCGGAAAATTCCGGAAACTGGATTCATATAAAATCTCCGTTCAGGAGACCGTAATTCGGTGTGATTAATGAAGTCGGACCCAAGCGTATGAGGGTTGATTTCCCGGTTTGTAAAGACCATGGCACTCAGGCGATCACTCATAAGATATTCCAGCTGTCTTTCCCGAAATTCAACAATAACGGGCCGAGTCGACTGAAAACCTCAAAGCTTACTTAAAGAAGCCCGTTTACATCAGCGATGCACTGTATACTATGAGGTTCTTAGGCTACTGACTTCGATCAAACTGACCTCCTGGAATGTCCACGTGTTTGCTTATTCGCTTCCGTCTACGAAATAGCATAGGGAGTGTTTTTAAACAAAACTCTGTGGTAACATTGCCCGGTGGCCGGAGAGACAAAGATCCTCAGCCGCAGGGTATCGGCGTGTAGCGTGTCTTCTAGTGTACAAGGGGCAAAAGTAATAAGTAATTGATGTGGCCTGTATATGTTTACAATGGTACTGCTTCTAGAGCTGCCTTTGGTTCAATCCAGGAGGTCTCACGTCAACCTCTCCAATATTCCAAGTTCATTGGGCGGAAAGCATGCATTCATTTTTCGACGATATGTTATTGGTGTTTTCTGTGGAATTTTTATTGTACAAATTCGCTGTGTGAACGCCTTGAGAACAAATGAAAGCAAACGCGTGGCAAGACGTAATAGATTTACTGAGACCTGGTACAATTACAGGCCAATTAGGTTTCGGCTGAAAATTGAATATAATTTGCATGCATACCATTTGACATTCCTATTTATTGACGTATTAATCGCCATGGTGTATCATTCTCTCCACGATGCTTTTGGGAAATTCTTCCGGCTCCAGTGTATTACTGTTACGCAGCTATTCGCTGCGTCAACTGATCTACTGATAAATAAATGCGGACGCACTTCACGATGCAATTCAGCGAAGAAATGTTCCGAACAAATTACTTCCTGTATAGATCCGAATAAACAGCCCTAAACATTTGAATGTGAGGCAACATTAGTGCAGCGAGTAGAGGTGCGTGAGTACAAGAATTGCGATCACTCATTTGGTTGTATTAGCCCAAGAAAGGTTTGTTGAAGTGCGAAATTTGTGTCACATTATTCTGACAACAATATTGCTTCTATCAATAAAAAATTTCGGGTGCCGGACTATGTGAATAGACTAGAAAGGGCTACGAAACAGCGACCCAGGTTTATCTAGGGCTCATGAGAATAATATGGACCGCCATTTTACTACGGGCAGTGGAATTCCGGCCTCACGAATTATCTCATAATTAGAGTCCACTGAGTCTTTGAGTGTCTTCCTGTTAGCCTGAATGTCCCATCAGACATATTTGCCTTGCGGTCTTTACTGTGGATGCGTCGAAAACCTGAAATTCAAAAGACTATTATCATCTTCAAGTTAGCAAACCATACATTTGGGGTACCCCTGTTTCCTGTCTTAGGTACCTGAGGTTACCACCAACCGTATTTTATCTCGTATTGGAGGTTTTTTCCCCAGTTATGCCACAAAGTTTATTGTTTTCCTCACCAAAGGGAGTGATCAGTCTCAACTATAACCCTATTTAAATAAACGCCGGAAACCTACACTTTTTTCCACAATCTGCAAATGCAATCAAACCCCAGTCGGTCATTAAAGATCATCGTATTAAATAGAAAATCTAAACAAAAGCTTATACTCGGTGTAAAGGAAATGGTGAAGACCTTACGTGAACGGTGCGGCATCGGTTATAATCGATAAGGTGACGGATTCAGGTCACCGATTCAGAATTAAGGTGTAAAGAAAACTGCTACAGAGTGACGGGTACAAACTCAAAACAGCCTAGTGAGGCTTGGTAGGACCACATATGAATCTATATGGGATCGGTTTATCTGGTAAAAAAAACTCGGCTTACTAGGTTAACGCCAAACTTTGAGCCATAATTTTGCATGCCAATCTGGCATCAGACATCAAATGATTGCATTTATGTATCCCGCGGTGGCTACCCAATCGAGTTGTGAATCTTTACAGTTATTAGTGATTATTCTGAACAAGTGAGGGGCACTGATATAACTCGCAGTGTGCAAACAGCCTACCAGGAAATGCCTAACAACTTATCCGACTGGCTCAATGGTGATGTGATGGCTATCAAGTCTTTCAGATGTGAATACGACACCCATTTAACTGTGACCAATTTGACTTGAACAAGGTGAACCTTTATTTTTCGTTACTCCATTTGACCCAAACAACTGGCTGAGAGCTCGTCAAAAATTCAGTCTGCGGCAGAAAATATCCTTGTTATGAACTGATAAGAATAAGGCAAACCGTTAAAACAAGAGATAAGCAGATAATAAGGGAACTCTGACCAATATTACCTCGTTTCTCACACCTTCTACTATCACCATAATGATGGGGAAACCGAGACTAATCACTTCTTTCAAGGCACCATGGATTCAAAATAGACGAAACTCGTTACTTATCAAAACATAGTGAGAAGTCGCAAAAGAGAATACAAAAATCTAGTTTTCTCCTACTTTTCGGGAAAAAATAAATGGAATTTTTCGCTTCTTATGCACCCATAAAGAATAACTTAATATTTTTGGACGAAGAAACTACAGGTGAAGTTTTGCCTACCATACATGATACCAAAACTGACATTATGGGAAGTTCAGCTTTGGCCGGTACTGCGCTGTAGCCTCTTTTGAAGAGAATTTCACTTTGAATTGTGCGTGATTTAAAAGTTACTCCAGAAGAGTGAATTTTAGAGATGGCTTGTGATTGCTACACTGGGCGTTTTTTACACTGAAGCTCACACATGTTCATTGAGATGACATGGGAGAACTTTCCGGCAATGCAGTAGCTTTTTGCATTAGGTCACCCTTTCTGGTGGTTAGCGTTTCCGTGAGTGCGACAAAGCCTGTCTCTTTGTACTTTATTGTAGAGTGAGCGTACAACATTTGCTTCTTTGAAGGTAACTGCACCTTTGGCATCAAATTTGATGGTCAATAGGTCAGTTATATTTAATGCAATAAGCGCACGCGAACATAGAGGCTATTGGATATCAGTCCTGACTGTAACATAATCAACTACGGTAATCATGCCCAACTGAGCTAATTTTATGCACTGCACTCTGACAACTACCCGTAAATTGATCCACACTGGAAAATATATTTATCAGGATAATCGCTTGGCGCGACCTTATATATCACCGCATTTTTTATCCCCAGTTCAGCTGATATGCGTTTCCATCCACATCCCTGTTCAAAACAGATAGTCCCTCCAATTTTTCCATCGATTGGGTTTGAGTTTTAGGCAATCAACTCATTTGCTTCTGACAGGCTTTGATGAACAATCAAGTTTCCTAATAACTTGAAAATGATGTCCCAGGATAACTGATATCGTTATTTTTTGCTCAAAATGCTGCCTTGTATGAGACGAATGTAGCATCACACCCAGCACTAAAGATGAGAGGGGAAAAATTAATTTCCTGAAAATTCATAGTTTGAAATACCGTTATAAAATAGCTTGTCAATTATCAAGGGCTGATTCATCACAAAGCGAATTTATACAATGACGTTCTAGATGAATGGATTAAGGACCTTTGTGTAGTAAACCTACTTGAAAAATAGTTGTTCATTGTAGATGTTCGAGAAACAAAGCCGGTGTGAACCATTGAAAGTTGGTACCAGAACTCTGGTGGAGCCATGCTGAACTCTATATTTTACTATTTCCTTATTAGGTAATCAGAATGGTTGATTAACGCACCTTCATAACATAAATACGGATTGAGTTCGTCAATAAAGTAAGGTGTCATATGATTGAGACTGGAATTAATATGTCTAACTCAGTCTGATTTTTGATACAATAAAAATTGTCAGTATTAAAAAGTTGCCCCATCACTTTTCCAAGACTTAATTTTAATTTACAACTTTGAAAGATGGTTACGCTTGCAAGCTGTGCTGTAGATATCCCCTTATACTACGTTCACCTGCGAGGCTACTGCAATCCACAAAAACTAGCATTTGACATGCCACGCAACCTTTAGAAACAGGGTAGTTTTCACTTGAAAAACTAACTGAGAAAGTCATCTCGTAATGGGGCTATTAATTTGCAGGTAAGAGTGGTTTATCTGATCATCGAGCTTCGCAATCTGCTTGAAAATGCTTCGTTATCTTTCAAAGGGGCGTCATTAGTGCGCGGTTGGTTGGAAGAAACAGCATGAAGGTATTCAAATTGGAGAGTCCCGTTTTGACGGGAGACAAGTGAATTAACTCTGCAGCACATGTAAAAACAGTTTCAACGAGAAAGAACTACGAATGATAGGTTGAATCCTTGTTGTTTCTTTTTATGTGCAGGTGTAGTTCTACAGCCCAACAACGACAGATCGTCTCGGTGGGAAGAGAAGCGTTAGGCAAAACAGTTCTTGGCTCACTGGGCTTACTAACTTTACTTTATCACCACCCAGGACTATAGGTGATTGAGACCGTCAGCTTCGTTTGAGTTCGCTTGCTGGTTGTCCTCATACACCCCATATGATGCTACGATGTTTGTGGGATTTAATGCAACTGATTCGTTAGACAGGCCTAAAAAAGGAAAGCTCGAGCGTACATGGGACTTCATGCCTCGAATGCAATTCAATTTCACGACAGCCTTTATTGTTCACAATGGATTCAGCATAGTTTTTACTGGGTCGGTGGACCCCTAGTTTGGTCACTCGCGTTAGGTCTCCTACCCGTGCAGTTCTTCGTGTACTTTAATTGATTCGCGTTAGCTGCTTGAAAAGTGAGGATGAGAACCTCTCGGCGTTTACACGCATATTTTCAACAGGGGAGTGTGAGTCCTAACGAAAGCGAGAAGTTCACTCATCGGCTATCCTGAAGATTCACACTGAGTGAAATGAAATGATATTCCGTAAAAGAATGTTTTCTGGCAAACAGCAAATTTTCAGCTTGTGTGAATTTGTCCGTACGGTAGGCGTATGAAGCGTATTCTCAGGAGGATGTCCAAAATACAATGATCTGTTGAACAGAGTGGAGCATGCACTTGGGCAGTGGAGATGTTGATGATATTCGCAAACACGTCAGCTGTGTAGTAAAGTTTTAAGGCGGCAGGACAAAACAGTAATTGCTGGTTAGACCACCAGCATCAACAAAAGATACCTGCATAAATAAATCATAACGGTGCCAAAAATGGATTCGGTTAATCCAAAGGTTTTTGAAGATTGAATAATGTAATAAAAGTTTTTTAAAACTAATCGCATGGCGCTCACTTGGGGAATGAAGCCAATACTGCATTGTCAAGTGACTGACGCATGCCGTAGCATAGCTGTGGCAGAAAATAATGAGCAGCACTAACCTATTTACGCGTACGCCAAAATAACGGACCTACCTTACGACGTCCAATAATGCGGACAGTAATTCCTAGCCCACCACCTGTAAGATACAATAGCCCAGTTGTGAGCGCAACCAGTTTCTTCCAAAACTGTCATTTTTGGCTCCCTGTTGTTTGTGCTTTAAAATTGCGGGCAAATCCATGATATTTCTTGTTAGCCAGAAAACTGTACTGGAGAGCGTCACCGGGAGTTGCGTTCCTCAAGCCTAAGAGCAACTAACGAAGCTGCATGATGCATTCTATACCTTCTAACATTATTGGGAAACTCACGCTCCCTTCAAAGCTCTATCTTTCGGCCAACATCCTCGTTGAGGAAAGCGAAAAGCATTTTAGGTAACTGCGGCTTTGATTGAACACAATCTGGTAGAATGTACGGTTTAGCACAACAGAAGATAAACCATTATATGTACACAAAAAGAGGTGAATCTCAAAAGTGAAGAGCCTGGCCAAGTTGAGGTTGATTTTGTCATCTGGAGGTACATAAGAATACGGATGGTGAAACGCACAGTTCGTTCGCAGGGAAGCATCTACTACTTCGATTTCCTCTGAGAAATCGTCTTTTTGTTTCCGGACCAATGCTTTCAGGAACCTTATGACCTTTAGGGTGTGTCCACAATTGAGCTTGCTTTTCTCAAAGCCTTTCTTGTAACAGTGAACGCCTCCATCCAGACACGCTGGACGGATAAAATGACTAGGATGAATTAGGTTCTCAACAGTGCAGGTTCTCTCCGTGGCAAATTGAAGGTAGCATGGGGTGACTTTTACCCATGGTGATGTGAGTGCTTGCAACGAGCAACAACTTCCTTGAATATAAAAAATATAGATGCTAGCTCTATGCAGACGTGTTGCAAAGGCAGGAACATGTTTGCAACTGCCTCTGGAGAGATAACGTTTCGAAGTTATTTATACAGGGAGAGTTCAAACTTAAGGACAACAACACAAATCTCGGTTAAAATTGACTGTAAAATTTTAAACTTCCTAGGCCCATGGAGGTGTGCGAGTGTGCGGAAATCTAAAGCCTCCGCAACACTATTGTGGCGCAGCCTGTTCACAAGAAACTGCTCAAAATTCAAAATTCGTGTGGCGGAATCTACGCCGTAACAAAATGCAAATCGTCGGAAAACGAGGCACGGCACCAGACAGTTCAAACTGACATCACACAGGGTTGTTTCTTCTAAAGATTGTCCTTGTGTGCGCTTGTCGTAGTAACTAAGACAGCACAGTCGGTTAAAAGTGTGGTGTTTACTGATCCCTTTGGAGTGTTCGTTGGATTTCCATTCATTTACTGGGCCAATCTTCTGAGTGGTCTTTACCCACGAGGCAGTTTGCGTGTGTTTCTGAAATTAGTTGTCATTTCCCATTTTTTCCAATGCTTCCAAACAAGAAGTTGGACTTCGACTTGCCTAATTGGCACGAATAAGCAGACCATTAAAGTTAGATTTGGGGGTACATATCACGGGGATCTTGACGACCTAAGACATAGCTAAAAGGGATTTCACTCAGATGGGTGCAACTTAGCATGCTTTATAAGGCAGTTGAAACGATCAAGAAACAAAATATAAAATTTCTAGACGATTGGTGTCTCCACTAGGAGGAAACCACATGGCTGTTGAAAGTTGACTTGGTGTTAACGGGAAGCGCAATTAACCCCCCCCCCGTGAACACCTCGGTTACGATGTTCCCCAACTATATCTGTTGCATGAAAGTCATCTCTTATTTCGGTTGACAGGATATTCAAGAAATTGCGGCGTATTTTAATGATGGGAAGCTACTCACGGGGCTGCTGAAAACTATTTCTCCTTCAGGGGATTCATCCGGGTAACTCGAATCTCCGTCAACCCATTGTTCTATTTGAACGCCAAAATTTACGCAGCTGGTGTGAAACACTGATTTTTAAATAAGGCTGGCGTTGAAGCGGACTAAAATGAAAGGTGGATTTAGCCGTTTACTGCTTTTTCACACCCAAAAGTTATTTCTTCAAGATGTATTCAATACTTAAACATAAAAACAAACGCCGTTTGTGGTAGGGATACAACTCAGGCTGCGTAAGCTCTCGTAGATTTGTTAAAACGCGAACGCGAATCAATACAGAGTACTGAGATGACTTGGGCCGTTCTCACCTGGTAAGACGTAACTCTGAATTAAGAGGTCCACTAACCGGTTCGTATAAAAAAATTCTGAATACTCGGCCACTGAAAGACAGGATCCATCTGAACTTGTGCGCTTTTTACAGGAAACCACGTCCATTTAGTTTAACTTTCATAACAAATAGGAGCTGCCTTTCCTTCTTAGACCTAGGTTTCTCGTTAGACAGAGGACGGATTCATGAATACCAGCAATCGGCAAATCTAGATTGGACCCCGATTTTCTTTGCAGTCCGGTTTCTCTGACATGACAGATTTTGTTTCCGGCAAATGAGATCGACTATGGATTTTCTGACCTGCACACATCTACTACTGTCCTGATACTTTCTTCCATCACAAAATTTGTAGCTTCGCTTGATGCAAGTTCCAGTCCCGAATGATAAGCATTCCCATACAAGGTACACAGGCGTTTTACCCAATAACTCGCTTTGTGGGGAGTAGCTGTTGACTTACTCAGCTTTCCGCGACAAGAGGTAGAGCTGTGTGCGAGTAAACAACAGGAGAACCTATGGGTCACGGGTTGCGGTGCTTCGGTTGTTCAGATGTGTCTTACATACCAAGACACCGGATGATGCTCGTGTATGTAGTTTGCACGTCATCCAATCTATAGTAGTACCAAATTCAACGATCAAATGTCCACTCCAGCTGTCCATGGCAGAAACACCTAGGGGAAAACTTGATCCCACATCGAATCTAACTAGATTATTCTCGTGAAATCTGCCAGATATACATGATCCTTACAATTTGGATTACTGGACAGATGTTTTTAAGCTTTTGGAACATCTTGCTGACTTTGAAGTCCATTTGAATACTAATAAATCAGAGCTCAACATTTTCAGTGTTGATGATCTTTTTTCATCAAGTTATGAGACAATCCTTGTTTTGAGAACTAGTATGTAAGAGGTAACAAGTAGCAGCAAATGACAGTTGAATTTATCCACATGCATTTAAAACCCGGTAGCTAAGTCTCCGCATCACAATCAGCCTGAAAAATGAGTTAAAGCTGTGGTAGCTAGAACTGTGATCGATCGGCTACTGCCGTTGAAGTCACTTGAGATGGCCTGTAGTTTTACAGCATAAGTGCATTTGGATGTTATTCTGTTCTAGGTTACTGTTACTGCCTGTATCGTCCTATCAAGTCATCGGTCGCAAAACACGTGCAGGTAGTAGTTATGTCAAAAACGTTGTTACACAATTCGGAGTAGGCCAGGTAATTGCCATATTCTCGATTCGACCGAATTAAAAAATGCGGTGTGCTTCGAATGATACGTGCTGCCACCACACGTAGCTGTTATTGTGTCTCACTTCATATGATGTCCGGTAATTCAAGCTTGACAACACAAAATCAGGATTACCAGTTTAGTGTTAACACTGTAGAGGTTAATAAAGAGGTTCGGTGTTTCTGGGAATAAATGGAAAACTTGCGATTTCCGTATTAGCACTCAAAATGCTATAGAAATTCTATGTTTTATAGAGCTTCATTCGACCAGTTTTGAAATGGTATGAAGTTTTTTTATTGATAACTGTAAGTAAATTGATATTTTGCATATGATGTTACCAATTTATTTTCAGAATGTAGTGTGACCAAGATTGACCACAGTCACTTTTGTTTTGGATTCTGTGTGGTGTTAACTGCTGTTGTGCCTATACACACAAAGACAAGGAACAATAGCGGTGAGACTAAAAGACTGAAGTATAAAACTATTTCAGAGTTTATCAGGTTATATTTTGACTCATTGTGTACGGCAGAAGTTAAGAGCGGCAGATTTTGACACGGTCGTCCGTCATGTTCAGCGTTAATTCTAAGAGTTAAAAGGCTTTACACGTCCGATTCGCTCGTAATCCAAATAATTGCTGCCCTCAGCGGTGCGTTTTCCTGAAAATTTCGCACTAATTCTCTCGTGGTCCGTTAGATCATTGTCTAGAAAGGTTGGCGAGAATTCCTCAAACTAATGTTTTTGTTTGATCCAATCTGATTGTAGTTCATCTACTGCCGTTCCCATGTGGTTCTGCGCTAATACGTTCCCTTGTTCACGCTCCACAGACGTATTTCAATAGAACCGACCTATTGTTCATTTGGCTCATCGCCGGTTCACATCATTTCTCATTGACAGTGCGGCAGGTGTAACCCTTTAGCTCCCTACTTAAGCCCAAATCTTCCCGTTTCACAATCTATAGGAGGACATTGTATTCATAATACTGCCCTAAAGTGTGCTGGCTGTATTAGCGATTGGCACTCCCACAGCATTTTCGACAATTATTCTACGGGTTCACGGGTTGGTTTTCAGAAAATATGAACGCATCTCAAGGCTGGAGATGTCAAAATAGCAGCGGGCGGAAATGTGTAATGGATAACGGGTGACCGCATTGGTACCATGCGTCATATAGATAGACTTCCATCATATGAGTGCTTCTTGGTCCTGGTTCGCCAAGTTGGGCCTAACTTTACCACCTATTATTCGCTAATATGGATGCACGTGATCGCCTGTTGTATGCTCTTTTGCCTCAAAAGATCAAGAAATGGTTGATTCTGTCTTCTTGCACACATACCATCATTTTCAGCACCTGATGTTCAAACCCTGGGATGGTGTTCTTTGATTGAAATTCCCATCTTATGAAGTTGTAAATAAGATCGATTCAAATATAGCAGCTGGTTTTGAGGCTAACTGAACATATATGGCTGGTTTCTACCAATTTACTTGGCTAAATATTCACCCAACTTTGCCAGTTCCCTGAAAAAGCATACAAGCTTGGATATATCAATAGAATTTTGAATGATTTAACGGAGATTATACCAAGCAAAGCCTGGTACGAACATGTCACTATTCATCTGTAAAAAGCTTTCGTTCACTTGACGGCATATTTCTTGGCAAACTGTGCAAATGCGAAAGTACTTGTTTGCAAAGATTTCGTTATCAATAATTG
The DNA here is from genome assembly GCA_004794785.1 of Opisthorchis felineus. Lineage (NCBI taxonomy): Eukaryota > Metazoa > Platyhelminthes > Trematoda > Opisthorchiida > Opisthorchiidae > Opisthorchis > Opisthorchis felineus. The sequence goes on from SJOL01007204.1 coordinate 411,972, forward strand.
TAAGGCACTAAAAATTTGGACCAATGCGGAACCCAGTGGAGACCTTCACAGCTTTACCAAGCAGTTTCAAAAACGTTTCTATGAATTCATACCTACCGACCTTATAACACCATTTTTCCTAGTTCTTTACAGCACATTGCTGTTCTACGCGTGGTTCCATCTGTTAGAATGTTCAACAGTTTGAAGTCCGTATCCTGGGCCAAAGGATCAATAATGCTTTATGAAACATGCTTTTTTAGTACATACTTTACCGCAGAAGTTGAGGTAACCGAAAATGCATTAAATCGTATTAGTTGACCTCTTCTCAGGTTTTTACTTTCCCAGAAGAGATAAAATATTGGATCATGAGTGAAGGGAAACTCTGTGTAAACTCTCCAGTTCGCAGATGGCCCTTGAAGGAGGCCCGTGCTGCCGGAAGTTCTTTTCAAAGCGCAAAGTATCGCAGTCAATAACAATATTACTCCCAAGTCACTTTAACTATTTTATCAAAATAGTATAAACCTTTCTAATTTCCTGTCTTTGTTGTTTGTCCCCACCCCTGTAACGTACAATCAGTCCTTCTTCGAGAAAATTAGCTGGCAACAGCATTATTTCAGTGTCAATTCCTTCATTTCCTTAGACTTCAGATGGTAAGCCTCACGGATGTTTCTTATAGGTGTTAGCAGTTGCGGAATCCATTTGAGGTAGCAACAGGTCTCAAAGTGTAGCAACAAGACCTTGATTAAGAGTGGAAGATTAGATATGTATAGTTTTGGCATAACTATTCGAGCAAACGATCCGCACACAAAAAACATCACTCAGAAAAACGTCGCACTAAAGTTGTATGAAGACTGCAAATAGAATCGGCTTTGCATGGCAAAGGTGGAAGTAAAAAGAATATTAGAAACATTCAACAAGCAAGCAAGAGTAAATTTTGGGCCCAGTTTGAGTTCCTATCTATATGTCATGAATAACATGCCAGGGTTCAACCCGAGTGTTTGAAATGCTCACTGTGTGTCCAAACCTGCATTTCTGTCGGGCCGTGAGGATAAGCAGTCCAAAAAATACATATTGTGGTGCACCAACAAATTTATAAATGGCCATCAAAAACAAACTCTTAAAAAATTTCATACAATAAATTCTTTTGACCTCATCTCTCAACACAGCATTCAGCATAATCGAAAACTATCACCTTTGTATTAAAGGCAGTTTAACTGGTGAGCTGGATTGGTACAACTTTCTCCACAGACCGCATCAGCTAAGCAATACGAATCAGCATTGTTGATAAAAAGCCGACTCAAATTCCGAGTCAGACTGAGAAGTGGGATGCTAAAAGTAGCCGACTGTTTGGTTCGTCACTAGTGCATCCTCAAACACACTTGTGTGCAAAACGTGGATCTTATTTGTCCAATAAAAGTGCACTGAATTACTTCTATGGAGCCAAAGCAACCACACACTGCTCAGGCATGAGGAATTAATCATCTTCGTCTTGTTCCGACAAGAAGTTCGTATCCAAAACTGAAATTCGAATTCCTCGCGGTTTTAGCGTTTAGTAGGGCATTTCGTGATGCTATATCTGTCAGCGCAACGAGTGATAAGTGTTTCTTTCAAAAATGAGATGAACTGAATCAATTGTTTGTCATTTCATATAGACCACCGAAATTTTCCATGTTTGCGACAGAAGTGTGCACGCCTAGTTTAAAAATGCTAATTTAAGCCAAAACATTTATCTTAGTAGCAGCTGCTTTACGCTAACAACCCTTAATTTATAAGAATTGGTGTTTAAACGTTGAGCATACACTTATCTGAGCAAGAACTCGCACACCAAACGCAATGTAGTGAGTCGTCTGTAGATCGTTATTTCAAATAACATCCATCTCTTTTTCCATAAAGGAAACTACTCACAAGGTTGCTGAAAATGCTTTGAGTAGTAGTTTACCTTATGAAAATATACAGTGATATCTCGAATATCGTACCAACTGAAACATAAGGCGGCCTTTGCACAGAACATTCAGTTGAAGTATATCATAAATGAGGGATTCAATTCAGTGTCCCGTGGAAAAAACGTTGACTTGCAAATGAGTGTATTTGTCACGATTAAGGCAAAACTTGACTTGGACTTATCAGAGATGATCGGGCATTGACAATGAAAAAACTGCAGTTTATGATATCCCCCTAAAATGCTTTTGGTACCCATTGTTACTTTACCGTATTTTCGGCCTGAGTTAGTGCAGCCTGCAAGAAAAAAACCAAGTTGAATCATGGTTTATTATAGCATACTCCAAGTGTATTAGTGCATTAGCTTTCCTCTTTATATCTGGGGCCCATTGGGTACAAATTAAGTGATCAAAGCTTTTTGTTTTCCAAAATCCCACACTCATACGCACTGTCAACACCGGTTCCTTGGAAAACATTTTGGAGCGTGATGTTTGGATTAGTTCATTGTGGTTAGATGTTTTACTGTGAGAGTTTCACTATTAATCAGGGCTACATCATCACTGTGTTGCAGCGCTCCACTCTGTTTCAAAAGGACGCACTGATAACATTAACCCAAATGTTAATGAAACGCCCATAAAGTTTGCTACCCTTGGCGAACAATTATTCTGCCTACTGAGCGAAGTTGGACACCAACATTTTTTTCTAGGTCAAAGGTTGAGCTATTTTCAGGATTCTTTAGTGAAACACAAAACGAAGTCTTCTTTTGACGTGTACGGTAAGGGTCCAACAAAATTGTATTCCTTGTTCTATTACAATAACTTCATACCAGATCTCTAGACTCAAAGGCATTTCTGAGATACCGAGCAGTAAGGAAAGGGAAACAGAACGTGATTTATGAAGTTTAATACTAGCTGTCATCTTAGTAGGAAAGGCTTACCAGCACTCTTTTCATTGTCAATAGCAGTCGATAAATCTGCGGATTAGACGACTTCTGATCACATGAGAAAACCGAGTATTTATAACAAAATAAATAAGTGCTGCTTCGTTGACTGAAAATTATCCAATGAGAAACAAATATTTCTGCATGAATCTGTGCTCAACCAACCAATCAGAATGGTTTTATGACAGCATTTATTTCCTCTGTCTCTCTCTCTTAGAATACGTGGTCTTATCTTATCCACGTGCTCATATCAGGAATGTAACATGCATACTCAGAGAAGAACAATCTATTACTTACTGCTGTTTTTTCCGATGGACTTAACTACTGATAATTAGTCACCAACAATTATTATCCGCGATTTGTAGGCACCGACTAATAGCATAGTAAGTTTGTCATGAAGAAATTCATTGCAGAGTAATCCTCAGTGATCCGCTTCAGTCACGAATTTCAGGGGACAGATTATTTGACCAATGATGTATGTATGATTTAGCTGATAGTTTTCCGATAAAAAGGGATGATCAAATAATCTGTGGTTGCGGAACTACATTCAAACTGCCTTGAACTGAACGTCGTTTATAGGATTTTCACATCAAGATGTTACCAATGCAGAGGAACCAAAATCTTGCTAAATTTTTCGCTAAAACTAACTTATATTGAAAGAAGGTTGCAAAACAGTGGAATTTACGAAACGGAGCATGAAAGTTTTCCGAACTTTCGGTCTGTAGATATTCCAACTACAGAGTTGGACATGCTCGAAATAAAGCTAATTTAGGCGACGTTATATGAAGTCCCTTATCTAGCTCATTTATTGCACTTTTCTTCCTATTCACGGGAGTGTCGATCTTTCTTTGCCAAGCTAGTTTAAAAGATGTCGTCTTCCAATTTCTTTGTATTCTTCCTTGTTTACGAATAACTTTTAAAAAGCTTTCTCCTTGTCCACCAAATTAAAAATGCGCATTTCATTGGTAGTACTGCTTAACATATGCCATTAATGTGAAAAGATGAAAATCTATGCGCTGTGCAGTAACAAAAGACCACATACAAGACGGGTATTGGGGTTGAATAACGGCGTTAACAAAAGCGCTACATCAGTAATAACATCACCGGCATGCTGCATGAATGCCACATTTGCTGACTCCTTCTGGTGAAGTAGCTTGGATGAGATGCATCGTTATCTACCTCAGAACTTGCAAAGAAGTGTTTCACCTTGTGCACATTTCGACATGCAAATCTATAGCTTTACGTCCTTTTGAATTATGATATAAAATAAGGAAGATAAATAACTTCGCTTATAACCGGCTGGGGTAAATAAGATCTAAAAGGCAAATCTCGAATGTCAATTACGCCTTGAAAATGCTTAACTAGGAAGTTCCCGATGTCCCTGTCTGAAAACTGTGGCATGAGATCAAGGGTTAATATCATTATCAAGATTCTTTTGAAAAAAGCCCCAAATTCATTCGGTCGTCGGCTATCGTGCCACATTTGTGGCACTTGCGCCTCAAAATTTTAATCTTTGTTTTCGACTGAACTGGAACGAGATGATTCAGTGGTTAGAGCGCGAATTTACTGATCGGAACGTCCGTGGTCCGAATCCGACCGCTACCTCTCGACTTCCCCTGTCTAGGCTTGGGCAACCTGGCATTATTCCGGCCCCCGTGCTTCCTTCTGGTGGCATGGCAGCTAGGAACCGAAAGGGTGCTACAGACGAACGATTTTTTTCGGCCGAACTAATGTGGAAAGCTACAGAGGTCTCTACCCTAATTCAGATGCGATAGTATGTTCTTAGCCAGGTAATTCCCAGCAGGTGGGTGAGAATTAAAAACTCCGCAGCTGAAGGCAAAAATTTCTCCCAAGCTTTCAAATGCAGAGGAACAAATATGACCGTAGAGGAAACGATCTATCATTTATGGAGTGCTGATTTCTCCTGTTCTGACTACTCATGAGTAACGGGATTTATGTCCGTTTTTTACAGCGCCATTTCGTTTCCTTGCTACTCGCTCCCCGAGTTTTCGCTCCTTCGTAAGGTCTACCTATTCTCTAATATCTGATGTCAAGATTTTGCTGCATGTCGGTTTTCAGGCTTGTGTTAGCTCTACCTCTTTTTCCGAGTGTCCGCTCTTACGGAAGAACAGACCTTCCGGGGATCGAACTCAGAGCTCTTCGGACGGCACGCGAGCGTGTTATTTTCTACACCGACTCGACGCCTCAAAAGACCCTATTTTTGCATTCACTTTATACCGCATCCGCCAAATAGCCTTTGTTGCGATTTGTTTCAAATGGATCCATGCGCGCAATCCGATTCGGCACGTTGCACGGGCTGCTGCATCACACCGTCAGCCAGACAGTTCCTTACCTCCCTAACGCACTGATTATTTTCCGCACTGTTATCTCTGTATACGGCCAGTTTATACTAACTGACTGGCCGTACTTAAAGCCCTGATGCCCCACTGACAATTTTTCCGCCACTGCCGACTGCGCTATTTTTGATGACCAATTCTCGACAGTTCTTAATACAGCATCTACATCCCTCGTAAATTTGTTCCTTCTGCCCACTTTGGCGGTTTACTTCATGTCAGTTTTGCTGGTTTTCACTCGACGTTCCAGTAGACCAATCATTGCTCCCCACAAGCTCTGGAGGAGCCTCAGTATTCGCCGCCGATTTACCAGGAAAGTTTTGCAATATTCAATGTAGATACTGTGTTCTCGGAGGTAGGTTTTTCGGATACTCATCCCCAAGTTGAGATGCAAGATGGCCGTAAAGAGTTTGTAATCATTAACACTCAGCGTTGTTTATATCAATACAGCTGCTTGCTATTCGGAGTGTAATGTGCTCCTGCAACCTTCCAACAAATAACCGATAACAGATTGTACGAAATACCCTCTGCTGTGGAGTATGTGAATGGATATCATCTTCAGTAAATGAAGCGATTTCGCAGTAAGCACTCAAACATCGTTTTTGGCCAGATGCATTAAATAATGGATCACTTTGTCAAATAAAAACTGTGGACCTATCCTGCCAAGCAAAAACCACCTTTGATGTTTTGTCAGTGCCCGTAAATGTCATAGTGATCCTTTGAAAACTGTGATAACTGGGCAGCTCCCAGCCCCAACTGATGCGCCAGCATCACAGTTCTCTCTTGATTTGATCACTTATCTACCGTGCGTGGACTACGAGCAATATTAAATAGGCTATTACAAAACAACGTGAAGTGGTATGGGTCATCACCAGGTTATCAATCGGCAAACTTTTGCGATGCTAAATTTTTAATATTCCACCGACTCACTATAACGCCAGCCTTTCTAGTCTTGTTGCAGCCGATGCATCCGACTAAGAATGGGTGTGGTTTCCACAGATAAGCTTGCCAAAGGCAGTCAGAAATCTGTCTATTATGCCAGCGGCATCATCGTTCCAATTGACTGAACTTATAGCCAATTTGGAAGTGTCTGGCTCTAGTCCATGCTGTTAGGAAATTTCGCGGAATCCTCCACGGTTGCTACTTTATATTGTGTTCCATCCATGGACAACCTATTTCAATTTTCCGCTCCAAGGATGACGTGCATGTTCATACCGCAAATCGACTACAGCGCTGGGCAGTAGCGCTGGTCCTCATTATAAAGTGATAATGTCTTCCGGTTTTGGTTACGGTGATCCCCTATAGTATCTGATCTCCAGACCTATAATGATACCGGATGACACGACCATAGCATCGGATAGGGTGGACGCCGATGTGCGGCACATGATAGGAGATTCTCTCTAAAATTTTCCAATTATTTTTTTCATAAAGCTTAGTTCCTACAGATCGAACCAACTATTTCAGTGAGTGATATTCTTTCTTCGTTCTTACTGGGCTTATAAGGCTGGTAGTGCAGAATAATGTCCTATATACCCAAGGAGCATCCGCCAACAATATCATGTTCAGATATTGCGTGGTAATTTGACAACCTTGAAATCCACAGTACTGCATCAGTTGAACGTCGGGATGTCAATCGATGTAAGCTGTGCTTACCCGCCTGACATCCATTTAGACCGTTGAATCACGGCCCACTGTTACCACAACTGAAATTTGGATGTCACATTTATGATAATTTTTTAACGGAGCAAAGTAACCAGGCGGTAGGGACAAACAAACACTCATCCACCCGTAACGGACACGTGACCAGACTTTGTATTTTTGATTGCTTGTCACACATCACTCTGATTAGTTGATCTTCGTTGTTGGGATTCAGGTCCACCAGTCATTGTTCGCGACTATTTGGCTGTGCTGCATGTTCTAATCCGTGCACACTTTTACACTCGTTCAACGATCCTTTGGCGGTCATTACAGGGAGCCTGCAGGCAAAATGGAGTCGAACTTGCTATCGCGAAGTGCGAATTAACACGAATCGGAGCTAAATCAAGCTGTATTAAATCAGAAGTCATTATGGACCAACTTGAAACCTGCATGCCGACTTTAGTGACCGCCGATTCATTCACAATTTGTCATCCAGTTGAAGATACGAGTGATTTTCACAATTGGTCTCTTAAAATCACAAGACAGCTTAGAGGCCGAACCGTCTTCATCTAACTGGATATATTTACGCGCCGTTTGGCAAAGATTTGCAGGCAGAATAAAAGTTTCGGACGATTAGAAATTAGTTAGCTAATAGAGAATGTTTGACTACAGAAAAATAGTCATTATCAAACTATTTAGTCCTGGAAATGACCCAGCCGCTATACGGACTCACTTACAAAGCCGTCTTGGGCAAAATCCCAGTGAAGGAGATTCTCTGATCTGCAAATTGAAGTTGAAATGGACAATTATGGGGCCAATCTAAAAAAACTGAACTAGCAAATGTCACAAAACATCCCAACCATAATCACGTTTTGATCTTATCTGTGATCAACCAACTAACAGGTTTGCTTACTTCTTCATCCCAGAATTCGTCCCATAAGTGAGAAAAGAAAATAGTCCCAAAATCTCATGCGGTCAACAAAACACATGTAGCCTATAAGACAGAACAATTCACAAGATTTCATCTTTCTCAGAAATATCTACCAGAGAGGTTAGTGAACAGGTGACTAAGTGATGTGGATTCAATGACAGAATGCTGACTGGCACCATATTCTTCCTGAGTGCAAGTTAATCACGCGAATGGTCAGCCGTTCGTAGATAAATGGTTCACCTGTTAAATACTATCCAGGCGTGGGACAGTTCGAACGTCCCCGCGAATATGGAAAATGAGCACTGCTGGTGATACTTTATATATATATGTAACTGTATATATGATTTGTACAATTATTTTCGACTTTTCGGCATAGGTTGGCTTCAGTTATTGGACGAAATTTCAATTGGAAAAAACGCTAAAATCTCCCATGCTATCGAAGTTTGCAATCACATCACTCAAAATTCACTCCAAAATCTCTGTACTTTCTGATAATTATATTTCATACAAAGCCTTCAAGTGAGCGATTTATTAATTTTGACTGAAAAGACTGAACAAGTTAAAGCACACACAAAGTCATCCTATCGCAACCTAGGAAATAGGTCTTCCCGGAAGCTGCTGACTATGGAGATATCTGGGCTTCATGATGCAACTGGTTAAATACAATGGTGCAATGACCACTGGCTATTTAAGCAAATCGGCTGAATTACTTATCAGATGGATGACCCTCCTGAAACCTAAATAAATTAGGATAATATTTTTCTCAGTACAAAACGGCAAGCTGCCCCAGCAAGACGGATCACCAACCTTATTTCCAAACTTTGGACATATTTATTCGCTCCAGTCTGTCCTGACAAATGGAAGGAGAAACAGTAGAAAGGCAAAGTTTACCGAGAACTCTTTAAGCCCTGCAGCGTAAACATAATGTTGGTGGACTGAGTGGAAAAGTGTGTTTTAGATGGAACCGTCCAAGCAGTGCAGTTTATGAGTGTTTTTAGACAGGCGTTGCGAAAGAAATGCTATGAAAGCATTTCATAGCACTACGCTTATTTATCCCATCAATCGTGGTTCTTTGATTCGGGTAACAGCACGAAATTAGGGCTCACTGTTGGGAGATTTGGTTGACAAGGAAAATGCGCCAATATGTCTCCCGGTGACAGCAGGGACAAATTTCAAATTTTGGAACCTGTCCGCCGATTTTGTTATTTGCAAAAGGTGGAACCAAGTTGCTCAGAGGACTGACGGCTTTGAGTGATAAAAAGGTTGTACATCTAATCAGCATTGTTTAATCGATAGCTTACCTGACTCAGATCAGCAGGGCTAAGAAAATGTTAGTGTTCCGAACATTCCTTAGGTTCTAATGGCCAAACATTGCCCGAAGAATGCATTTCTGTGGCGCTTTACAGCAAGTTTGGCGTCCACGCTCCCGCGTTATACCCAAGATATAACAGACATAAAATACTCTGTACCTCCTCCTGAAAAGCATCGAAACCTATCTGGCATCAAAATGAATAGTGACACGTTGGCCAGAACTTCCAATATATTGGCAGAACTGGAGCTACGAATTACTAAATTAAAAATACCCAAAGCCTGCATTATACAGGGTAACACCTGCTTGAACATATTGTATCCACTCTGTATTATGCACTTATTCTTGAGTTATCGATTGCGTAACCTTATAAAACGTCCTGTTCAACTGATTGATACATTCTATCTGCAATGTTTGGTTAGGATTATTTAGACGACTAACATTTGGGTTGTTCTGAATGCAAAAGACACATTATTCGCAAAATCGTGCGCCGGTAAGGTTGCGTGTAGCGGATAACTGCTGTACTGCTAGTTAAACCGAGCTATGCAAGAACCGGTAAGGCCAAAGCCGATACATGAAAGTGGTTACTAGGTGAGTAGTGAGAGACTACTCTTCATCGGCTATCAATGGATAGCCCGTTCTAGAGCAAGGGTGTATGGG
>SJOL01007204.1:423278-454175 GCA_004794785.1 Opisthorchis felineus
TGATCTTATCTGTGATCAACCAACTAACAGGTTTGCTTACTTCTTCATCCCAGAATTCGTCCCATAAGTGAGAAAAGAAAATAGTCCCAAAATCTCATGCGGTCAACAAAACACATGTAGCCTATAAGACAGAACAATTCACAAGATTTCATCTTTCTCAGAAATATCTACCAGAGAGGTTAGTGAACAGGTGACTAAGTGATGTGGATTCAATGACAGAATGCTGACTGGCACCATATTCTTCCTGAGTGCAAGTTAATCACGCGAATGGTCAGCCGTTCGTAGATAAATGGTTCACCTGTTAAATACTATCCAGGCGTGGGACAGTTCGAACGTCCCCGCGAATATGGAAAATGAGCACTGCTGGTGATACTTTATATATATATGTAACTGTATATATGATTTGTACAATTATTTTCGACTTTTCGGCATAGGTTGGCTTCAGTTATTGGACGAAATTTCAATTGGAAAAAACGCTAAAATCTCCCATGCTATCGAAGTTTGCAATCACATCACTCAAAATTCACTCCAAAATCTCTGTACTTTCTGATAATTATATTTCATACAAAGCCTTCAAGTGAGCGATTTATTAATTTTGACTGAAAAGACTGAACAAGTTAAAGCACACACAAAGTCATCCTATCGCAACCTAGGAAATAGGTCTTCCCGGAAGCTGCTGACTATGGAGATATCTGGGCTTCATGATGCAACTGGTTAAATACAATGGTGCAATGACCACTGGCTATTTAAGCACATCGGCTGAATTACTTATCAGTGCTGTAAAGTATCAGATGGATGAGTCTCCTGAAACCTAAATAAATTAGGATAGTATTTTTCTCAGTACAAAACGACAAGCTGCTCCAGCAAGACGGATCACCAACCTTATTTCCAAACTTTGGACATATTTATTCGCTCCAGTCTGTCCTGACAAATGGAAGGAGAAACAGTAGCAGGCAAAGTTTACCGAGAACTCTTTCAGCCCTGCAGCGTAAACATAATGTTGGTGGACTGAGTGGAAAAGTGTGTTTTAGATGGAACCGTCCAAGCAGTGCAGTTTATGAGTGTTTTTAGACAGGCGTTGCGAAAGAAATGCTATGAAAGCATTTCATAGCACTACGCTTATTTATCCCATCAATCGTGGTTCTTTGATTCGGGTAACAGCACGAAATTAGGGCTCACTGTTGGGAGATTTGGTTGACAAGGAAAATGCGCCAATATGTCTCCCGGTGACAGCAGGGACAAATTTCAAATTTTTGAACCAGTACGCCGATTTTGTTATTTGCAAAAGCTGGAACCAAGTTTCTCAGAGGACTGACGGCTTTGAGTGATAAAAGGTTGTACATCTAATCAGCATTGTTTAATCGATAGCTTACCTGACTCAGATCAGCAGGGCTAAGAAAATGTTAGTGTTCCGAACATTCCTTAGGTTCTAATGGCCAAACATTGCCCGAAGAATGCATTTCTGTGGCGCTTTACAGCAAGTTTGGCGTCCACGCTCCCGCGTTATACCCAAGATATAACAGACATAAAATACTCTGTACCTCCTCCTGAAAAGCATCGAAACCTATCTGGCATCAAAATGAATAGTGACACGTTGGCCAGAACTTCCAATATATTGGCAGAACTGGAGCTACGAATTACTAAATTAAAAATACCCAAAGCCTGCATTATACAGGGTAACACCTGCTTGAACATATTGTATCCACTCTGTATTATGCACTTATTCTTGAGTTATCGATTGCGTAACCTTATAAAACGTCCTGTTCAACTGATTGATACATTCTATCTGCAATGTTTGGTTAGGATTATTTAGACGACTAACATTTGGGTTGTTCTGAATGCAAAAGACACATTATTCGCAAAATCGTGCGCCGGTAAGGTTGCGTGTAGCGGATAACTGCTGTACTGCTAGTTAAACCGAGCTATGCAAGAACCGGTAAGGCCAAAGCCGATACATGAAAGTGGTTACTAGGTGAGTAGTGAGAGACTACTCTTCATCGGCTATCAATGGATAGCCCGTTCTAGAGCAAGGGTGTATGGGGAAGGGTCATGTACGAAGGCTTGGCATGTTCCAAAACGCGGACATAAATAGGCTGCAATCATAATAAGTGCATTTTAATTATGAGACTGCTTAGTTTGTTGGCTGAATTCAACAAGCAGGACCGTGTTTTACTTAGCAACACCATTCAAATTCTGCTTCCATCACAATACTTCAGTGATTATTTCGAAGCCATTTTGTGCTTACGTCCCACAGGCTTAGAAGGTGCCTAAGCTGCGCAGTTTTGCACTCGGTAAACCGTCCTCGAAACCTGGCGCGCAAATGACTCATCATTAGAAATTGGAACAAAATGCCCTCCTTCGGTCAACAGAGTGGGTTTATCTCTCAAGTTGTTTATAATGTTGACGCTCAGTAGAAGTTTGTGGAAGCATTTGGAAAGTGTCCACTAGAGACATTGTGTACATAGCTAAGAGATTTTTCATGGCATTTTTACAACGACTGTACGTCGAATTTAACATTAAATACCAATCAACCTTACAGTTAATGGAAACATCTTATCATTGAGATAGCCGCATACCTGACAGAATGTCACCTGTACTTGCGGATTATCAAATAACACCTTGTAGCCGATTTAGTGCACAAAGCACTCAAGGCTGCATATTAAGTACTGCGTCAAAGCAGCTCAAATGAGTTTTGAGCTGAGTAGCAGTGAAGAATTTAGGTTGAGCAAAATTTAAACTAGTTCATAAGTAAATAATATTCTCGCAGTGGGTTACACGGAACTATAATAACCTAAACAAGTTGGTTCATATTTGCTCTGCTGCAGGTGGGTTCATTTAAAACACTAAGTGTAACACGAACGGTTTTTGGACGACATGTCATTCATTAACCCTTCTAAGTCGGGATAGGCCTAGACACGCTACTGAGTTCACTTGCTAAGGGATAGCTCAACCTCGATTGACATTGAAGTTGAAGCATGTTCAGCGCAAGATGGCTTATTAGCCTTCAAAATGACACCTCTCCGAAGTTGGAACACTTCTTTAACTTTACTGCAGTGGTCCACACAAAGAGCAACCAGATCATGGATTAAGCAAAAAAACACTCTTTCCTAATATGTCCCCTCTTCAGGGAAATTGCCGTTTGTCGGGCATTGGTCGGGTTACTTTAACACACAGCTGGTTTACATAAATGCCGCCATCCTACCAAACGTTTTTTATACTTAATGGGGACTTGGGACATCCGGAATGCGCACCCACACTGCACAGCCTTACTATTTTACCGGAAGTAAGGTCAGTTGCAGAGCTCATAAATGGTATGTTGGCATGAAGGTGGTAGCGTTACCTAGACTATTGGCTAAATGAATAACCAGCAATACACCATGTCGGCCTCAGGCAAGAGGCGATCGTACCAGCTTCAGCTGGGATCCATGCGTTTTGCGTATGTAAGACGCCCGGGCGACACCTTAAAATTTTTTAATGCAGAAAACAGAGGTTACTTCCCGGCGTCAGTCAAGGTAATTGTAGTGGCTCAGAATCGGTGCGCCACTTCAATGAGTGCTTTGTGTGGACGGTGGAAAAGCCGTTATCACTAGAAAGGCGACTGACCTAAATAAGGTTTTGAGGCAGTACCTTCAACTACAAGAGTTCTGCGTAGCATTATCCGAAGTAGAGTAAACCAACGGGGATGTAAAAACAAACCTCATACTGTAGGAACTTCCAGCAGAATTTTTGGAGGATTGGAGAAAAGTGATCACTTGGTAGCAGACGCGAGTTTGCAGGTTTGGACATATCCAGGCTTTAAAGCCTTGTGACTGGCCGGCATTTATGTTCCGTTAAATAAGGTGAACCTCAGGTAAAGGAAAAGCAATCAGTGCAAGAAAAAATTGTGCAGTACTTGGCCGAAAACCCTGCACCCGAAGTTTTCATGGATGAATGCGATATTTCCCATTACAGATTAGTGAAACCCAGTCTCATTTATTCTGATGGCCGCTCCCTTAAGAAAGCAAATGCATGTTTTTCGGGAAAAATCGACAACTTATTTTTCTGTGTTCCCCTAAGAGCCTTGCCTGCCAATGCCACAGTAGCCTCTTGGCGCTAAGAATCAGAAGCGAATGCGTAGCTTGGTGAACCGGACAATTTTAAATCTCACTGAATTCCAAGGCATTTCACAGGGGAGGAAGCGTTTTTTGCTATGAAGCGTGTACCGACATACACTGTGCCAGTACAGACATACTTAACTGTTATTCCGCTGGTAGCATTCGGGTTCTGTCCAATCAGCAGAATCGGCGCCGTGTTCTGTCCAAGTCCAGCTCAACAGGTGTGACCAGCCTTCCACATGGCGGCCAATGAACACATGAGAAAAGTCTCTTGTGTTCATTTTTGGAGAAATCTCGCACCCTTTTTTGCAAACGACCCTCTCAAAAGACAAAACCAGAGTTCTATGCTTTTTCAACTCAAAGACTGACTAGGACGAAGAATTTGGTACATCTGAGCTTCATCCAGGCAATCAGCAGTTTGCTTTACAGATCACCGCTCACAGGGTGTTTCATTACTTCCTGTAAAAATGAACCGTCGTTTGAGGACGCAGAGGAGAAGGCAGCTTGGATTGAACGGTCCATCGATAAGAGTAGATGGACTTGTGAGATGAACTAATTTGGACCGCTTCGCTTTGCCTGTTTTGCCACCAGAACAAACTTTGTCAGCGTTGGATGGGCAGTTTGACGGGAAAAAAGAAAAGCGGGACTCGTTTAAATTTGGTGTGGCAACTGAATGGATAAGAAGGATGTGAGTGACATTGTCCCTTAAATCAAAGGATGAGTTATTTTGTCGCTTGGCTCAAATGAAGTATACATCTGAGGGTGTGTTTAGCCGTCCGAACGCTTGGAAGGCAATCCTAAATCGGTATCTATAAGCAGTGTGTTGAGAAAAGGAACGCATATCCCTCAGAATACTGTTTGCCTGTGTGTGGTTATAGTGAATCCATGCAACTTTACTACAGTAGCAGGAACTATCTTCCGGCGCTGGTAAAACGAAGGCTGAATATAGAAAATGATTCAGTGTTTAAATGACTTTGAACGTCAGTCTTCGAATTGCCGTGCACAACATGTAGATTTCCAAGATAAAAGAATTAGAAACAACGTCACAACTAACATTCTCACCTTGATTCTGTTTTCTGGAGTAGAATTATACGTACCTCTAAATAATTTTTGGACATATCCCTGTTTTGAAGAAGGGTTTCCAGGTTCCATTGCTTTCATTGCTAGTGTCTGTAAAGGTGCCATTGCCGGCGTGAGTGAACGAAACTCTCACCAAAGAAAAACTCACATCAGCCAAGAAAATGTTACAAAGCACCTACTGTTTATTAGAATAAGCTAGAATTGGTCCCCACACGCAACCTATTCTTCCCTGCTGGAAACGATACACGAGCAAAAGTTACAGTACCCTTGGCCTGAATCTCAGAAAACAATGCCGGCATGTCAAGTAACACGACATTCCTTCGTTGTCGGTCCGTCTGCCGAGCTTGACACTCACGACTCGGTTGCTTAGCTTGACGAACAAGCAAACAAAAATCAAAAATCACATTTGAGCCCAAATGATAGGGAGCGCTCGTTTATCGGTATGCAGATCACAAAATTCTAAACTTTATGGTTATCAGAGAGCGGGAGTGAAAGCTCTGAATTCCAAACATCCTTTACATCAGTTGTGGTGCCATTAAGTGGGGCTGGGCCAAGCACACGTCTGACTTTATAGCCACCACATGCAGCTTACTGTACACTAACAGTGGTTTAAGGGTAACACTAATGTTTTCGGTAACATAAGATGGAATTTTCATTGGTGCATTGTGGGGCGCTGGTTATGGTGTCTATGAAGAAAACGGCTAGACTGGGCAAGCGAATGCAGCACTGATACAATATACTGAACCTAACTATGTGGTGTCTCAAAACGACGAAAATGAGATTGCTTTAGTCAATTCAACTCTGAAAACCATTGGGTTAAGCGTCGAAATTCAGTGAGACTTAAGAAAAATCTAAACAGTTGTTTCGTATTAACGTGTGTAGTGGCTTCATCTCACATTCTGGCTGAAGACGCTGTTGTTTGTTCAATGATCCACCCAACAATGTTTTCACGTTTGAGTGCCCCTGGTGAAAAACAGTACTAGGAGGAGACTAATGCCATACAATCATAACAAAGGTAGTAGAAACGCACTCGTGCCCATATTCCACCACAGAGCGTCAAAATGAACGAACTATAAAAAGCATCCAGAAAAATGCACAAAAATTTAACGATACTGAGGGATGGGAAGCTTCAGCTAAGACAAGCTGAGTTGACAATCAATTCGGTGCCTCAGTTTTGTACAGCTGTTGGTAGGTTGAGCGGCCCAGTGTATTAGTTGAGTCCTCAGACATACCTGTTTTTTCTATCATTCACATTCACCACATCCTCAGGCATATTTTTCAGTGCGCAACAGAGTATGCGATAAAAATACTGACATTTGTAGCCTCGGGGTGTATAACACCTCTGTGCAAGCACATGGGTTGACTAGCATGCAAGATACTCTGGTGACTACAGCCGCTAGCATGATGGATATTGTTGAAATTTGTATACATTGGATGGTAGCCAGTTGTGAGGGCAAATAACTCGCGGCTTAGCTCGGTATGTACATCCTGCAGTGAAGGTTGTTTTGGTATTGAGGTAACACTGAAGTCAATAGAAAACACCCGACCGGGTTGACCCAAACAAATGTAAGTTTTCTTCCAGGATATACCTCGTTTAATCAAGAATAACTTGGTTCTTACCCATTATTGCCGGGTTTGTCGAAACCGGCTGGTAGCTTTACTAGTAATTTCAATCATCAGTGCTTTTTAGCTATTAATTGGTTATTAAAAAGGAAGAAACTGACTAAAACAGTGTATAAAAATGAACAGTTCTACGGCGCTCTTCGTAGCTCAAAACGCTCAAAAGGTGATAAGCTATGTATTATTGCATGCGGAAGAATTAGTTGAAGGAAGATACAGAAAAATGCGATTGAGATTTTTCGCCTGTAAGTAGGGCAAATTCGAGATGCACTACACAGCCGTTTCCTCCTCGTTGGGAATTACCAGTGGTACACATCTCATGAAACTTCAAGGAGTTCTAACAGTATATATGGTGTACGAAAATGTGTATGTATAAATTGTCCAAAATACTAACCGGGAGGTCACGGCATCGCGACTCGTTGGATTTCCGTGATATGTTGATGTTATCCAATAAGGATGACTTAACTGCACAGGGCTTCTCGGTTTTTCATCATACATAGGTTTTACTCACATGCTGAAATCTCAACTGTAAAGTCAAAACCTCCCTCACACTACCAACAATACGGAAAATTGTTTTTTTGGGACCTGCGTTTGCTATTTTTTTTAACGTCCTCCTGACTACTTAATTAGTCCAGATTTATGAACCATGCCAAAAACCTGCTCAAAATCCTGACTGGATAGTCACATAATCCAGTGGCTACTGCGTGGATTGAGTCAAGCTGAGCCTGATGGGTTTCCCATTTGCATCAGCCAACGCAGCCTACGACTGAACTGAACTACAGTATAATGCAAATCTATTGTAGATGAGGCTGGTTGGTTTTGTTTTCCCAACTAATGGTAATACTTGTAACTTTAGTTACAGGTGATTGTAAAGTCAGAGAAATGATTTTTCCGGCGCTTTCTGACCTCTCATTCAGCGCCTATTACAATGCCAACGAAGTTCTTCAATTGCGATGTTTTCGTTCTTCTTCACAAATAAAATCGATGAGCTGCAAGATGGCCATCTTTTCGTGCAAAATGAGCCTTTAGATACAGCACGAAGTAAACCTTACGTCTCATATTTACGTTTGTTTAATACAACCGCATGTTTCGAGGATTCGCTGCTCCATCTTGACGCCTTCACTGGTGATTGCATTCATCTGAACAAGTCATAAATGGATGCATGGCCCAATTAGCTTCTACCTTAATAGTAGAAGCACGTGGAAGATTAAATCAATTTTTCAAGACCTGCATAAAGAATCGACCAGTCTTCCGTAAAAACTCAGGATCATTCGCGAAGAAGTCGTTGACTGAAAGAGGTTTTCGCATCTTGCTCCTGGGCAGTTTTGATTTTTTTTTATCGAACAGAATGCGATCTTCCAGGATGGATATGTACTGTTCACAACTCAAGCAAATCTATGAGATGAATGTTTCTAGTGGTTTTGTCCTCGTGTTTGAAACAAAGTTATTGGAGGCATTTCATAGACGCTTACGTAGGCTTCGAACCATGGTCGTCGATTTCATTCATTTGGCCACCAAAGTTATTGCATTCCTCAAATCTTTCAGAGGAACTGACTGCAGAAGCAAGCCGTCTGCAATAAAACTAGGAAAATCGCGTATTCCGCGATTCTTATCAGTTCGTGCTTGAAAAGCAGTTATTAGCTGTTTTGGTAATCTTATTTGGTCTGCATAAACAAACTTCCTATTTAGTGTTGCCGATCATGCGCTACTCAACATTTGGATTTTTATCTTATTCCGTTGATATACATTGCGGAAACAAGGGCAGAAAATACCTTAATCTCTCTCACTTCTCACGAAGTGCCGCAGCATACAAAGCAACAGTCGTCATGAAGTTTGGAAGTCTGGTGCCGTCAGTTGGTGTCTTCTAGTCTGGCGATTATGCTTGAACAGCATGTAGAGAATAGGCCAATTTTGACATCGAAATTTATTCATGATAACGCTGACACCCGCGCAATTTTTTATGCTCATGTGCATTTATTGGCCGGGTCAATAATTGGTGTGTTGTGTTTTGTTATTTGTTTGGAAAAGTCGAGTCACCCAACATTTCATCCGCCAAGCTTATTCACATTTTACAAAATAAATTTGTCTGCATTTCTCGGTTTCAACACGAACACAGTAACGAATATCAATGTCCTCGGGATCTCGTAGTCAGGTCACCACGTATCTGATGGTGTAAGTAGGAGTCAATAATGGAATAACATTTTGATTTGGAAAAAACAGCAGAACATTTTGTCATCAACGCATGCAGCTGAATCACAGTCTATAATTTCCTAGAAGTGGAAAGATTGCAGTTAGACTAAACAACTGGATCCTGCAGTAGCCAACCAAAGCACTGTGAGAAAAAATAATAGTTTGATCGTTCTTGAAAATGAAGTTTATTGGAATTGGTTGAAAAAGCAGTTTACCTGCTGGAAGATGCGCACAATTAAAAATGCAACCTCTAATCCTCAGAGATGGTATATTTGACTAATTATGGCTCCAGGGTAGAATTGATCCTGGTATTGAGGCTTTTCACTTAGAACTCGAAAGTCTATCAACGAGGTCTAAAGCGTGCTAGACATACTTGGAACGCTAAATTGAAAATGCGACATTTCCGACGTAAGCAGTGTAAATGTGGAATCGTTTTCTATAAACGAAATCTAACTGGAGGCTACCGGCAAACCTTAATCCAACAGTTCTCTCGAAATACAGCTTTTTGTCCGCGACGGTGATTTATGTTTTCTTGGAAGGTGTATATGAATATGTATGTATGTGTCAATGTAAATGTGTATGTATGTATGTGTATATGCATACGTGTGCGTATATGTATATGTATATATGTACATATATATATGTATATATGTATAAATATGTATATATGTATATGTATGTCTATATGTAAGTATATATACATATATATATATACGTATATGTATATAAATATGTACATGTATATATATATACATGTACAGTGTGTATCTATATGTACTTGTATATATATATATATATATATATGTATATGCATGTATGTATGTATATGTATATCTATGCGTGTGCATGTATGTGTATATGTATGTGAAAATAACTTTCTGCGCTTTCTGCTTGAGCTTCGCGGAGCCTGGTTCATTGAAACGTTCTTTCAGGTGTGCATGTACATCGCTTGCTTCCCGAACACGAATATCGAGTCTACCGAGAAAAAATGAGATGGGTAATTATTCCACATGAAAGTATCTTGTGTTGTTTTGCGTAAGTGTTTCAATCACGCGACGAAAGGACTGACAGTGCAAAACTCTTCCAAAATAAAGAGAGCAGACTGTCATCCATATATGTATAGCATGTCACATGCTTGCGTGCAAGCAAGTCAAACACAAAGGGGACAAGTCACCGACGGAGCGAGAATAAATCGAAAGAGATATCCTAAATCGGGGTTTTTCAGATGCCGTTTCAGCAAAATAAAAGGACGTTTTTTAGAGGTATGGAACTGGCCCGTATATTTAACGGCTCGTATCCATGAGGGACTGTTTTGTTGACATCGCAGCAGTTTTCCAGCCCAAGTTGTGCAGGACTGAAGAGTAGTTAACAAAGCATGCCGGGTACCGCCCTGTCCATGGTCCATAGGAGAACCATAAAGTCAATCACGATTTTATCGAAATTGGGCCTGACACCCATTTTAAAAATAGAGCCATCTTATTTGGAAGAATAACTCTGAGCAATTTTTTTGTCTTCTATTCTTATAAACGCCTGAAAGATAATCTAATTTCCAAGAAATCGTTTGCATATTTTAACAGATATTTTGCACGCCGGGCAATGAGTAAATATTTGGATACTTGAAGTAATTGTGTTAGGGCACAACGAAGACTAGGCAACAGTGAGTGAAGTAAGCGTGAGTAATTAGAGGATCAACAGCCAATAGTTTTATTAGATAACTGGAATTATCCTACTGAAATTGCTCAGTAATATAGAAATATCCTTCTAACGACTGAACATGCTTACTACTTGGTGCTTTCAATCCAGTGGCTTAACACTTAGAAGTGAGGGTCTCATCTGTAGACAATGAATTCACGATTTTGCCCTCTGACTATAACTAATTAACCCATAATAAATTATTGCAACCCTTTCTGTCAGTGAACTCAGTAATCCTGGATAACAGCCAAACTGTATCTCCAGCTCTCCTATAAGCAAGCGCGAACCGTCACCAAGCAGCTGGTAGATCAACAGTCCACTAGGATAACACACATCCATTCGCAGTACGCGTACTTTAGTCACGTGACTGGCTCTGACTTAACGGCCAATAAATCCGTATACTGCTACACAAAACTGAACCACTTTATGTTGTAGCGACATTTCGCAACGGTATAACAAAAGTAATTAAACAAAAGGAAAGCCCCACACCCTTTGTAAACACGCCGAGAAATTATGGTTAATTTATAAAGGGTCAAAATTATCTGGGCCGTCAAACGACGAGGTCATATTAACTAGTCCCATTTCTGAGGAATAACGGCGTTGTGAGACAAACAGTTTGACATGTGAAACATCACTCAGAACTCATGAGGTTAATTTTGTTTACAAGTACATATGATTAAAACCGTCGTTATCCACTACACGGTATATACACCTAATAGGGAGACGCATGATTCTAATGGATGTACTTAGTGTTTCATCCGCTTTTTGATGTGGCTGAACTATGATTCTCTGTTCTTTAATTTGTACAGAAGTCGGATGGTAAACTTACGAAATAATAATACAATACTGCTTTAAAAAATCAGTGCCTCCCACGATGCTCCGGCTTTATCCAGAACAGAAGAATGAAATGCTGATATATTTATATCAGTTATGCTTTGTGTTTTCACAAAAGTGTGAATGACAAGTTTGTTTGCAGTAGTCACATTGTTAGCTGATTAAAAAGTGATCCTGAGGCAGCAAACTGCCCCATGGAACAAAGAAATCATCGTATAATGCCCTACATTTGCAACAAAAATATCTCTCCTTTGGTCGTATTATCCAGCGGACTCATGAATTGCGTGGTGTCAAGGCTGATCTTGATGCGTTCAGCTTTATTTAGTCCATCCTATTCACCGTCTTCACAAATTATCCTACTGAAAGTCTCCATAGTCATTATTTGCTCCAAATGGGAGCGTCACTAGGGAGAATTAACACCTAGTTGACTATTTTTTCCTGGGTCTGCACACGTGGATCAGGGAGACGCCAGCGGATCGGATTTGGTAGAGGAGAAGCTGCACTGATATCTTTAGCATCTTAGACTTATAAGTGTTGGTGGCCAACGTAATTCGTGTTGCGAAAAGCCATGACCTGAGTTGGGAGTGATTGCAACTGCGAGCTACACACCATCCAGAAATGGTCAAAAGGCCACGTAATTTCAATCACATTTTGCTAATTTCCTCATTGTTCACTCAGTTTGGTTGAAACAAAACTTCGAGTTGGATAAAAAAGTCGGAAAGTTCGGTCTCCAATGTGCGCTTATTATCACATAACGTCATTGACGGTCACCTGCGTATTGCTAAAACGTGCTGCTTAAATGGATTGGTCAATTTTTGGCTTAAGTCAAATGAAGGAAAATATGAGATGCCTCGTGGGGCGTCAGCATATCGTTTGCGATTCCATGAGCTGAGCAGAAATCCATCACCGTCCTTCTGTTGTCCTACGGTGATTTCCAAAGTGGAAAAACGAGCATGTACACATTAGCACCCACGCACCATATGGCTTTATTTTTTCATGCACCAGTAAATTCATTATAGCTACCCCGAATGTGTCTGTTATTTATGGGCAGTTTTTGCATAACTTGAACTATTTCGCTATGATCAGCACAACTTTAGGAGATGATGGACTATCGAAATATAATGAGACACATGTGCTTGGACCCACTGTGCTACATCGATTAGGTTGTGGCCGTCTGTATCCGCAAGCCATACGGACAACAACAAGGCTTCTGGGCAAAATGAAACTTTATAGAAAACAGGCTAAAACGCATGAACTTAAATTCACTTAAAATTTTGCACCAGCGACCCAAACTTTAACAAATCAAAGCATGCAATTGCCTACGTATGCGGTGCACAACAATGTTACGTACAAGTGCATTGTGCTGCCGGTCTGGATAAATCAGCGAGATGGGAAGAGTTCATTGTGGACTAACACAGTAAGCCGTCCGCAATCAAGACAAACCTCAGAAAACAGAAGTGTCCTGTCAGGTGTTCGAATCCTCCTTTTCCGTGAAGAAGCTGAGCAAGAACTCTCTTCACAGTCACTCCAAACGCCCCAAGTGATGTGCATTACTCATGATTTTTAATAAGTATGAAACCGCTATACATTGCTCCCTGGCTTTTTAGCGTAGACTGACTTATGAAATCTTCCAAGTGTCCCTATACCAATAACGCAATACAAGTAGCTCAGAAGGGAGTATTCTATACACCACAGATGAACCATCCAACGGAAATATCGTCATTCAAAAAAAAAAAACAGTTAACACGTGAAAACGTGATACGGAGTCCGTGACTGAAGGATGATAGACGTCATATCCTGTCTAAGTGCGATTTAATCGCAGTGCTGATAAGTCGCTCGTGACAGATCACTTAAGTGTTCAGTTGCTATCCTGAAGTTAGCCGATTGGAGACTCCATGCGATTCGTGAGATGATCCTCAATGAGGATGAAACAGCTTTATAGCTTTTTTTCCTCTTTCCGCATAGACTTACTTCGCTTGCAGGACGAAAACTCCATTGAAAACTCCAAGTCGCTTCATGCTACCAACAAACTGGCAGTGTTCCAAATTGTCAACATTATTACTAGATTCCGAGTCCAGCCCCAGAGGTCCCCACTAGGGCAGTTGACAGAAAACTGCGAGTTTGTTACCAGTCTGCTGTGGAGGCCGCATTATCAACCTCATAGTATAGACGAGCAGGACGAATTTTCTATTGAACATTCTTGCACTATCTTCGCATATCAGTGTGAACAGTCCGCCTCCACAATCTGACCAAGTTTGGTGAACAGTAAACAGTAGCTTCCCCAGATGAGCACGGTTAACACTTAGAGATAAAACTTTCTCAGTCTGAACAATCAATCTTGAAGAGGAAGATGTCAGTGGTGATCAAATTCAGAATCTACTCTGGCCTGGAGACCATGTACATTCACAGTATTACCTTCATTTTATTGCGCGCAACACTTTCGCCGCTAACGATATTTCATAACGTTCGACACACAAATTTGGGCGACCAACAGTGTTAGACTTAATCCCCCTTTTCAGCTTTGGAGTGACGGTGTAGTGGAAAATGTCCCATGTGGATAGTGTCTTTTTGGGTAGAATTTCGGCCGACATTGGGAACGAATGTGACAACGTTACTCCTTGTTATCAGTCACTGTTTGGGTCAGCAGAGTAAATTACGACAGTTGCACTGTGAAACTTCAGAAGAGCCACTCCACGTTTGTAGTATTTTCTTCTTACATCATAACTTTTCGCATCGAGATAACTCTAGACTACTGATTAGGAACAAGAAATTTGGTGTTCACGTGCGATCGCTCAGTTGCTAAGGTTTTTTTAGCGAGTCTACTACCCGGCGGTTCCTACCAAAATAAGGAGCAGGGCGAACGATAAGAAAGTTTATGAAAGCACATGTTTAGAGACTTCTCTGTTACAGTTATCCTTGAGCATGGAACTTAAACAGCATCCTTAATTGATATTCCGCTTATGGGTATTCGGTCGGTAGTTGAACTCTTGTAGGTTTTTTAGTGAACAGAGGTAATTAAAATGGAACAAAACCGAAACTGCCATACTGGTACTGAAATTCCGCAACGCAAAACCAGGGTTCAGTATGATCAGGTAGTTTTGCCTTATAATGTGTTTTCAAATAGCTATTCATTTCTGAGTAAAATTAATTTTTGAGCGGTACTGCGTTAGTTCAAGTAGATGAGAAACGATTGTCTTCTCTAATCAGTGTTGGCCGCCGAGTAAAACCCATCGAAATCTCCACGTACAATTGGAAAGTTCAACGATTATTTTTATGGTTACTCTAATGAGTACGTTAGGTGACGAAAATATCAACTATAAGCCCTTTTATTGAGGAATTAATGATAAGGCATCTTCTCGTGCGCAGCGTGTTCACCTCAATTATTTCTTGTGTGATAAACTTGGAAGGAAAGGAAGTCATCTCAACGTTTTAGGATTTCCCTCTAGAAGGAAAGCCTGTAAGGCCGCACCACTGTATCTAAGTACATAGTGAAATGCCAGAAGATAATCAATAGATGAAGTCTAAAAATGGACGCGCTTTATTGGTCAGGTAACCAGAATGCGGTAGAAAGGGCAGTAGATACTGAAATATAGACTAAGCACTAACTCAAACACGTCACTCTCCAAAAGCTTTTGACGCCTCAGCCTCGTATTCGAAGTGAACCAATGTAGCCAAGGCCATCTGTTAGGCTATTTTCGTGTGCCGTCCCCAGATCCTGCGCCGCCTACCTTGTGGTATCTTCCAGTCGAAATCTCTCTCAGCAAACAGGGCACATCAAAGCATTTAATTACCTGAAATAGAGAACCCATGACCGAGTCCGTGTAGTTGGTGCAAATGAATCGACTCGTCAAATGGACAAGCCGCTGATTTGTTGCCGGAGTCGATTCATTGCACTTTAGTGGTATGAATTGTGTTCGTGCTATGTTTCTAAGGCAACGATGAACGCAGGCGAGTAATACTTTCTTGCCTTCAACTCACAGTAGCCAGGCCTGACAGTCGCGAAACTACGTTGGACGCACTGCTACGTTTCAGGCTGTGCCTTTCACGGAAGTGCTCACGTCATTTTGACCCCATAGGCGCCTAAGTTGAAGGAAAATAGAATAGGGCTCTAGCGATTCTTGCACTCACTTCCTCTACACTACTGCCAGGCGGCGCGAAGCAGTTACCCAGATAGTTGAGCCTGTACAGTAACTCCGGTGGTTCTGGTGTCATTATAAGTTTTGGTAGTGCAGTTGCTCAATGTGGTATAAGCAGCGTGCATTTTGAAGGTGCAAAGCATGTACCAGAATGCATGGCAGCACTATTCAGCTTGATGTGTATTTTGTCTGAATAGAATATCAGTCAATCAGATTCATATGGCGCGCATAACCCAAGTCCATAAGGTCTCCCCCCTAGTTAAGCTCCAAGCTAGAGGCTAAATTTCTTCCGGTAATTAATTCGGATGGAAAGTAGAAAAGGGAGAGCGACAAAAGGCAGTCATGACAGACACCAGTTTTGTTGATAAACTTAGAAGAATGCTTTCCGTAGACCTTCACGCGCCCATGGCTGATGAAGTAAAAGGATTAGAGGAGTGTAGTAAAGATTTTTTGGATACCTTTTATGGACAGACGGACAGATTCAAGAATACAGTTGTTGGCCTTGTGTGTACATGGCGATGCTCCAAACGTTGCCGTATGGAAGTGACCAATGCTGCCAAGACCAGGAAGAAATCCTGCATGCTTTTCGAAATTTAGCCCCTCGCGAGCGGAAGTAAGCCTGCTAATCCGAATCAACTTAGAAACGACATTGACTAGACTTTTACTCCGATGATTTTCACATTGAGATGTAAGACAGCTTTTGAAGGCAGGAACGGAATCGTTTGTCGGCCATATATGTGGTACTTTCTTCCTACTCCAAAAGATCTGAATGCGTTTTTTTCACATTGAAGGGCCCTTCTATTCCATCCTGAAACAAGGCAGGAGAACGACGGTCCGAACCGGGTGCTTTGTTCCTCTTCAAAATTTCTGTTTCTTTTTTATTCTATCTTTCTTTGGAATCTAGGAATCTACGTACCGTTGTGAAGCTGGTGACGCGTTGATCATTGGGCTTGTTATCACCGACCAGCTAGGTTGTTATTAGGATTGTTTCGTCTACCGCAGTAGGCGCCGGGATTTTTAATGGGCATTTAAGCCATCCAGCTCGGCAATACCCCCGCTGACAGGTGGCTTTCTTGGCCCAGTGTGTTGTGAATGACCCGAAAATACGTTTGACTGTCTCCAGGCGACCACCCCTTTTCCATTTCTTAGGTTTTATTTAGCCACCACTTCTTGCGGTCAGTCTTAAGACTACGGATCAGGCTTTGTTTCAGAGATCTAACTAATTGGTATTGTCCTTCCGGAGGGACTGCCATCCACACCTCAGTTAGGGACACAAATCGCTGTAAGATCCAGTTGGCTTCGGGCTATTGCCCCGTTCCGGGAAGTTCACTGTTAAACATTGAATTCATTTCAGATTTTAAACCGGGCTTCCTTTAGCCGACTGGTTTGTTCCACTTTCGTAAGTTGTCTAGACAGCTGCCGCACGTAGACTAAATGAACGAGAAAGTCTTGCATACAATGAATATTACAGCCCCGAGCGATCTTCTCCTCATTCTATAAGGAACGAGCTACAAAACAAGTGCAATTATGGCATGATCTGAGGCCTTACACGTGTTCCAAATGGCGGGAGTTTTAAATACCAAATTGTCGTCCACAGCTAATTTCTGCGTTCAGTCCGGTTGCCCGATTTGTTATGTATTGAAAAATTCCAGATAACCGGATGCTGATGTTTGTGTTGGAAGTTGGTTCTTACGACAAATAGATAGTGATCAGCGCCGTTGTCGGTTCTGTGGTAATTCACACGAGATAATCCACTTGGATGGCTCTCATTCATTTCCATTCTTCCAAACTAATTATTCAAATCGCCAGCCAGAATAGTGATCTCCATGTGCTTAGCCATTTGCGGGAGTCTTGATAGTTTTACATAAAGAGCCTCTGCTGCATTTCATTGAGGCTTGTGAAAGGTAACTAGAAGATTGTGTTTTGAGTCTCTGGTTGCGGATTTGAGCAGTCTGATTGCACACAATCGGCTGTTCATAGGAACCCCTTTAAGCAGTCATCATCATCATCATCGACAGCATGACACCAAGCAGAGTCATCAGCTCTCCTACTCAACAAGCTACTCATGCTATTGAGAAAACCGGGAGCCACTTCTGGATCACCTGACACAGGCAGAGTAAACCTTGAGTAAACTGAGTTGCTATAGACTGTGTCCAGATGCATTACCATAGGATTTAGAGTGTTGTATGTTTCGGAACCACACAGATTTTTCGAGAGGAAAACATATTAGCCAAGGGAGGTTTGTTGACCTGCCCGACGAAGCGTATGGACATTAGGCGCTGCCCCGTTGAACAGATACCTTGGTGTTAGTAATGTGTGTTTATTTAGTTTTTCCACTTGGATGGCTATGAGTCGACACCAAAAAGACGGACGGTATTTACAGTTGTAGCCGGTAAATTAAGCGGACTAGCTGCTGTTCCTAAGCGACCTGGGTAGATGTTGCTTCCCGGTTTATTTGAGATACCCAGCCTCGAGTCTTTGGCTCATGTGTCTAACACACAAGATTCGGTTTTGTTCCACAGCCTGCCCACAGCCTGTGCCTCAGTAGCCTGACCCACAGGACAACCACTGTCAGGGTTTCTTGGGCGAAATTGATCGGCGCCAATGATCCTCTTGGTTGTGGGAAACTTTTCCAGCCCAAGGGTGCAGCAATTAGATTATGAAAGTCGGATTTCCATTGTGACTGCGCATAGCAGGTGCCTTCTAAACAGCACCAGACACTTGTTTAAAAAAATCTTCCATCAGCATCTGCTGGAACGGTCAACCTTTGGGTGATTGGCATGTGAAGGGCCGAACATTTCTCACCCACCCTTCCCCGGAGAAAGCAGCGTAGCTGCTTCCATAAATATGGACATGCTGGTGGCTTGGAGGAGGCACCCTACCGTATTGAAATACCTGTCGCAAAGGACAATGCTACCATACCTTAGACTAACTCGTATTACGATTACTTGTCATACAGAGGCTTGTCTCTCTTTATCTGTTTTGTCCAGTTTGGCCTTCCTGGCGAGATCCATCCATCATAACTCGCGGTACCAATGACATCCGTTCACTACATCAAGTTCGTGGCTGAAGTTCGCAATAATAATATGGCAGCATGCCACCTGTGTCCCTACAAAGTGAAAGAAAGTAGTCAAGGTTTTAAATTTACAAAGAGGTCAAATGCCTGTATGTGAAAAGTCCATATTCGTAAAGCTGTAGTGAGAATTTAGACTACAATGTTGAACTGGTTTCTTAGGCCAACCTAGAAACACATGAATCCGTTTAACTTCATGGAAATCACGCGTTTCTGTCGCAGTCACCAAGTCAAGAAACTATTAGTTACGGGCGAAAATAACAGTTGAACAAAAACAAGCGAAGTTTTAGGTTAAATGGAGTGGGGTCAATGAATGGATTTACACGAGGCGAGGACTACGGATAGTAACTGGTTGAGGGGATCTGATACCTGCCTATACCAGCCATACCGGCGTACAGCAACTTTCTGCTGGACAAAATAGTTCCAACCCTCTCATTAGCACAGCTTACACATACTGGTTTCCTTGGCATTCTGACCACTTGCCACCTGAAAGTAGTCTGTTTCGTTCACACTTATTGGAGTACTTAGTGAATAAACATCAACAAATTGCAGAAGCTATCGCGTATTAGTTGTTATCTCCAGTGTTTTCGTTCCCTTTGCCCACACCCTAATTTTCATTTGAAATATACCTGGGCTTGATATAGTTCTACCAACTGGTATTTGCACACTTATTCACTAAGAAAAACAGGCTTACTATAGTGCTGCACCTGGGCCAATAGCCTGTGATTTCACTTTTGAGACCCCAAGGACGTTTCTGTGTAGACCCGGTTCTATCGGTTGTGGTACAGTATATTTGGGCATAGTCAGGATACCAAGGATGTGCCTGGTTTAGTGGGAAGCGAACTAGCTAAGTGGTATATTCAAACAAACTAATATTTTGGCCCCGGATATACTTAAATATGGAGTCTTGATGACTTGAGGTCGTTCTGGCAGCAACAAGTCAACAACAATTCATAGTTCCTATTTCCTAGAAACCTACGTGTTTTTTACAAGTGAGGAGCAGTCTATGAAGTGTCTTTGTGTACCTTGAATTATGGGTTATCAGCTAACTTCATGCCTCCCGACAGATTACACACAAAAATCCTGAAATTCAAATACATATTGTGGCTGTTTCGTTCAGTCGCATGCTACTCTTCAGCTCCTCTGAAACGAGTGTCTTCTGTTAGTAGCATAGTTCAGGCTTGAATTCTCTGCACCGGCAACGGTATCTGATTCCACAGGCGGCATCAGTGGAGATGGATATCCTGCCGATCTCCAAAGCCTTCCTTTATACCACGAACATTACAAAGAATGCCACAACAAAGTTATTTCATTTATTCATTGGTCACGCATCACAAGATGCCAACGCTAGATCAATTGGCGAAAATGGATTTATCCACAATTTTGCAGAAACCATCATCAGTACACACTGATTCTGGCCCCAGATGGGTGACAGAAACTTCGTCATCAAGCTGCCAAATCCGACAAACTGATCTTCAGCCATCTGATCCGCAGCCAGTTTACGCATCAAAACTGCTTGTGCCTTGGGTTTGCTTTGGCACCGCTTGCAAACCATGCCTGATGAGTCACTCTGATGGTGTCTTACGTCCAACTCCAACTTAAATGCGGCTTATCGATGCAGTTACCTTATCTTTGTATTTTTGCCCTATGAAATCAAGGCCTTGGGCACAAATTTCCCAACCTACGTTTTCCTTTATACGTTTTCCAGGCGTTTCTTTCTCCTGATCCTATGTCAGGAGGGGGCTATTATTCGCTGTTCATAAAGGTCGATGATGATGACAAGACTATGTGATGATATCGGACGTCGTAACAACTAAAAACTACATTTGCTCTCATAGTTGTTTACATTAAGGCTGCAGAACTTCGCGAAAGTGTAAGGATGAATTTCAGAAGCTTCAGAACGATTCAAAATAAATAAAATAAAATAAATAAATATGCTTAAAAGTTAGTGGATTACGCCTTCCTTCGGTGAATTTGATGGACACTGGTGCGTCCATGGATCTTTGTGAATCTGGTTTCTTCTCGAGAGTTGAAAAGAATCTAGGAAGCTAAACTGGCTTAAATTGGAAATTTGCAAAAAATTTGTCAAACATTTCTAGTCAAACAGGTTACCACCGCTATTTCTCACATGGATTACTGCTTATGAAATACGCTGTAACGGACGTCCTAGTACTGTTGCTTTGCGACTATCTTTAACGTCTCAGGGACCAAGCAATACTTTGGGACTCGAGGGGACAGCAGTATGAAAAAGCCTTTCCCAATGAGGAGGAAAGATAGACGATACTCAAGCACTTTCACATAATGTTAGGATAAAAGTGCATGAACGTTCGGAACCACTGGCCCGGGAAATGAACATCTAAGTTCACAGGAGTGAATTTGCATATTTCCAAGGTTGACCATTCAACCAAACAAACTTGAAATACAGGTAACTATTATTGATTGCATATGGACGCTTTTCATATAATACTTAAAGGTTTCGAAGATCTTTTAGTGGATATTTATCAATCACATGACCCCTAATTTCGGATGAACCACACCTCCGAATAAGCACTGTAAAACTCGCGTATTTGAAGTGAGCACCCCTGGTTTGTTTGGTTATAATTGCACTCTCGGAAAACGTGCTGCTTCATTTGTCTATTTCTCTTTCAACTTTGTCGTCAGGGGCTTGCACACACAAACCCGTTGGCTCAAACAATTAATTTGTTTATACTCACTTACCCTTTCCTTACATTATCGGGCGAAACAGCTTTGTCCACCATAAGTATTTTGTATTCCCACCTGTTTGCAACTGAAGTCACATTCAAGGCTCATTGTCATTTTTAGCACCTTGTGCGGCTCCTTTCACCAATCGTTCCCAGGCGTTAACATCAACGGGTTCATCTTAACCATTTGAATTTCGCATCAACTTGAGGTCTGTTAAGATGAGAGAAGCTGTATCGACGCAGGCACTTAACGACGATCTTGAGTAGTGTCATATGTGTCTTTAAACTGCATCGTTGTTGTACATCTCTGGGGCAAACTGTGCGCAGTGACAACGGTACATGACTCCACCACAAGTGAATGTTTTGGTTGTCATGTTGGGTCGTATTTGACTTCAGCACAGATTCAGCGGTTTGCTGATTATGTGCCAGTGTAACTAGATCGGAAGCTTACTTGAAGTGAGGGACTGGCCCCCTATCTGATCGTTCAGCGACCTGAAAAGAAACATTGTGGGCCTTTCCACTTCGCAGTAATCCGAGGTCGTTTCCCGAATTGGGTCGTCTTTTTGGTGTGATGTAGGACGGCGAATTCGAAAGCCGATAGCTAGCGTACAAAGGTTGCTAACGTTCGACAGCCACTGATCCTACTGATGAAACACACCTTAAGTTAGGAAGCCCAGGGGACAGTGCGATGAATGTGTTTGGACACAGTTTCCTGTGCCTATCGAGCTTAAACAAATGTTCATGGGCTGCACCGCTCCCAAATCTTAAAGGCGCTTTTCTGGCCTGTTGCACATTATTACAGCCAGAATTGGGCCTCCTAAGACAACATGAATTCCAACCTTTGATGGTGGTTCATTGGTTTTGTACGGACATGCCTGTAATGTAGATGTTTGTCATAAGTTCACTTGTTGCTGCATTAAAATGATAGTTCTCCTAGGATATTCACTTCAAGAGAATCGGTCAAAAATGGCGGCAGATTTTTGCTTACTCTTGAGGAGACCTTTCGTGCTGCTTTTAACCAAACGGGCTCAATGAACCAAAACACAGGTCCAAAATGACAGCATCGTGAACGGCTAGCAGAATGCCGAAAACGGCCATTCTTTCGGTGGTATTCTACTTCAGTTCCCGGTTACCCCCAAAGCCAATGAACCCTGGAAGAATCGTATGTCATGTAGCTACTTAGCATAGTATTCTTTTACATGCATTCCCCTCTGTTATTTCATTGAACTTACCTTTGGAAATACTCAGGCTTAAAACAGATAATAGACCAGTAAAAAGAGGGGGCAGGTTTTACGTTAATTCATGTTGTATCAAAATGGCCCCAGCAAATGCTATTAATGGTGAGCCCCCGGTAACTCTAAACGACCAGTTTCCGTGAAACGTAATTATACAAAATCATACCTGCAAATTTTTTTTATAATTGCTCATTTGTAGGATAATCATCTTGTGATCTCTTTGTGTTTAAAAAGTTTGTTATTTTGCAAAAATCTATAGCTCCCATCCGAACGGATATCGTATGCCTATTTCACCGTTGTGCAATTCTGCACTGAGCGTAGGAGTATGGGAGATGCAGTGCGACCCTGTGGCTGATGTGATTGAATATACTGAGGCAACTTCTAGCAAACAACCAGCTCTTGCTTTACCTATTCAGCTGCATTCTAATCTCATCCTGGTAAGGATACTGCTAACTCAATACTGCCATGGACTCCGTCATGCAACAACACTCGATTTGGGGCGGAGTAAATACATTTACAAAAACAAAGTCGATATTAAGGTTAGACGACGACTACTGAACAGAGCTCAGTACAGTATTAGGGAGAATAAAGAAAAACGAGAATGAGGAGAAACCTCACATGTGATTTTAGATGCAAACGAGCCAGAGTGTGAAAGCATTTTGGAACGATAAACCAGGAGGTACCTAAGCCATCCAGCAATGAAAGCGAGAAGAGGATGAAATAAACAAAACGGTGGTTTAGGCCGGCCAGATGATATACAGGGCTTCGCGGTGACAAAGACAGAAGAGGAGTAGATAAGTGGATAGCACGCTTTACGAGCACACGTACACCTCTGGAGCGCTAAATTCAAGTAGATATAATTTGTAGCCACCACTATCTTTGTCCGGTGAGCATCTAGCTGAGGTTGACCATTTGCCTGGGGGTTGACACCAATGCTTCTCCAAATCTTCAAGTGAATATGTCAGGTGGGTAAATTCTTTTGAATCACATGCCTCTAGTACGGAAGGTGTCGATCCGTGGAGGCAAGCACAGCACCGTAGCACAAGCTCCTGTCGGCTTAAAAAAGATTGCGTGCGACTAAGATTGTTTCAGCCTTGGAAACCCCGGAAGTTACCAAACATGCAGTGTAAAAATGCACCTATGCTGGGTACTAATGCCATCTGTTTAAGCTGTGCAGAGTAACATTCGGTGCAGGGTCAGGCCGTGCTGATTGCTTCTCATTCGTTGCTATTCATAAGCAGCAAGCGTTTACAAGCAAACTGTTTGCCAGATTATGGTAGTTTTAAACCAACTCCGGTGAAAGAATATTCTGGAGACATAATGCTGGAGTGAGGGGCTGCGCTTCCAGATGAAAACGTCACCCCGATGCTTGGATCTGGGTGCATTTTATGAGTGTGGCTTGAACTTAAGCGTGCTAAATAAAAGGCCCTACGAGCTACCTTGGTTGTCACCAATGTCATCAAAAAGGCATCCGACGCTCATTCACTTGAATGAGTTTCCAGAAATTCAGATGTTTTTTTTCCTTTGAGCGCAGTTACAATGATAACGCTAACCGAGTCGACAGTGTGTACGGTCTGTCAATTTCTTCTGATGCATTTAGGTTACCTTGTTATAATGAGGGGCTACTTGGCCCCTCAGTTTCTTGAGAAGGCGGACACAATGCTACTTTGCACGTCAATTTTATGCACAATCACGGACAAACCTGCCTTCAAAATTGTCTCGTGGTGACTGCTGTTCAAAGGCGGCTCGCATTCGCTACTTTCATTTGCCATCTGACGGCATCAGAAGCGGACTCCGGCTGCGAGGTTACACAATTGTCGAAATTGGACACTATCGGCTCTGAAACTGGTTCTGAAATTCAACACCTCAGATGAACGGAAGAAATTTCACCGATGTAAGTCAGCCACGCCTCCTTTGCCCATTTTCAATAAAATGCCACCGGACGCGAATACAACACGATAGGCTTCCGTAGTATGGACGGTTTCCAAACGTTTTGAAGTAGATATTAGGTACGAATGTGTCCCAGCTGTCACAAGACGCTTACCGCCTCAGGAACCGACTCATAACGCAGTGCTGCAAAATGTGTGCAAAATACTTTTCCAAACAGCGGGGTTCTCACCTGAAAAGCTTCAAGAGGAATTGGTCTATGAGATCAATGAAAGCTCTTGTTTGCATTCAGATAGGGCTCTTTTTTGACCGCCCCACTCATTGAAGTTGCTTGTCGCCTTTGATAATTGCCCTGACACAATCCAGGCTCCCAAGGGAAACACGTTCTACATTGGAGGAATGACTGGTGATATGACTTCGCAAGCACTGACTCAGGGATAGTTGCCACGCTTCATGAGACTAGGCTTGACCAGGAGGTGCCCTTTCAAAACTGCGAGAACGAAAAGTCACTGATGCAATAGGCATTCACTTGGGCTTTTTAGGTTTTTTGCCAGAAGCCATAGCTATGATGATCACTCCTTTCAGTTTTTTTACCGGCATGCCAGGGAGCCATTGACGAGACTGAAAGCTGCGGAAAGATAATTGCAAGAATGTGGCTGCGCCCCAATGCGTCTTGAACATCATGACCGAGCGCACTGTGCCTGAACATTTAACATTAATTTCAGTGGCAGAATTTGCAGCCTTGAATGACAGGTAATTTCCCGAAGTTCAAACTAGAGGTTTTGCTGCTTACCAAGTAACCGGAAATGGAGAAACGGTTCTTTTTACCCAATGGGGCCACATAGCCATTCTACCGAACATGTTTTGCAATTTTGACGAAGTGTAGAAAGTTTTTCAGATACGGGAGTGATTTATCAAGCTTATGCACCACAAACGCTCTCGAGATTAGTAACTGGGGAAGTTGTTTCATCCCGGAAAGAATAGTTCGTCTTCCACCGAGTAGACCATGAACAACTGGACCGATCCGTACATGAAACAACACGAACACCGTGAATCTTTCATTCCGGCACATGTAGGACATCAGAGCACCGACGATGCCATTTAGTAATTCTTGTCCTGGATTCTTCACGAAGACAACTAGGATTTTATGACCTTGATATGCCTGTACCATTGAGCAGTACGGCAAGCCGCCGGTGAGTTTTTGATGGAGTGGTTGGTCTTAACCTTTTCAATCAAGAACCAATTATATTAACACATGCAGTATTCATTAATATGGGAGGAAAGCGACTACCAGCATCGCCTACGGTGCCGGAAGCCACGCAGGCGTAAATGTTCTGTGTAAGTCCATGAAGGGTGAAGCTGAAAGACTTGTGCGGAAGTTCAAACATTCGTGGAGTTTCAGATACAATTCAGGGGGCCACTGCGACGTAACACAAAATCAAAAGGCTTTTGGGAAAATCTAAGACCCTAGCACCATCTCAGGGACGCAGTGGTATGGTGCCATTACTATAGACAACTAAGAAACGCATGTATGGTTGGAAAAGTTGCCAGTCTGGTCAGATTTCTATTTGCCCACCTTTGTCACACATCACGGTCGTTAAATGTTTTGTTGCGGGTTTATCTCAGTAAGGTGAACAGGATTTAAACGACGATTGGGGAGAGGTGTTCTTCAATAGTTACTTATCGGAGCACACCAGAGAACCAAGGTAGGCAGGCTCAGTATGACAAGCGGATATCCACAAAACGGCAAAGCTTTTGCGCCCAAATGTACAACTCCATAGCCATTACCGGAGGCAGTGCAACGTGAGGGACCTCGGGATCGTGTGGGCGAATATCTTCGAATAACAGTCCAGACAAATTTGGTTCGTGCGCAGGCCAGCGGTGTTTGCTTAATGCGTAGATCGCAGCGGCTTTCGAAATCTCGAGCAAAATTCTCTGCTAGCGTATACGTCTATCATCATCATCATCGACAGCATGACAATGTTCAGCACCGATGATTCGCTGACGTACAACCGTGATTTAGTTGAAACCCTCATTGTGAAGAAAAGAATAAAGATGAATGGAAAAGGGACTTAGCGCTAGCTTACTACAATCGTTCTGAGGTGCCCACACCTCCAGACACTCATTCAGCCAATCTGGATAGAAAGTGACAACAAGAACGCCACTGACATCAGTCGATAGACATATCTTGAGGCATCTCCAACGAGGCGCAGTGGAGAGCGTGCGGTCCTCATCCTGGGAGGCGAGCAGCACCGACAGTACCTAAACGTTCCGTAACCTTCATACTCCTCTGCCTGGTCAAAGCGTTGCCACCTCTGCTTCCACCACATTGAGTTGGGCATGGAAAACAGAATTCTCTTTGGCGAATGATGGTTCGGTAAATGCTACATATCATCCTCTGGTGCTGAACACATTCTTCAATGGAAGTACACGTTACACAAAGGGGAACTTGCTTTCTAGCTGCCTCGTTGCGGATTCGCGGGCACAAACCCACACGAAACATGGTTGTGAGAAAACGAGTGTGGAAAACCTGGAGAGGTCTCGGTTCCGCTGCTAAAACAGGCCAAGTTTCAAAGCTATAAAACAAAACAGCCCGCACTGTAGCCTGATACACGCGTCCCTTGAGGAGATGAGCCGGCGTTTCCTAAATTGCGGAACCACCGTAACTCAGAAATCCGTCAAAATAACGTACGGAAATAAGCCACCATAATAGACCTCGCCCGGAAAAACAGAAATGGGCTGTTTAAGTTCATGAGGCATCGCCGCAGAAACAAGCCAACCGCGTTCTCCTTGAGGGACAGGAACGGGGACCCCCCGAGTGACCCAATAGTGCTATCTGAGGTCTACGGAGAACACTATGCAAGTCCATACTCAGCCCCAGTGCCCTTGTCACATCCAATCTTGTCAAGGCGCAACTACAAACGGCCTCTAACCGACTTGGTTCTCACGGAGGAGGACATTTGGCAACTCTTGCACCAGATAAACCCACTCTGCGCGTCAGACCACGAAGAGGTCCATCCAGGGATCCTCAAGGAAACGTCGTTCACACTGGCAAAACACTTCTGCCTGGTGTTTCATCAGTCGCTCAACGAAGGCCACCTTCCCTCTGTTTGGAAAGAAGCGATTGTCACTTTACCGGTTTGAGACTATTATGGTCTATTATGGTGGGTTATTTCCGTACGTTATTTTGACGTGTTTTTGTTTTACAGTGGTTCCGCATTTTACGAAATGCCAGCTCATCTCTCTCATCTGTGTTATTTTCAACTTTTTGACAATAGTTTTGACCTCCTTTCCGGAATACGCTGAATCCATTTTGGTAGCTTGCGGCCCATCCGATGGCATGCTTTTTTTTGGAACCAACATCGGATCAGGCTCCTGATCTTAGTGGACAATGGTCTCGTAAAATCCTTCTACTGAGGCTGGTCCCAGTTTATCGTATTCGAGGAACAGGCACATTTCTGAGAAGTTTGCACGGCAGAAGTTTCGAATCCACGTTCGAGGTTCAGGATTTCTGGCCAAGTTGCAGATGAAATCAAATTTTAGCACACAGTTGTCCATATTCCCCCGCGAAGCATTAATTATCACCCGATCGATGAGGTGTCTTTCAATGTTGATGACAAATCCAGGAGGGATGGTTGTTGGCCTGCGCGGTGTCTGGTGGGTGCGACGACAAGTTGAGTCCAAGCGCACTGTTGAGCGACTTTGGTGAGGGCCGCTGCAAATAGTACAATTGATCCGACGCGGCGGAGCCCCATCCAGGAGGCCTTTAGAGCGTTGACATCACCTACCAGCAAGAGATGTGTGAAGTGGTACCTGGAGGAGGGTTGCTCAATGGCTTGTATGAGGAATCGGTCATTTTGTGGAGGACTTGAGGGGCAACGGCAGACCACACCGGGAAGGAGAGCATCTGACCCGCGCAGAGATATTAGAATCCACAGTGCATCGCAAAAAGATGCAGGAGTCGTATCAGAGAGGGCAGTCGGGATGGACAGAGACGCACGTCAATATAAAACAACCCCTCCAGCCCTCCCTCGTTTTGGTCAGCTTGAAAAAC
Organism: Opisthorchis felineus; assembly: GCA_004794785.1. Taxonomy (NCBI): domain Eukaryota; kingdom Metazoa; phylum Platyhelminthes; class Trematoda; order Opisthorchiida; family Opisthorchiidae; genus Opisthorchis; species Opisthorchis felineus. Next base: position 451,876 of record SJOL01007204.1, read on the forward strand.
AGAGTAGCCGCCTATTGAGATCTCCGCGTCAGAGACATCTGGTGTGAGGCAGGTCTCTGTGAGTGCGATTATGGACGGCTGTTCAGGGCAAACTGACTGTTTAATATCGCAGTTTATTGAAAAGCCTGAGGCACTTTGTGGACAAGCATTTCAGCACCGTCTCTTCTGCCCCAAATGTGGTGAGCCAACACTGCCTTTTGGACGACCAGGTTTGCTGTTGTTCAAGGATTTGGAGCAAACGTGCGTCTGTTTGTTTTTTGGGCATTGTGGCGCGGTTTGAACGATAAGGTGTTTCTGTGAGGCCCTGAGCGTTGCGTGACAGCATCAGGAAGTACTCCTTTTAGTGGCGTTCCCATGAGGCCCGTTTTTGCAGAGGACTGCACCTTGAAGCTAGCCAGCAGCTTCCTGAGTTGGCGAGTCTTATGTGGTTTGTTTGACTGCAGTCTTCTTTCTTTTGTTTGTGTGGACACCCGAGTCTCCCGCAATCAACGTAGCCCACTGGGTGTACGAAGGATTTTCCAGTTCGATGTTTTCAGGTTTTTGGCGTTGGCTGTCGGGGTTCTGGGCGACGACTGTGTCCACAGTCGAGGAGGCCACCTTTGACGGAGTGGAGCTGGTGATTGGCGATTTCACATTCTCAGTGGCTGTAGGGCTCTGGAAGCATTCCCCCATGGCAAGGTCAACGCATGTATTTGATCTGTCGATAGGCTTCGCCGCTTGTCTCCGCTCGTCTGACCCATTCCAGCTCAGAAGTTGTGACTTGGGTGTGGGATTCAGTGCTGCACCTTTATTGTCTGTTACGGAAAGAAGCGCTGATAGCTTTACGTACATTGGGCGCTGCGTCCGTGCAAGGCTTGCCTCCTTCGAGCATCGCTGGCTTTGGTAGTCGAGGAGTCTATAGTGGTTGAGTAGGAACTGCGGCCGGTTGCGCCGACGTGCTTTCGGGAACACAAGGGGCTATAACTACAATCAGTTTGGCCATAAGTTTGTGGTCGGCTGAACTGGCGCCAAGCGGAAGCCTTTTTTGCACCTCTCCACTAGAACTTCTGTGGCCCAAACTTCGCGCCTCTGGAGGGCGATTCTCAGATATACGCCTGATAGTTGGATAGAACACTACCAAGGAGTGACTGTGCCTGCTTATGTGACGTGACTTTTCTTGAGAATGACCCCCAGATGATCAGCCTGCTCTCCTTCATGCGCCTGTCCACTAGAGAAGCCGCAGCGGTCTTTATTGCCGCATCAGAGAGCTGGATGACCTGCGTTGCAGCCAGCGCACCCGGGATGGACGGCGCAAGGTACTCGTTCAGGGAAGAAAGTTCATTATCAACTTTCGTCCAGGTCGATGCGTTCTTTGCGTTTGTGCCCTCCAGAGCTTTGAAAAGAAGCGCCAGTTTGGCGTCGAGTATCCCGATTAAATCGGAACAGATTTGGCAGTGAGGAATTGGTTTCGTTTTTGATGGCTCTATTTTTAGTTGCGGAATGCATTGCACCCTTAAGGTAGAGGCAGCTGGCGCAGACAAACGGGTCAGGAGTGTAAGCTAGCTGGCTTACCTGGTCGTCCTGTAAACCCGTGCATTTAAAGAGCCACCAGGCGTTGCAGGTTTAGCATTTCATACCACGTCTTACATTCTACGGACACCCATTTTGCCCACATCTGTTGTATTCCATCGATGGCCGTAGAAAGCAGCCCGTATTGATTTGGGTCATGACTGAGACTGGGTGCACCACGGGACCTGTGTGCAAAGTGACAGAGGTTATCACGCAGAGGTTATGTTGGAGTGCAAAAAATTTACCAAATGACATGTCCGAACTCTGTAAACAGATTGAACAGCAAAAGAATTCTTTCACAAATTTGCAAAAGGGAAAAACAAAACCGATTGTGGGCACAGCGGATTTGTTTAGATGAATAAACGAACGAGAACAAAAGATGAATAAGAAGAACAAAATAACACAAAGAACCGTTTTTCGAATGTTACTTAATAATGCCTGCGTTATCGCGGTTAGTTTGAGGCATCTTCACTTGTAAAGTGCGCTGCGCGTCTAATAATACAGCCCTAGAGATTATGGACAACTGCCCAATTGCTTGGGCTTTATTTAGTCCCTCCTTCAGGTGTCTAACTTTGAAAAGTCGAGACGCTGAAAACTGGGTCATTTACAGTTTTCGCAAGCATACCGTGGAAGTAAAGTAGTATTGACAAGGCGCTAAATTTTGCCAAAAAATAGTTACTAGTGCGATGTTTTGGAAACGCATTCCGGACTGCATTGGCCCCAACTGGAAAGAAACTCGTTCGCGAAGTAGG
>SJOL01007204.1:455823-468067 GCA_004794785.1 Opisthorchis felineus
TGCTGCACCTTTATTGTCTGTTACGGAAAGAAGCGCTGATAGCTTTACGTACATTGGGCGCTGCGTCCGTGCAAGGCTTGCCTCCTTCGAGCATCGCTGGCTTTGGTAGTCGAGGAGTCTATAGTGGTTGAGTAGGAACTGCGGCCGGTTGCGCCGACGTGCTTTCGGGAACACAAGGGGCTATAACTACAATCAGTTTGGCCATAAGTTTGTGGTCGGCTGAACTGGCGCCAAGCGGAAGCCTTTTTTGCACCTCTCCACTAGAACTTCTGTGGCCCAAACTTCGCGCCTCTGGAGGGCGATTCTCAGATATACGCCTGATAGTTGGATAGAACACTACCAAGGAGTGACTGTGCCTGCTTATGTGACGTGACTTTTCTTGAGAATGACCCCCAGATGATCAGCCTGCTCTCCTTCATGCGCCTGTCCACTAGAGAAGCCGCAGCGGTCTTTATTGCCGCATCAGAGAGCTGGATGACCTGCGTTGCAGCCAGCGCACCCGGGATGGACGGCGCAAGGTACTCGTTCAGGGAAGAAAGTTCATTATCAACTTTCGTCCAGGTCGATGCGTTCTTTGCGTTTGTGCCCTCCAGAGCTTTGAAAAGAAGCGCCAGTTTGGCGTCGAGTATCCCGATTAAATCGGAACAGATTTGGCAGTGAGGAATTGGTTTCGTTTTTGATGGCTCTATTTTTAGTTGCGGAATGCATTGCACCCTTAAGGTAGAGGCAGCTGGCGCAGACAAACGGGTCAGGAGTGTAAGCTAGCTGGCTTACCTGGTCGTCCTGTAAACCCGTGCATTTAAAGAGCCACCAGGCGTTGCAGGTTTAGCATTTCATACCACGTCTTACATTCTACGGACACCCATTTTGCCCACATCTGTTGTATTCCATCGATGGCCGTAGAAAGCAGCCCGTATTGATTTGGGTCATGACTGAGACTGGGTGCACCACGGGACCTGTGTGCAAAGTGACAGAGGTTATCACGCAGAGGTTATGTTGGAGTGCAAAAAATTTACCAAATGACATGTCCGAACTCTGTAAACAGATTGAACAGCAAAAGAATTCTTTCACAAATTTGCAAAAGGGAAAAACAAAACCGATTGTGGGCACAGCGGATTTGTTTAGATGAATAAACGAACGAGAACAAAAGATGAATAATAAGAACAAAATAACACAAAGAACCGTTTTTCGAATGTTACTTAATAATGCCTGCGTTGTCGCGGTTAGTTTGAGGCATCTTCACTTGTAAAGTGCGCTGCGCGTCTAATAATACAGCCCTAGAGATTATAGACAACTGCCCAATTGCTTGGGCTTTATTTAGTCCCTCCTTCAGGTGTCTAACTTTGAAAAGTCGAGACGCTGAAAACTGGGTCATTTACAGTTTTCGCAAGCATACCGTGGAAGTAAAGTAGTATTGACAAGGCGCTAAATTTTGCCAAAAAATAGTTACTAGTGCGATGTTTTGGAAACGCATTCCGGACTGCATTGGCCCCAACTGGAAAGAAACTCGTTCGCGAAGTAGGTGGTTTCGATATCCACTTAGAGCGGCAGCCTCGTGCCGCACCTGAGCTTGCGTAGTAAGAAGGAACACCCGTATGCAGGGTTGCTGGAGCTTTCGTCAGAAATGATTTTGTGCTTAAGATTAAGAACTCCACGAGGTCCGCGTTAAGCCAGACTGCGAAGGTTGGGCTGTTCAAGTCTGCGATGTTTTTCTGCCTTACTTTGGAGGGTATAAGAAAGTGAAATCTATTTTAGAGAAGCGAGTGACTAAATTAGGGTTTTAAGCGTTGATCTGATAATGCCGCTCAGGCCAGTTCATTTGGGGTACAAACGAAAAATTGTGAAATATAGAGACCTCTTGTCTACAATTCCCTCTTGATGGCATACTAGGGTGCTGAATTTTAGGCTGTCAAACAATGCTTATTCTTAGAACACATTTGAGTAGGATTTTAATATTATTCTTTTAGCCAGGCAACGAATCGAGCGTCAGATTTTGGAAGCGTCTGCTTTAGATGATAAGGAACCGAGCACAGGTCCCCGCCTGGACTTAATAAATATGGGTAAACTGTGAGTAACTTTTCGCGCACGCTAACCACGGGTGTTATTTGTAGAATAGCTAAAGAAAATTGAGACTGACGCCCCGCAGACTCTGTTACTTGGAGATGATCAAGTAGCACGCTGTGATCTACTTTGTGGAGGTGATTTAAGGAGACACGGTGTATGTAATGGTTATGACTTCAACTTTTGTCGGAACATTTGCCATCCTTTTCGGTTTTTTGTGCAGCATTGTCTGTAAGATCCGGGCGGTTATGGATCTCACAGGACGATTGCGGCTATTAGATTATACGCAGTTCGTAGCCAGTAGGCAGTAGGAGCAGACAGACGTGGACAGCAGATGATGTATTGAGGACTGACAGGAACTGGTTCTACAGACAAACGGGTTAGTAAGCATCGTGAATTAAGCAAACGTACAATCAATAATGACGCAATCGGTAGGAGCGGAAAATAGTCACTGAAGCAGCATGGATTTCTAGAAGCAACAACAAGTAAGCACCAAACGATGTACAAACATACATATACGGGCAGTCTGTCAGTGTGAGTTGGCCGTATAGAGAGATAACGGCGCAGAAAATCAGTACGTTTGGGATGTAAGGGACTGTCTTTCGGTTGGCGGCGGGACGCGGTAGCTTGTGTCACGTGACAAGTCAGATTGCGCGGTTTCGCCGTTTAAAACAAATCTCGCCAAAGGCTATCTGGCAGGTGCGGTACATGGGTGATACAAAAAATGGGCCCGTCTGGGTGTCAGGTTGGTGTAGTGGTCAGCGCGTTCGCCTACCGTTCGGGAGCTCTGGGTTCGATAACCGGATGGCTCGCTTTTCCGTCGGAGTGGACGCTCGAAAATAGGCACAACTGAGACGAACTTGCAAATAATGACGGACAGGCAACGAAGCACGACATCAGTTACTAAGGCATAAGCAGACCTTAAGCAGGGGCGAAGCAGGGGGAAAACGAGCAGCAAGGAAACAAACAGCATCATAATAAACGGGCGTGAGTCACGCTACTCATGAGTAGTCGGAATACAAAGGAAAATTATCGCTGTTCACCGTTGATTCACAGGGGGAATCAACACTCCCCCAGCCATAAGTTTACGTGGGGATTGAGCCGGCAGACTGATCAGCCACTCCGTCTCTCCGCTCCTTCAAGTGCACACCATCCTGGCCGGAGGCCTCCAGTAGGTAGAGTTGGCGAACGTCTCGACGTAATGCCCCCCGACTGGTTCTTACGATCGCTTCCCTAACTGCCCCATCGGTCGACTGAACTGCCTTTTCGACAATACCCTTCTCCCACTGTCCTCTGGGTGTCGAGATATCTCCCAATAAAACGAGGTCACCTTCGTTCAGGCTCCTTCCTTGCTTAAGCCACTTTGACATCGTCTGCAAAGTTGGGAGGTACTCCTTCATCCACCGGTTCCAAAATAGGTCGGCTAGGTGGTTGGCGTGTCTCCAGGCTTTAGTTAGATTCCGTGAGTCGACACAATGACTGGCCGTTGAAGGATTCGCGTTCACGAGCAACAAGTGGTTCGGCGTTAGAGCTGCGTAGTCATTGGGGTCCGAAGTCAGTTTTACTAACGGGCGATCGTTGAGGATTTTTTCGATTTCAGTCAAAGTTGTCTGCAGCGTCTCGTCGTCTACCAGTGTATCTCCTAATAGGGCCCGCAAAATTCGCCTGATACTCCGTATCAACCTCTCCCAAACACCTCCACGATGGCTGGCTTTCGGTACGGAGAACACCCAGTCGCACTCGTGCTCTAGTAGCTTGGTCGCCAACTTATCCTGATCCCATTTACGAAGACATTCCTTCACGTCAGCTTCGGCCCCTCTAAAATTGGTGCCGTTATCACTATAAAGCTTTAATGGACTCCCTCGTCTGGCGACAAATCTCGAGAACGCACATAGGAACGAAGTCGTGTCCAAGGTATGGGCCACCTCGATGTGAACGGCACGGATGGTCATGCAAGTGAATACACAGCCATATCGTTTCTCGGTGCCACGTCCTCGTTTGACTAACAGAGGCCCGAAGTAGTCCACCCCGGTGTATGCGAATGGTCTACGACTGCAGTTGGTTCGTTCAGTTGGAAGGGGGGCCATCATTTGGTAGCACGGCGGTGAAAACCATCGACGGCAGTGATAGCAGGACGAAATGACGCACCTGACGGCGGCTTGCCCCTGCACAACCCAGTATCTGTTGCGCACAGCTGCCAGCACTTGTCCAACGCCCACATGACCGTAGCTTTCATGGTAATGCTTTATGATAAGTGTGGTGACGAAATGTCTCCTTGGCAGTATGATAGGGTGCTTAGTCTCGAAAGGTAAGGCAGCCCATCGGAGGCGACCTCCTACGCGAAGTATACCGTGATCGTAAAAGGGATTCAACTTACGAAGGGGACTGGCGGACGAGACTAAGGTGCGCTTGTCACCGTCGGGCTTCTTGCTCAGTATGCGGAGCTCGTCTGGGAACGCGGTCTCCTGAACTAACTTTGAGACGTAAATTGATGATTTCATTATCTCTTGCTGAGTCAGATGACGAACAGGGTCGGTCGTGGAGTTGGATCGTTGTCCGATCAGAGTGCAAAACCGTCTGAGCCACGCAATGGCCCTCAAGAGCTTCGTCCAACTGCCATAGTGATTAAACTTATCCAACCAAGAGACGGTTGACCGCACGCAAGAAACTGTGCAATTCTGGGTTTTCTTCATCATTTCTGAGGGAAGCGGAGCTTGCAGACTTGGTTCCGCTGGCCATGACGACTCTTCGTCCAGCAAGAAGGTCGGACCTCGGATCCACGAACTGCGCCCTAAATCTGCTGGGGACACCCCTCGTGATGCGATATCAGCTGGGTTGTTTCTACCGTCAACGTACTTCCACTGACGCACATCTGTGAGTTCGTGTATGGCTGTCTTACGGTTCGCGACAAAACTCTGAAAACGCGTAGTTGTGTTGCGGAGTGTCTGAAGGACGATCATCGAGTCCGTCCAGAACGTAGTCAACGTGATTGGCAGAGACAACTCTTCTCTCGCTTGCGTGGCCATTCTTGCAGACAGCAGGGCAGCCGTAAGCTCCAGACGAGGAATCGTGACGGCCTTCAGAGGAGCCACACGAGACTTGCCCCACACAAAGTAACATTGTCGGCGGCCCTCATTCCGCGACCGAAGATAAAGAACCGCTCCGTAGGCCCTTTCTGAGGCATCCGAGAAACAATGGAGTTCGTAGGCTTGGGAAGCGGCATCCCTAGAGGACAGGCATCTCGGAATTCTCAATTCGGTGAGGGCAACCATGGATCGTCTCCACCTTTGCCACGCTTGTACGATTTCGGCGCTCACTTCTTCATCCCACTTAACCTGAAGCCTACAAAGCTGCTGGAACAGTAGCCTCCCAGGTAGTAGAGCCGGGCAGACAAATCCCATGGGGTCATACAGAGAGGCTATAAGTGACAGCATTCTTCGCTTCGTGGGAGTTTCAAACTGGGTATCCACTTGGAACAGGAATTCATCAGTCGACATGTCCCATTGAACCCCAAGAGTCCGGTGCCACGAAGGCGGTTGTAGATCTACATCAAGGTTTCGCCGTGCACGATCCTCAACAGGGATTTTAGACAAGAGGATAGGTTCATTTGTCGACCACTTCGTCAATCGGAATCCGCGGGCTGCCAGGGCTACCTTCAGATTAAAGGCGACGGTCGCAAGACGTTCTGGGGAAGTGGCACTAAACAGCAAGTCGTCTACATAAAATGCCCGTTCGGCTGCTAATAACTCAGCGTGGTTCGACACACTAGCGTGGCTCCTGATGGCATGCTTCAGGGCGAAACTGGCGCAGAAGGGAGACGAAGTTGCGCCAAAGGGATGTACAGTCATACGGTAAGTCTTCGGAGCCTGCTCAACGTCGCCGCGCTCCCACCATAAGAAACGTAACACGTCTCTGTCGGATTCGGGTACCTTCACTTGATGAAACATTGACTCAATATCTGCCGTAACCACGTGCCTATACTGGCGGAAACGAAGAAGGACTCCGAGTAGACTATTCACGATGTCTGGTCCAGTAAGCAGCTGCGAGTTCAGGGAGTTCCCTTGGACTTGACAAGCACAATCGAAGACAACTCTCACCTTATTCGGCTTGTGAGGGTGAACCACCGGATGATGTGGCAAGTACCAAATTCGTCCAGTGCGTTCGGTCTCCGGGTGATGATTGACAGGTTCGGCATATCCTTTGACCAGATACTCATTGATGGCCATCACATAGAGATCGTGGAGATGTCTGTCCTTGATAAGTCTCTTGCCAAGGGAGTTGAGTCTTTGACGAGCAACGAGATAATTTGACGGTAGGCTCGGACAACCTGCTTTCCAGGGCAGAGCAATTTCGTAACGTCCATCCGTCAGTCTTAGCGAAGACTCTACAACAGATAATGCCTGTTCGTCAGCCTGCGACGCGGAACGCTTGTATGATGGTGGGTCTCTGAACTCTATGTCGAACATGACCTCTAACTTTGAATCCAGACTGTCTTCCACATGGCTGCTGAGCTGGTTGATCCGGGCCAACCTATCGTTTGTGTCATTTACCGGCCCAAAAAGGACCCATCCGAGTGGTGTTCGATTAGCGTAAGGCTCATGTGGCCTGCCCGTTCGGCTTTCTAGCACCCAATGTGCCATCGGTACGTCCATCCCGATCAACAGAGATATTGGTTGGTTTCCAGCATTCTCGAACGGGATTCCTTTCAAGTGATCCCACTTAGACCACTGCTCTCTCGTTGGTAAGGTTTGAGTAATCGACGGAAGCTGACGAACGGTCCATGCCTTGACAGATTGCGGCGTCTCGGCCGGCGGCGACGTATCTATATCAAAACTGACTCGAGTAGTCGATACTTCGTTCTGACCGTTGAGCGTAGCGACGCTTATGTTTGTGGGCAATCCCGATAACCCGAGATTTAAGGCGACATCCTCTTTCAGCATCGTAGAATCTGAACCGCTGTCAAGAAGTGCATTGACTCTGCAAACTCCACGGGGGCCACGAAGAGTTACAGGCAGTACGCCGAGCGCCACGGTCGTCCGGCTGCACGATCCGCTGGCACAGTTGACGATGAGGTCTGAGCGGCATTCTTCCTGGCACGTTGGCCTCACTGACTTAGCTGAAGGCTGAGTGGGCGCATGGAGCAATGGGTGGTGTAGACCTTCGCAGCCATTAAGTCCACAACATCGCCTCGATCGGCACTGTTTAGCGTTATGTCTTGGCTTGAGGCAAAGTTCGCAAAGTACAGCTGAGCGGACGAACGTTGCTCGGGAATCAGCGTCCAGACGGATGAATTGCGCGCATTGGTCGAGGTAGTGCATTTTGCCACAGTGCAGGCACGGACGGGACACCGTCGTACTATGTTCTCCATTGCTAGGCTTATTAGCCACAGAAGTCGTCATGAATGTAGAGAACCTTGGCGATGATGTCGTTACGACGCTGCGGGGGCGTTCTGATCTGCTGGTGCTCGGTGGGGAAACACTCGGCAAATATGACTCTCTAACTGATAGCGAGTCTGCTCGGTCTTGGATATAATCTGTCAGATCAACGAAGCTGGGTTCTCGGCTCTTCCTGAGGATTTCCGAGGCTCGATCGAACCACTGTGACTGGATGGTAGTCGGGAGACGATTAAGGATAGCACCTATGGTCGTTCTGGTGTTGAGCTCAGATGAATAATTCAGTTGTGAGAGGACTAACCAACAGGCTTTCATTGTGTCGGCTAGCTTTAGTAGGGAGCTGGCATCGTTCGGCTTGATGGGTGGCCCGGTGGTGATAGACGCAATGTATTGCCTTGCGATAACCGAGGGGTTGCCAAATCTGCGACCCAGGATCTTCCAGGCTTCTGGGTAGCCGTGTTCCGGCTCAAGTATCGTACAGTGATCGATGGCTTCTCGCGCTTCACCTTCGCACGCATCGATCAGGAAGGCCAGACGGTTTGCTGGATCTGTAACGTATTGAGCGACCCCACTGGTGAAGCCTCTCAGAAACTTCCAGTAATTTAGAGGGTTACCATCGAACTTTGGTACCTTTCTCTGAGGCATACCCATACAGAGGTTAAGTAGTTCTGGGAGATGTGGGTATGATATAGACGTCGTCTGTGGATTCTTTGGAGGCGTCATCGGATAGTTGGGGGTAGCGGCCCCTTCCTGGTCAACTGGATAGGAAGGAGGTCCAACGGAGTCTCGGGGTCTTCTGTCTGTAGCGGCAGCAGAACCCTGGAGGCTAGCCATCTCCCGACGGACTTTGGCCATCTCCATTTCCAGCCATGCAGCTCTGTCTTTCAGATCGATAGGGAGATCTCGCTCGGGCGTCGGGGGGAAGTAATCAAGTGGAGGAAGGTCGGGATAATTACCGGAATGTTCGCCAGACATAGTAAAAACGTCTGTTGGGCTTGCGCTATTGATTAACTTTGTAAGATCCGGACGGTTATGGATCTCACAGGACGATTGCGGCTATTAGATTATACGCAGTTCGTAGTCAGTAGGCAGTAGGAGCAGACAGACGTGGGCAGCAGATGATGTATTGAGGACTGACAGGAACTGGTTCTACAGACAAACGGGTTAGTAAGCATCGTGAATTAAGCAAACGTACAATCAATAATGACGCAATCGGCAGGAGTGGAAAATAGTCACTGAAGCAGCAGGGATTTCTAGAAGCAACAACAAGTAAGCACCAAACGATGTACAAACATACATATACAGGCAGTCTGTCAGTGTGAGTTGGCCGTATAGAGAGATAACGGCGCAGAAAATCAGTACGTTCGGGATGCAAGGGACTGTCTTTCGGTTGGCGGCGGGACGCGGTAGCTTGTGTCACGTGACAAGTCAGATTGCGCGGTTTCGCCGTTTAAAACAAATCTCGCCAAAGGCTATCTGGCAGGTGCGGTACATGGGTGATACAAAAAATGGGCCCGTCTGGGTGTCAGGTTGGTGTAGTGGTCAGCGCGTTCGCCTACCGTTCGGGAGCTCTGGGTTCGATAACCGGATGGCTCGCTTTTCCGTCGGAGTGGACGCTCGAAAATAGGCACAACTGAGACGAACTTGCAAATAATGACGGACAGGCAACGAAGCACGACATCAGTTACTAAGGCATAAGCAGACCTTAAGCAGGGGCGAAGCAGGGGGAAAACGAGCAGCAAGGAAACAAACAGCATCATAATAAACGGGCGTGAGTCACGCTACTCATGAGTAGTCGGAATACAAAGGAAAATTATCGCTGTTCACCGTTGATTCACAGGGGGAATCAACATTGTCCATAAATGAATCTGTGTTAGTTGTTGCCTTTGAAGGCTTTTGTTACTAAGATCATAACCAGCGGCCGGACAATCAAAATTTCAATTGCTTTTGTGGTGATTAGATGCTGTAAATATGCAGGCTCCGCAGTACTTGCGAGCTTATTCACAGGCCAGAAATGTGACTTGGCTCAGACGTATGTGGTGTAATTCAAGCCGAGTCATCCACCAGATCTGTTGAAACTACTAGTTTAGGATGAAAACCGCTATTCCCTCTCCCTACACGCGCAGCTCACAGGTATTCCGGGACATTCGTTGTAGATGCTAACAAAGGGTCTATGAAAGCTTTCGTGCGGGTTTTTGAGTGCGGCTGCCGAGACCAAGTCCGGCTAGGGCTTAGCACCCGGTGCATGGGCTGCAGTCCCACAAGAGTGAGTGGTCCAAGCTCCCTACCAGTCTTGAGAGACCATTTGTTATGTTATGCAGCCTGCGGCACCCTAAATCTTTCATCGGCACCAGGCCAATACTCCAGGTTTTCGAAGCGATACGACTCAAAGAGAGGGCATACTTGTCCCACAGCAACCCACGAACCTCAAACTGTTTTGGCCGCCAACCAGCCCGATATCCGGCGGCTCAAGTTTTCGGGCTCTAGACACACCAGCTGATACTTTGCTCGAATGGATCATTTCTCTTTACAGTCGACGTTTTTTCTTCCAAAATTTGGTGGCCACGCCATGGTGCTCACTCTGCATGTAAATCATTTCAATGCAAAAGGCCGAAATCCGGATGAGTCTGTACCTCAAAATGTGGAAGTTCTCGTACTAAGGACGTTCTGACTTTGTGAAACCCCCAGGCCGATCCTTAGACGCACACACCAAACTTGTCTACAACCGTAGTTTGAACGAAGGAAACTTAAACATGTGGTTTTATCATTTGCCGTTATTTATTCAAACACTTAAAATCTCCCCATGTGGCCGCAGTTTTGTTAGACGTCTTTTAAACCTACTCATGGTCGACTATGCACGCGGCATTTATATTTTAGTGGCTGCCAGTGGCCTACCATGGCGTCTCCATGAAAATTTTTTTGGGAAGTTGGCTTATTCACCCGTTTTCTTCTGTATTGCAACTGGAAATGATCTGAAGGTTACATAATTACGCCCCCTTTTTCCGTGCAAACTCACAATGGAGCAGCCATTCGCGATCTGTGTTGGAAAAAGTTCTCTATCTTTGCAGGAGGCATCCTGTCGAACAAGGCCAAGGAGTTGGTCACAGCTAGCAATTTCCTGTTTTTTGTGATGGTCAGCACACACTTTATCGGGTGCACGGGGAGGTTTCATCTTACCGGCTTCGTGACTCCTTGATGGTGCCATAAGAAGAATTAGCGGATTTATGGATAGAAACACCAGGTAGTACAACAAGCTGGCCAGCGCTGTGAAATTCCTGCAAAATTTAGCGGGTGGGGCTGGTCTTGTGGGCTCATGTAGCACCCTCGGTCGGGAAATAGGAGGGATACGTCTGACTAGGGCTACAGGGTAGCAAAGTCAGTGAAATTAGCTAATATTTCCATAAATGAGCACATTTAACAATAAGTACTTGCCCACAACTGGATCGCCGCTGCGGCTACACCCACGAGTGCACGCTTGAAGAAACATGAGGTCTTTGAATCCTAAGGCTCATATCTATGCTACTTTATCTTGCGACTGACTTGTACACGCGCTTCTTAAGCTTTAACTTTGCTGCCTCCAACAGTGCACATCATCACTGGATCTAGTTATGGCACTATCGATGCAAAAAAGGATGACCCATTATCGCCAATGGGACTAACTGACCAAGTGTTAAATTTACCTTTATAACGGTAGGACTCCAGCTTTGGAATAGACGCCGATCGGGCATGTGGGACAACGAGTTATATTAAACACTCGGTGAGTTAGCCTCTACAACTTTGTTTAGCTGTGTGGTTTCAAGGATGTCGCGAAAGATGCACATAAGTTTTGATTGCTTTTGCGTTCTTCCTTTTAGAAAGCCTGACGAAAGAAAGCGGCTTCCTGGGAACGAGAGCTGAATTGAATAAAAGTTACGTTTGCGCATACGCAACCATTAAAAAAATATAATTCACCAACGGAGGTTGTATATGTTTCAGAAGTGGGCTTATTAGACGGACAACATGAGCGAGTAGGAAGGACCGTCGTTTGGTGATAGATTAGGTTGCCGTGCGAAGTTGAGGGCTCGAATTCATCGGTTTGCATAAACACTGGCCTGGTGTTTACTATAAGTGGCAAAGACAAGGGAATCTGCGTCCAGTAATGAATCTGACGGGCCATCATTTGCTTTTGGATTATGTTACCGTTCAAAGATGAGGCCTCGTAAGCAACGTCGCACATAAACACACTCATAGCAGTTACGAAAAGCAACCAACAGAGGGGTGCATCATTCGTTTCTTGGAGCTAACAGCAGTGACTCGGTGACTGGTCTTCCTACTCTTACCTCCCTGTTGAGTTGAGGTAGTATATTCCAGTTAACCTATGGCTCTTATACATTATGTCGGAAGCTGTTGCCCAACTGCTTATTATTTGTCTGCTGTCCCTGTTTACATTAACGCCCCGTTTGCACAACGGAGACCCTTTGGTAGGATTTTTTGCCGAGCTAAAATCTACCGCCATGCATTCTCACCATGTAGTCGCCTGTTCCATCTAGTCCAACGGCTAGCCTTCCTGCCTCGGCGGCTAAGTCCTTGCCTTCCCAAAATTAGGCACCTACTCTGGCCCAGCTAGTACTTGGCTTCTAGGTCAGCCAACAAAATCCACCTCTTCCTGGGTTCATTTAGTCTGCTATCATCCCTTTTTATATTTTTTCTATTGAACATCGTTTTATCTGATGCCTCCTGGCACTCACCAGACGCTACTGCTCTCATCCTATTCCTTCCTCATTTCCCCTCTTCCCAAGCTTCAAACTTCG
>SJOL01007204.1:476332-528800 GCA_004794785.1 Opisthorchis felineus
CCGATCATGCCTCAATCAGCATGCTTCCTACAAGTTACCATTATTATTATTAATGTCCACTGTTTATGACACTGTCCCCTTTCCGAGCAATCCCCTGTGCCCACAAACCCCGCCAGTCATTTTTTATTCTGACCGTAACATTATTATCATGCCTGACGGCATGCCACTCACCAGTTAGGAATAAACATTATTATTATTACTGCAGTTATGAGTACGACCGGCCATCGACTACCTAAAGCTGTCACATTGACGTGGTGGACGGGCTTCTGTGCTGCAATGATTCTGCGGACTATACTGGCAACCAGCATGTCCACGCTAATGGAAGCAGCGATCTTGCCTGCCCTCGAAGAAGGGCGGGTTAGAAAAGATCAGCCAAAAACCGCACACTCCGATCGCCCAAAGGCGAATTATTCAATGTGGTTGAAATACTTTTAAAACCAAAGATTCTAGTGCTGCTCAGAAGGTATCTGCTGTGCGCAGCTGCACTAAGAGTGAGACAGTAATGCCGCCCGTAGCCAAGTGGGTCAGTCTGTTCAGCCATTGGCTCCTGGCAGGGTCCATCAAGAAAACCCTAACAACCACTCTCTCGTGGTTTAGACTGTTGAGTCAGAGGCTAGGGGCAGGTCTCCCGAACAAAAACCTACACCCTCCCACTGCCTAGTGGGTCAGACTTTTGAGTCGAAGGCGCAAGGTGGAGTACTTCAACCGAACCCTCTTCTTCGGCCTTGGCAACCGAGAGGTATCAGTTCCCTTGCAGCTCTTCTCCCACCGGCCTTCTCCCACACTTCCTCGGAACCCATAGTACAATACAGTGCAATCAACCCATCTGCCAATTCCCTAGCCACTGTCCCGTGTCTCAACCATCGCCCAGAATAATAAACCAAAATAATCACCCACTAACCTTACAAGAACTTATCCACGTTGCAGCCTCTAGTGTTCGTAGTCTATGCCAAATTGGGCAACAGACACCCCTTGCTGAAACCTTGCTTTCCCCCTCTATCTACGTATCTTGTGTCTGCGAAAGGCGCACACACGATTCAGCTTCGGTCGTGCTCCTCAAGCCGCTTAGGGCGAGCTCAGATGTTCTACATTTCACTCTTCGGGTATCTGGTGATCCTGATGCAATAGCTCGTGGTATCTACGGTGTGGGAGTTGCACTCCGCCTAAGGCTGAAAGCGCTTTACTGAACTGGATCACAGTAAACAGTCTTCTTTGCGCTATGCAGTTGTCCGGCTCAATTAGGTTTACTGCAGGTCGATGCGGTAAACAGTGTTTGTTTGTCGTATAAGCATATGCCCCAACAGACTGCAGTTCTGAGACTCAGAAGGGCGAGTTTTACCAAGATCTGTCACAACTGCTTCGGTGAGCAAGAATGACGGGTATAGTAATCCTGGCGGGTGATATGAGTGCCCAAGCTAGAGGACTAAGTCCGAAAGGAGCACACTTAGGTGGTAGATATAGAGTCAGTTACCGATGGAGAGCCTCAGTTAAAGATTATCGTTCCTTCTAGGGTACGCAACTTGACTCTGACCACGCCATCCTGCGGGCCTGGTTAACACTTCGCTTTCCACCAGCACTACGCTTGCCAACGGAGAACAGATCCACTCAGCATCTTCGACAGGTTTCAGTAGCTGAAATGTATCAAACTGACCTGCCTAGAAAGCCACTGGAAACGCACAGTCATGCGGATGACGAAGATTGCCTAGAGGTTGACTGAAGGCCAGCTAATAAGCAATGCTTCCAGCTTCCGGAACTGTTTGTCTAGGTTATCTGACTCGACTAAATGAACAGTGGATATCGTCCATATCAGCACGTCCTATTATTGCCAGAAAGGCCATACCATCCAAGAGCGACTATGATGGCGCATGCAGATTCCTAAAACATCGGATAATCAAAAGCTTGAAGAATAATAGAGAACGCTGATGGGTTTCGAAGGCCCAGAAGATGGAGAAGGCTTTCGCTGCAGGCAACAGCCACGCCCTACTTCAACTAATTCGATCAGTTGGTTGAAGGAGGGCAAATGTCAATGAAACGATATGCGAAAAAGACGGAATGGCACTTCACGCCCTCAGTCGTCATCTTGAGCGGTGGGCTGAGCACTTCAAAGAACGGTTCAGCTGGTCTGCTTTAACACAACCACTGGAAGAACCAGGCGTACCCGAATGAAACACTGGCACAAACCCAACATCAGCAACCGAAATCCAGCGTGAGATATAAATCCTGAAGCGCGACAAGACACCTGACCCCTGATGGCCTACACCCGGCGCTCTTCAAAGGTGGTGAGGCCCTGGTGAATACTCTGACGACCATACTGCAGAAGGTTTGGGACAAAAACAGAATACCAGCCGAATGGGGCTCCTCGACCCTCATCCCAGTTTTCAAAAAGGACGCCAGAACGTCATGTGAAAACCACCGTGGTGTCGGCCTGGTGTCCGTCACATTTAAGGTGCTCTCTGGCATTATTTTGCGCAGGTTGATGGATTATCTGGAGAGAGTGATTCGTGAGAATCAAGCTGGGTTTTGCCCTGGTAGAAGATGCATCGGCCACGTCTTTACTTTGAAACAAATTCATGATCAACGCCATTCCCTCAGACGTCCCACGATGGTCGTTTTGCTTGATCTGAAAGCTGATTTGGACTCCGTCGATCGCCAGAAACTTTGGCGATTTCCGGAGATTAATAGACTCCCTCCAAAGTTATGTCCCTTGCGAGGGTACTGTATGCAAACTCCTGTGAGCGCGTGCGAGTATACGGGAGAAGTTCGCCTGAGATCACCACTTCCAGTAGTGTAAGAAAAGTTGTGCTCTCTCGCCTTTCCCCTGCAATTTTGATGGTGGTATGCTGCTTGGAATTTCTCTGCCTGCCTCTGAAACCTAAGGAGTCGAAACGCTTCCCCTCACAGACATTGAGTATGCAGACGATATTGCTCTGCTTGGTTTATATCCTTCCCAAATGCAGACGATTTTAAACAACCTACATAACTATGCCGCACGGTTTGGCATTCGCTTCACACCCGCAAACTGTAGAATGCTGCTACAAGACTGGGTTGGATCAACTTCAAACCTCATGCTTGCAGACGAGCCAATCGATGTGGGAGATAAATCTGTTTACCTAGGCATTTACATAAGTTCCGATGGAATGGCTAGAAATGAGCTTATTTCTCGAATCGGAAAAGCCAGGGCAGCTTTTGCTAACCTCTTCCACCTATGAGACCAACGTGACGTGAGTCTGTCTGGCAAGGGCAGAATTTAAACTGCTGGGGTGCGATCCCTACTGCTTTATGAATAAAAACCGTGGCCCCTACGCGCAGAAGACATACGAAAGATGTCAATATTTGACCATCGGTGCCTCCGAAGCATTGGTCGGGTCTAGTGGGAACATTGGATTAGTAATGTTAAGGTGCACCAGATGGTCCTAGGAAGAAGTAACTCTCCCGCGATGGATGAATTACCCATGCTTCATAGGTTACGTTGATTGGGACATGTACTCCGCACGCTTGAAGACCGTCTGCCTCATATAGCTCATTTTGCCCAGCCCTGTGCTGACTGGAACCGACCGAGAGGTGGACAGTGTATGACCTGCAACAAAGTACGAAAAAAATAACAAGTAAACTTATTCGGGCCGGCAAGTGCAGCCTCCCTGGATAGGGACCCAAGGACTCAGCTCACAAATGGCTGGTGACATTGGCAGAAATGGCCCCATCGCACGGTCACTGGCGACCGTGCATCAAAGCTCTCCTTCAGTGCGTAGCTACCGATTATCAAACTATCTGCACATGCCATCGCCTCTGAGGATTTGCTGTATGCCCAACGCTGTCCCGTTTACCCGTGTTGGAATCCGTAACAGCTGGAACTAATGTGCCTATGACACACGGTTCATTGCTGATAAGTTTAATTTAATTTGATGACGAGCCGCCGTTGGCCGCTCGATTAGGTTACAGTGCATATTCATTCATTCACTGTCATCACTACTATACAACGCATCAAATATTCTTCTATTACTGGACCAAACGGAAGCCAAGCTTCCCAAAATGCGTGTTGTGCCAAAGTTCGCTGAACACAGTTTGTTACGTTTGAGGGGTTTTACGCTGGCAAAAGTTATTCAGCTATTTTCCTAAGTAGAGTTTGCACCGGATAATTTGTGGATTTTTATCCCACTTGTGAAGAACACTGCGGAACCGTAAAATAGGCTAAGGCGTTATCTCGTAAACCGGTAAGAAATTCGATTAAGTGGCTTTAGATGACCTTGGAATTTCGCTCGCTTAAACAAAATGCTATGAGAAACATATCACCGAAACGTGCAAACGGGTTAGACTATCTCCCCGAAAAATTCGAAACTTTGAAGACCCCATAGTGTCGGCTAAAATAATAATTCGGTTTACTTCTGGTGATCGGCAACCTCCGGCCGTTTCGCAGCAGATAGTATGATCACTATCGCCCCCTTCTAACCTTCGCCCTGGGAGACAATCTTCGTCGCTGGGAGAAGTAAGCCTGAACCGATCTGAAGCTATTTTTAAGTGATCAGTGTTGTAGTGCGACTTTTGTTGCTTTGCCCGGAAAAGCGCGCGACCGATTCTTTCGCAATGGCACTGTATAATGTGTCCTTTGAGACCTTACTGACGCGCTGAAAACAGCTAGATCCACCACAATTGTCTGGGTCAACAGTGAATTCCCCCGCCACGACTTCAGCCGAAGGGCAAGAGCATCGTGCCATCCTCTACGATACCATTTCAGCTGGCAACAAAAGCTCTTCCCACAGGATTATCAGCGTACCGGATTCCGTAGTTTTCGGAAACTGTATCACCGACGACAGAGCGCCGATGGAACTTCTCCTGAGTTGGACCCTGGACCTAAACGCCGAGTTATCCACCGCACTTTAGCTTGGCTATCGTCATGCGGTCCGGCTTTCATTACCATGCGGCCATAAATCTCAACGAGCAACAGCGTCCGAGCAACAGCAACAACAGCAGACTCCATTCCCCGCCGAGTCCCTTCTACTCCAGCACATTTCCAACCAGGACAGGGGTCATACACTGACAACCAGCGACAGCTCAACGTGTGAACAGATTTACTAATTCTAGGTTGAACGACAAAGTTCACGACCAACCTTTTGCAGCGCAATCAACTTCATCTGGTTGGTGTAGCCCTCTCGGTGTCCGGGATAGCCACTGCAGCAACGATTTTTCGGTTATTTTACTGTTAACGTTGAAAAGATTTTTGCCTTCAGTGTTGCACCAAGGTAACCGCATTTGAACGGCATTTATGATTTATTTGTTATTTATTCATTATTTATTTATTTATTATTTGTTATTTATTCATTATTTATTTATTTCATGATTATTTTTCGGTTATTTTATCACCGTTAAGCGCTTGTAATCGCCAAGTAATAACTTCACCAAGCGATCACCAAAAGCTGTCCACAGTGGCACCGATTTCCCGGAGCGTCAAAAGCGCGAGACGTTGCATCAGCTTCTCATAATGGAGAAGTAGAGTATATAGAGCGGAGATGGGTTAAGTAGCTGATTTTTGGTTAGGCATGGATTTATATTCGATTAACCGATGCCGCCCACTCTAAAACCCACTCGCATTTCGTCCTGCTCGGCTGTTCACGTCCTGTATTGAAGGGAGTGTGTCCAATGGATTATGAGAAAATAGTGTATCTTGAGCGTAGCCGATCGGAACAACCAGACATCACGCCAAGAGGACGGTTGTATCGTGATCTCTATCGTCGCCTCCGACGGGGACTGCTTATTATCGTAAATCCCACTAATGCACTGCGGGAACACGACAGGAAGCTTCTAAGGCTTAGCCACGCACATCTATCAGACAATAATTTTCCTTATTTAGTATTGTTGATTCATGGAATAATCTCCCTCCGATAGCTGCTGAGGATGCAGCTAGGTTCCAGTCTGAACTACTTTTAGGTATTTTTTATGTAAACTTTCAGCCGGTGGGCTTACGTCCCACGTTTGAGAAATTAGTGAGCTGGGCATCTTCCAGGGGAACCGAGGCCGCTGAACGAAAAAAACAGACCCGATCCTGGAATCATATGTAGGCCCTGCGTATCGATCCGTAAATCTGTGTGGTCGAGATCCAAAAGTGAGCAATCCCTGATTGGTCAAGTTATGGACCAATAAGAGTTGGGCATTCATCAGCTGGATGAGCCCCGATGATCCTGGCTCGACCTTGCGGGTGTAGTGTTGTGGTATACGGTGTCTGTCAGTTTGATTGATCTAAATGTAAGTATTGGTGATGTACAACTTAGGTTATTGGGCTTCGGCTCGTGCTCTTTCTTTCTGTCTTCTATCCACTGAAATTGTTGTGAACCCGGGGACTCAACTCACCAATGGTTAATGACATGGGAAGAAATGGCCCGATCGCGCGGTCAATGGCGCCCGTGCATCAAAGCTATCGCCTTCAAAACGTAGCTACCCAGTTCCCGAACTAACCAAGGCTTGGCTGTATGTCCCAAACTCTCCCCTTTTCCAGTGATCGAAACTGTAGCAGCTGAAACTAATGTGCATGTGGTACGCGGTTTATAGCTGATAAATTGAATTGAATTGTCTGGCTGGAGACATTACAAGAAGTGGCCGCTGATCGATGTCAGTGGCGTTCGTGCTCTCAGTTTTTTTGCAGATTGTCTGAGTGAGCCCTTGGAGGTGTAGGGACCTCAGAATACTTGACATAGGCCAGCACTAGTTCTTCTATCTCTCTTCTTTTCACTCTAAGGCTTTAAATATAATTACATGAGCTTTACGGTTGTACGGCAGTGAAGCATCAGTGTCAACACTTACTTTACTGTCTCTGATGATAATGATGATGATGACTGATGATGATGATAATGATATTCCAGATTGATAGTGTGTTCGTCAGAAGCCATTTTAACACCAAGCTTTTGAAGACCTTCCAGCGTTCGTCGCATCATATTGTCGATCACAAAATCGAATCGTAATGGGAAGAGTTGCCTTTTAAGAGCTGTTTCTGTACTATCATGCCTCCGGAAGTATGACAGTCCAAAGAATATATTACGCGGGCACAATTGTCGTGCATTCCTGCTGAGAATGCTGAATCAAATTCGACTTAAACATCCAGGTCTACCGAAATTTTTGGTTGCTTATACGTATGACGTGCGTACGTTTTAAGATTTGGTCAACACAGCCTCTTGAATCAATGCTTCACAGGCGATGCAGGACAAGCGAACTCAGCAGTCTCAGTACGACTGGAGTCAAGCTGATCCTCTGTGATTACCGCACTCACATTCGGCTCCTTTTTTGAAGATCATTACTATCATCTGTTTTCCGGGACAGTCTGCTTTTCCCAGATGCAGGTAAGTAAATCAGACAGGCGCCGACTGAACACTCCCTTGTCATTCTTGAGCTATTTGGGCGAGTGGTCATCCTGACCAGGAAGCACAACGGGGAGTACCAGTGGCTGTCCAGTCACGCATGGATCCTTTGGCCCCTGTGGCTGCATATCCTGCGGCAGCTGCCACTGGATCACCGGAGGTGCGCAACAGGAAGCTAGTGGAGAGTGATGGGGTAGCTAACTCAACCACTGTGCGCGCATATGGGATTCTTGTTTACGATACGCAGCGCAAATCAGTGTCAAGCGATTCCAGTGTGAGCGCAACAGCGGCTTGTCCTGCGTGTTTCAGCGTGCGTTCAATAAGGGCGACCAGGTACACAGCGTCGAGACTTAAATACTGATTTCGAAATTTCGGCTCTCGGCGTCGGCCGACCCGCACGTGTTGCAGCCAAGACCGATGTAGGACTAACGGGGTCGTCAGTCCTAACAGGAGACTCCTACAAGGAGATAGTTATTAGCGAGATTGCGGAGGGGAGAGAAAAACAAGTAGAGAAAGAAAGGAAACCTCAGCAGTAGTCTGCTTTCGGTTACTCACCCTGCTGAATGCAGCAAGTAAGGTGGTCCGGCTGATGGCACCACGTGACTGCCGGTGTGGCATGCGATTATCTGTAAATATTAATTCATGCTTTTCGTGAGCAGGGTGCCGAGGCCTAGAGATAAGGACAATTGGGTCCTCGACTCAAGCTTTTGGCTCAAAAGGCTGATCGCAAGACAGCGGTGTTTGGCAGGAAACGCCAATGTATTTCCCTTTTTGAAGAACAAGTTGCCATGCTCCAACCCCCAATATGAAAAACCAGGAAACTATGTTGGCCAGACGTCTACCCATTGACCAACCTCGTATAAGAGACTGAGTGTCGCACGGACACCTCCCAGTATGGCTCAGTGGGTCACGAAGGGACACAAGCCGTTACTTCACGGTAAGGTTCAGTTTTTTTTCGTGACGGCGTTGCTTTTAATTGCACTCTAACAGCTCTGTCCCTTTATTTTCAGCTGCTGCATGTCCTCCACCTTCAGCTGTGCATTGTGTGACGTACACTGCTCCACAAGACAACAACTGCAAGCCCACGAAGCCGGAAAACGACACATAGCGAACTGCTTTCGGTTCTCAGTTTGTAACGGAATTACTGTCGTCGGACAGGATTGCTCGTCAATCCCAGAGCCTAAGAAGCTCACTCCAGTCAAGTCTTCGCTCTCACCAGTTAAAATGAGTAGACCGGTTCAGCCTGAAACAAGCCTCCGCTCGGATTCGAAAGCTGACTACGAAGTTAACTCACCTGACAGGAAAACTCTCGGTTCTGTCGGATCAACCTATTGCGAATTCTGCAATGTTCAGCTGAACTCAAGCGATCAGTTACGGGAGCATCTGGCCGGGCAAAAACATCTGAAAAAAGTGAAAAGCAATTCTTCGGCATCGTTGCAGAACCATGTCTCTATGGTCAGTTCATTGCCTGAACGCTCGCCAAGGACCGATATAACCGTGAGGAGTGTTTAGCATACATTTCTTTCACTGGTGCCCTGAAAGATAACTAATCTCCCGCGTTGCCTGTTAAGTGGTAGAAGTAACTGTAATAGTCTTCCACTTCCTTGTAGCAGTTTTTTTTCTCGATGTCTCGAGATACTGGAGTAAACTAAGTCGTTTTAATGAGGATGCTATTCTAGCGTGAAAACAGCCTTTCCTTGTGAGCCCTTTGTTTACCTATTGATAAACGTGCCAAACAATAGCATTTTGTGATCTTGCAGCAACACCTCTCGTAGAGTTCGAAACGCTGCCATCACTTAACCTATGTGAGCCCTGCGAGTTCCACGACACTGAGTTACTGGGTTGGATTGTCGGTTATTCCATAGTTAGCTTTCTACATGAAAAAAGTTTGAAATCAGAAGGAATAGTGAGCCAAAAAGTCAGGTGATTGGTTATAAAAGGCATGAGTTTAAACTACTGAGGCGGCACTGAATAAAACCTTCTGGACCTTAATTGCGTGATTGCTCGTGATTCGAATAGGAAAAGTTAGAATTACATAAGTGAGGTTATTGTGGAAAGGGATTTGTATGGTTTGGTCGCCCAAATAGGGTCTGACGGCGACAACCGTCACTTGAAAGCATTGACTGCCCTATTTATTTGCATATCTGCGCTTGGCCTCCCCATAATTTCATGTTCGTGTGGTAATTTAATGGTTTCTTTTAGTCCATCCCACAACTACCTATTCGTCTAATTTTATTCCAGTGTCAGAGTAGTATTGGACACAGATCCCATCTGCGCTATCTATCCTTTCGCTTTGTAAATCCTAATAATCATTCAGCTGTAGCACCCTGTGGGTTCCAGCTGTCGTGCGACCCGAGGGAAGCACTAGGACCGAGGTACAGCCAGGTTGCCCAAGCTTAGACAGGAACAGTCGAGCTGCCGGTGTTGGGTTTGAACCACGGATCTTCCGGTCAGTAGTTTCTCACTTTAACGACTGAGCCATCTCGAGCTATTGTGCTTCGTAATTCCTCTGTTGAGTTCTTAAGGGAGGGAACAATCGTGAGCTAAAAGAAACACCCCTCGTCAAAGTAGATTCTTCCTAACGCGGATGAGCCCTGTCTTAACTCGGTTCTGGATTTCTCGCTTATGGACCGGCCTGTCAATTCCTGACACAACTCATGTTTATCTCGATTTTGTGATGGAGTACATTACTAATGATATTATGAGCATTATTATGATTAGGACTATTGTATCCTTTGCCGGTTAGCCGCACCACCCCTCATTCCCTGGCTTGTCTGGAATTTGAGTTTTTGTCTTTTCTGCCAGTATTACGCGCTCGAATTTCCATCGCGACACATCCGAAACAATGCTGAGGCTCCTCTCAGCTTTTAATAAAAAGTTGGCTTCTCTTTTGAAAACGGGGCATTACACAAGTACCTTGCGGACAGTTAGTGTCTACTGCACAGGGCAAGTACATTAAAGCTTATGGACTTTGATACTTTCAATCTTGCCAGTAGGTCCCGACCATTCAGATATGGTTTTAAGAGGCACTGGTTTGTTGTTCTGTCACCAACCGTTTGCTCGGGTAGATTTTTTTCTGTGGTTCCCCGCGCATCGAACAGGTTGTCAAGTTTAACCGGAGGATTTACTTTTCGTTCAGTTGTACCAATCTAAGCTTAACAAACTTGCGCGAAGCATTTGGAGGGGCCATTAATCTGTAGTAAACGGATCGCAAGTGAACAAGAAGACTTCAAGGCCTGCAGGTTACGTTTTTTGACACACTTGAGGTAAGAGAACCGCAAAGCGGTGTATCGAACAGTTAGGTAGAATGGCATATGTTGCGACATTCTACCCTGCCAGATCAACGTGCTCATGTATGAGTTCGGGATCGTGAACATTGAAAGTGGAGAATTATGAATTTTTGGGATGGGAATAGACAATAAATATGATGTCAGTAGTTCGTCATCACTGATGCGTATCCGCCGTGTAAGTCGAAGAAAACACGAGGTTTGAGACACTGCCAGGTTGCTCAAGCCTAGCCTAGGTCAACAGGAAACCCAAAGTTGGGTTCGGATCACGGACCTTGCGATGAGTAAGCTATCTCGAGCTCAACGCATGTGATGAGATATTCTAATAGAGCAATAGTTTTGGTTTTGGGGCTTCTCGGTCAGTGGTTCTACACGAATAAGTAAAGGCGCTTTCAGGTTGATGGAATAGTCTGGTGGTTGCAGAGACGTCAGGCGGGTGTGCTTGGGTGTCATGAAATTTTGTATCAGAATTTGTCCTCTTTATATCCGGGGGACGTTTGTTCCGGGCGGAAAGTAAATTGACGCATTTCTCCTAACACTGACACCCGTGTTGAAGGCCTCCTCCAAACCATGATTCTTCAAAATTGACGCAGGTTCTAGCGTGTGCAACAGAATAACGACTGAGCACTTGGCATGCAAATCAGTTTTCCCAGGTGGTCGAAGCAAGCCGCCTGGTCAAAAATTGGACTCGCTTTTAAACACCAGAGAAAGGAATTACCAATTCCTTACTCCAGCCGTGTGTGCAATGCTTTGATAGCGCTGTAGGTCGTGCGTTCTGGATGTCGTTCCGCACAGGCACAAAGCAACAGCGAACTCGCTTTAATCCTGTAGAGTGTGTTCAGAGCTGACAAGTTGACTTTGCATCCCCGCTCGTAATGCTTAAGTCATGGTGGCTTCAAGTGAGTTTAACCTTCTTCGGAATTCACACAATCATCTATGATTTTGGAAAAGACGTAACCACCTATATGAGTAACCTTATTCACCGGTGCGCTAGTTTTGGGCTTGCCGCGACATATCTGTGAATATACCGCAGGCTCTCTCTTTTACATCACTTTTTGTCATCACGACAAATAGTCTCTGCCAACTTGTCTTTTTTGTTTTTAGTACTGCTTATTCCCTTAGATCTCCAGATCGATACGCATGCTTCATTTGCCTGTCCATGAAATTTTCTAGGTTGTTTCAATTTCATTGATATTCAGGTACCTCCGGATCTTCTTGGTGCGTGTATGGATGCAAAACACGATTCTGCACTCTATCTTACGACATCCCGGGACAATGCCTCGCCCGTAAATTCGCCAGTTGTCTGCTCGCGCACATTCGTCGCAAACTGTCGACAATACTTGGGTCCGATATGGCCAGGCGTGACGTTTTTACAAAATGAAGTGAGTTTGGATTGCGTGAGCAACACTATCATTTCGACCCCTTCTCATGTGCGTTTAGTGTTACAGAGATAGTCGCTAGGAACTAAGTGATTTTTCTCATGCAGAGAACTACAGTTAGCCTCGCTTCTTTTGTGTGCGATTCTCAAAGCCCTATGGATAATATACGTCCCAGGCGGAGTGCTACGGTTGAAAGAAAACCAAGTTGTCTCCACTACTTTTGTGATTCGGCATTTCCATTAAATCCGGCGTACTCACAAGTGCCTAAGTGGTATACAAGGTGGTGCTGAAGCACAGCGGTTTTCCTTGCTGTTACCTGGATTTTTGACAAGTCTTTTCGGATGAGTGGGCGTTGAGTGCTTCAGTGTGCTGCAAGCATTTATTTAGTGTTCATGCCAACAGAAAGGGCTGTTTTTGCAACGTGAAAATGGAAAACACTTGCTTGTTGGATAGGTTCAGCAATTAGTCACTAAAAAGAAGCACAGGATTTTAAGATATATGGAACCTGAGTTCGTTGGTCTCACATTGTTTAATCCAAAAGCCGCAGCAGGGTAGAATTCCCATTTAGCCTTGCAACTCAAACGTCCTTCCGGAGTATGTAATAAGATTTGTAAATTTCCAGCTGGTCCCTTGCTGTTTACCCATGTAAAAACCGTCAACATTCGTGTCTGTAGAGCACATCATCTTGAAAAATACCTTGTTTGTAACAGATGCAACCAAGCGCTCCCTTCAGAACACATTCTGCCTGCAGTTCAGTGTCGAAACTGTTGGCTGTGTCCCAGCTCAGGAAGTTGCGTCGCTCCTAATATATGTAGCGTTTGAATTCAGGGTCGATGGGAATCTCCACAATGCATGTTGTTGATTAATCCAACGTTTATTCGTGAATCACGATTAGCATAGTGAATGGCTATCACGCTTCAGTTCTGATGTTGAATTCATTCCAACATTTCGATGCCTGTTGACTACTTTATCAACGAATCCTTTTTACTTGCTGAATATCTTCCGACGTTCATGTAAATTGGGCGTCCCGTCTAAGTCACCGTGCTCTACATCACTTTACTGTGCGTGAGCAGCTAACGCTTGATCACCCTTTCTCTGCATATATTAAAACTATTAAAAACTCATTTGAAAGAGTTGAAATTAACTGTGTGTTGGAAAAACTGCGAATAGGGGTTGCTTCCAATAGTAGCGCATGCTGTTTTTTGGAATATAGTGATAAATATTTCAACTTAACTGAGCAACGAGCTCAAAACCCTGTCGAAGAACACTTTTTGCACATCATCAGCTACGGGACTGTTTTGTACCGTTTGCAACTCAGCTCTGTTTGTTGCCCATTGGTCTGGTTCCTAACCCGGGCGAACAGTGATCAATTAGGCCTTTGTTCGTCGTTCCAGGCTGGGATACTGTAAGTTCATGTGGGGGCATTTTCAGATTCCTATTGAGATGTCGCAAATTTATTACTTGACAGAAAGTACACTCGTGTAATGATCCGAGCGTGCTCTAATGTTCAAGAGAACTGTTCGGTCTGCCGAACTGCAAACCGTGAATTCACTCCCTCCAAACCCGTTCGCCTACACTCCCTAACATGGTATGTATTTATGTAAGGTGAGACCATCACTCAGTGGCTTGACGGTTTTTCACATCAACTTCCCTTTTTAGCTAGTCATATTTCGACACAACCCGAACTTTTAAAATGGCATCCTGGTCTGATTGTTAGTTAGCAGTGGCCTTTGGGATGCTACCTCGCAAATGCTTTCTTAACCTCACAATACTGCATGAAGTTGTGTACACTTTTCATCCCGCGTCTGTTGGACATCCTTGTGCAGCTGGCTTCTAGTGGATTGGCATCCTGTTCGACCAGTAAATAGAACTTTGCCTCAATATATGCCAGTCAAACATGGGGGCGTGCTATCGTTGACGCCGTTCCACTAATATGAGCTCTCTAGATTTCTTACCACGCTTGATTCACTAACGGAATTTCCTCGATGTGCTGATTCAGGCGGACACCCTGGTTTTCGCCTCTGAACTATCAACCGATTGTGTTCTTCGTTTGGAAGATCAAAACGACGGTTGGTTTCGCGTTGGTATTCATTTGGTCACCGCCTTGCTGACTGCTAACCGTGATGCATCTTGCGATCCCACATCGGCTATATGGATCTGCTCGAAGACGGAAGTGGGTCCGGATCCGAGTCTGTTTCGCTCTTTCCGTTTTCCGTAAGAACGAAATTGGCCTGGATTTTTATTTATGTTCTGTTTCATTTCCTATTTGAGCGACCGGTTTCGACAACCACACCATAGTATTGTTTTTCCTACGAAATGGTGTGCCAGTATAGACGTACCTTGGTTGCTCTCCAGTTCATGTATCCTGGTTTGCCCGACATTTCAACGCGCCCTTTTGTATGAATTGCAAATGATTCTGTGACTGCCTATGTAATGGTTCGTCCTGTGCGTCGTGTTTATGAAGTTTCATCCAGTTGTCACCCTATGATCAATTTATTTACTTGTCCCTTTTACTCCGATACCTAATCAAGTTCGCCATTTTTGGAGCGGGGTGGTAGAGAAGCTATTATGCAACTGTGTAACTGAGATTACTATGTAACTGTGTTGCGCTGTTACATGCGTTCATAGCAGTACACTATTTCTATCTTTGACCACCGATATGGCAAACTTGACATACTTTTCGTTTTCCCCCATGACTGAGTGACTTAATTCATCTAAGTGATACCACGTGTTCTGCTTTCGCTACAATTATTGATCTAGCCGTTTATGCCAACCCCCACACATGACGCAAACTTGTGAACCTTTACGTATACGCCCGCATTTATATGACCGCCTGGCTTAATATAGTAGGGGTAACTTTCGAGATGTGTTGAATTGTCTGTGCACAAGACATCTTAAGCTCTAAAATTGGCTTTTCAGGACCTCACCAGTGGGAACGGATTTTTTTAAATAAAAACAACCAGCTAGACATAGGGCAGCAGGCTATAATACTACGGTTAACCGTAATATAAGGCGGTTTGGAGGTAAAATCTTACTGTCTTCCAAGAGGGAATTGTGTAGACAGACGACCAGCACGTCCATATTATGGAAGCAGTGATACTGCCTTGTCCGAGGAAAGACGGGCTAGAAAAGGTCAGCCTAAGAAACCGCGTACTCCGGTCGCCCAACGGTTGACCGTGATCGCTGGCGAATTATCTCATATGGTGCTCTCTCGTATTATTTCCTCAGTGATTGATTGTCGGAAGAGACCGATTTGTGGTACTCATGCTGGCTATCGCCCTTGTACCGAATGCTTCCATAATAACTTTTACCTTGAGACAAGTTCTTGAATAGCGCCATTCTTTCATATATCCAAATTTGGTCGTTTTTCTTGATCTGACGTCTGCTTTTGACTCTGTCGGTCGTCAGAAACTATCGTGGTGCCCGCCGATCACAGGTATCCCTTCTAAATTTTTATCTCCACTGTGGACGCTGTATGCGAACTCCTGTGGGCTCGTATGGGTATATAATAGGCTGTCGCCTGAGTTCACCCCGTCCAGTGGCGTATTCAAAACCACTGCCTCACTACCCCTCTTCAACTTTGTTATTGATGTGCTCCTTGAGACTTCTCTGCCTGTCTCTAAAATCGCGGGGATCGAAATGCTCCCGGAGTGCTTGCTCACAAACATTGAGTATGCGGACGATATCGCTCTCCTTGGTTCAGACCCTTCAAAGATGCAAACCCAAATTATTGTGCCGCACGGTTTGGTACGCTTTTCACACCCGCAAAGTGTAAAGTGCTTCTACAAGACTGTATGGGATCAAACCTAGAGCCCAAGCTTGCAAACGAACTAATCGATGTGATAGATAAATTTATTTACCTGGACAGTCAAATAAGTTTCAGTGGGATAACCAGGGCAGCTTTTGCCAACTTCCGACACCTATGGCGCCGGCGTGACGTTATTTTGCTTGTCAATGCAGATTGTACACTGCGGCAGTGCAACCCATACTGCCTTATGGGTTAGAAATGTGGCATCCACGCGCACAGGACGTAGGAAATCTGTCAGTGTTTGACCATCGGTGTCTGCGAAGCATTAGCCGGGTGTGGTAGGAACATCGGACTAAGAATGCTGAGTTGCGTGAGAAAAAAATCGTTCAGCTGTAGCACCCTTCCAGTGCCTAGCTGCCACGCCACCCGAAGGAAGCACGAGGGCTAAGATACTGCCAGGTTGCCCAATCCTAGACAGGGGAAGTCGAGAGGCAGAGGTCGGTTTCGAACCACGGACCTTCCGGTCAGTAAATTCGCGCTCTAACCACTTGAGCCATCTCTCTTACATGAGATGGTTTTATGAGTTCTCCCACGACAGATGAATTACTCACAATTCGTAGGTTACTCTGTTTGGGACAGGTACTTCGCATGCCAGCTGACTGTGTGCCTCGCTGGGCTCTTTTCGCCCGTCTGTGTGCTGAGCCAAAGCCACCGATAGGTGGACGGCTTATCACCCGAAAACGCAGTATGATTGCACTAACCAGTAAAATGAGTTGGGTTGACAACTGTCGCCTCCCTGGATGGAGTCCTCCAGATAGAACTCATCAATGGCAGACGTTGCTCAATCACGTAGTCAGTTTCGTTCTATCGCCGTCAACGCGTAGCTGCTCAGTTTTCCGCTTATTCAAATAACTGGACTGATTCAGTATCAACTGACTGTTAATGCCATCGCCTTTATTGCTTGAGTGTATCTCCCCCACTATCTCTTTTTCCGGTAACGAGAACTGTTGCAGCCAGAACCGACGTATCTGTGGCACATGCTTTATAGCTGATAAACTGACTGAAGTGACCATTGCAATTATCTTCCCTTTTAGCCAGCATGGTCACACCAGCAAAACAAACAAGAGAACGTAAGGTTCGGGAAGTCAATAGTAATATTCAAAAATACCTGCTTCGGATAGTTGGGAAAGACCAACTTCCATGAATGAAGTTCAAAAGTGTATGGAATATAACTGAGAAAGGGATATACGATCGTCAAAGTCTTTGAAACTGTCTTTAGGATTGAAGACAGTCGAGACTAGCGAGTAGATTATTCGCTCAGCTTGGCGATTTTTCATATCAACAACACGCAGACTATTAAATTCCACCGATAAGGAAGCGTTTGCAAAAGAACTGGAAACGATTCAAGCACCAGCTCTGTAATATGAGGTAACACCATTCCCTGTTGTATAAATCCAAAATTGCGCACCGGTCACAAAATATCCGTCATACGTATCCATTTTTCACCGCTCATCAACACAACTCGTCACCAAGCCAGGAAATGCGTACTTCAGAAAGGAAGACACCACTATCACAAGCGATGTTCATGTGTGACTTTTCTTCTCACTGTACCATGCAATTCTGTCCTGTTTCAGGTCGTACATGCTCGCCAGTTTGCTACTAAACTTGATCAACATGGATTCAATTTTTTGCTAATACTGTGGGTCAGTTCGACTACGTAGGATGTTTGACCAGACAGGTTTTGTTGATCAGCTAGGCTGTTTTTATCTGATTTCAATGAATGAACGGAAATTTTTTACTGAACTTTATATTGAGTCATGGAACAGCCGCATCCGCCCTTTTGCAATGGCAGTTTTTGACAGGTCCCATCAGTGTTTGCTGCAGTTAGGTTCTACTGTCGAAGTGCAATTGCATAAGGGTGATTTCTGTGGGGCGTAATCGTAAAAAAGGGGTAAAAAGTTTTTATAGTCACCTTAGCTGGTTACTCATAACGAAGGTGGATTTCATTCAAACGCACCTTCCATTGGTATACTTCCCAAATGTTCCTCTTGTATATCTTGTTTAGTTAATGTATTACTATGATAGGTCGCTACTCTGTCGTTTCCAGGTCGACCAATCAACGAAGTATTCAGTCCCCCACGCTTCGGGTCGTACAACTTCCGTGTGTGAGCAGCAATCTCTCAGAATACGACCTCATAATAACTGATGCGGGTAAGTGTTGGAGGCTTTCTCTTTTTTAGTCAAGCGATTTTAGTCTCTTCGTGGACTCGGTACCTGATTGCCTCACATTTGATACAAATGGCTGTCATTGATCGGCACTTGAACATATTTTTTATTGGGCAGTGGTTACATCCTACTCCGGAAAGTTGCCACACTCCGGGCATGGCTTTCTCAAAACCTTTTGAGTGTCTGACAGGAAAAGCTGCTCATGTACAGTACAATCACAGTTCTGACGAAAGATTTGTTAGTC
Source organism: Opisthorchis felineus (assembly GCA_004794785.1). Classification (NCBI taxonomy): domain Eukaryota; kingdom Metazoa; phylum Platyhelminthes; class Trematoda; order Opisthorchiida; family Opisthorchiidae; genus Opisthorchis; species Opisthorchis felineus. The sequence continues at coordinate 494,560 of SJOL01007204.1, forward strand.
CACTCTGGCCAGTGACAAATGGAGTGGATATACTAGCAAGTGTGGCACAGTCACCTAGTCCCCGGATTTCCTCCATTCAAACCATCGTCTTCAGTACGTTACATTCTCCATCGGCACCACAACTAAAACCAGATAATCTTTTAAATTTTTTTCTAACCCGAATTTTGGATCGGGATGAAAGCTCTCTGCATAGTATCATCTCTGTGTGTATTGTGTGTGATTGTGATTTCAATCCGCCTTCAATGCATAGCTCCCTTCCCAGTCCTCCCAATCAAAAGTCCACTGATAACCCTGTCTGTACGCATCAATTATATCAGCTCCCGCCTCCAATGTGCAGCTGTCTACCTCATCCCCAAATCAGTGGTGAACGAAACTGTGGCAGCTAGGACCACTGTACTGCAAATGCGTGGTTTTTATACCTGATAATGATGTGGGATGAATGATCGTCCTCTAGTTTATGATTCAAAGCTGATGTACACCAGTGTTTTAATTTTTTCTAGCACACTTGCTGAAAATTACAAATTCGGCAAACACTTGGAAGCCGTCTGCTAAGAGTAATTCAACAAAACATGAATTGAAGGACCAAAAGAGAAACCGTATCATGAGTGGACGGTCTTCTTCGCCCCGGCTTTTGTACTGATATGGACTCGTTACAACGAGACCCTCCTTTAGAGGCGGCTTTTTTCACGAGGTGACCATTTTCGTCGGTCCCCTAGATGGTCATTCTAAAGGGGAGTCAGTGTAATGGTTACACGGCGGGAACCGGATCTAGAACGGTGTCAAGCCTATTTGCGTACAACTGAATCTAGCTTATTTAGAAAGCGAAAATACACATGTGCTCGCATTTGCTAATAACCACTCACCACTAAACGGTGCTTCTGTTTCAGTCAACTGACTAAAATCACAGTCACGACACTCGATTCCGCGCCATTCACAGTTCAGCCGATCGTTTGCGAAGACTCTTGTTTCAGTGAAATCCCTTCATGCCTATGAACAATTGGCGCCTCATGCAAGACTGTATTATAGGTCATTTTTGTGGCAGAACTTAATGTTCGCCATATTTCAGTGTTTACTTCCCATAGTTTGGCCGTGTCCCCTCATACTCCCCTGTTTTTTATTTCCATACTAGGACCGAATAATTCGGTACTTTTGCGTACTTTCTTCACATCCCTGTTCGGCAGAGTTTCACTGTTATCACACCTATCTGCTTGTCTTTCTCACAGATCAGTTTTGCAATCAGCTCTCAGAAATGGTGCTCAAGAGAAACCAAGTTTGTTGTATTATTATTCAGGATGCCGGTGCCTTGGCCTCGCATTTTGGACTATGCACTGCTTTACAGCAGTATATGCAAAGCGCTCCGTTAGGTGAACGTGGAAGGGTTAGTTAGTGGCATTTCCGAATGCCATCAGCAGTAGAATTGGTAAAAGTATCATTTGTAATAATACTACCTTTATGCCAACATTTTTACTATGGGCGCATGTCAAATAATAAGTGACCTTTTAATCCTGAACTATCGCAACAAAGTATCAGCCTAGTAGAACCCTCACTTTGAATCCGTTTCGTAGATCACGTTTTCAGCTGCTTTGTATGGTCACTCCTTCGATGTCTAGTGATCTGTTTGTGGTCCCGGATACCCTTGTAAGCTGTTTGCTTTAATTATGAATTGCCGAAAAAGGTAACTGACATCTGTAGTACAGTCCTCATGAATAGCACCATTCTTAGAACCCCTTCGAGACAAAATGAAATGTATCGGGCCGATCGGACCTTCCGAACGGTTTCTCTTTGGGCACTTGATGACATTTTATTAAACCGGACACTGAAACGTGTCCTGGGTCGCAACTCCACCTTGCACGTCCCCAATTTTGTGATCCACTGTGATGAGAAATCTCACAACCATTGTCCAGGCACCATGAGCGTGAACACACCACGAGAGCCGTGTACATTTCTCGGCCATACATGGTTGTATATAATTGGCCGGTCTCATAGGCACCATGCAATTCGAAGGAGCCGTGGGGTCTGAGATACTACCAGATTGCTTGAACCTAGACTAGGGCGATAGAAAAACCAGAACTGGTTTCGAATCACGAACTTTCTGGTCAGTGGTTTCGCACCTTAATCGCTGGGCTATCTCGAGCCATTAAAACTAGTCAGGTAGAATTCGCAGCTTGCATGAACGTGAAGAGAACAATAAGCCATTCATCTTTTTGACGCACGGCCACTCTGTAGGAAGGAAGCCCGTATGAAATTCCAGCGCTGCCCCACCCCCAAGTCATTCACGCCGTTAAAGAAGCATTTGATGTGTCGGGGGATCTAATCCTCGATATCACGCTTCAGCCTTTGACTTGGTCTGTCTGCAACTAAACTCACGCAGGCAGCAATCATACTTATAGCTTTACATTATAACTCACAGCAAGCACGGGTAGGAGAACATCATGTAAAACGTATGGCATGCACCGTAGCGAACGCATATACGTTTGAATGAGTTACGTCGTCTGTTTTATGCGTGCTAGTGAAACAGGTGGATAGGAATAGGCACGAATGGTGATAGTGGACTGTCAAAGTAAATATGAGAGCAATTTGCTTGACACGAATTATGTTCTCCCAACGTCCATTACCATCAAACGACCTGGTGTTCCTCCTGATTCATTCACGCTTCTCACTTACGCTAGCTGTTCCGTTGGATGTAGAAACTTAGTGTTGGGCTTCAAACGTTCACTATGCCTTTTAAGCTTACAATTGTGTGAGGTTGTTTTTCAATTACTGGGGGTCTGTTTGTTGTTGTTGTTGTACCATGAAAACGCCTTCAGCCTCAGATCGATTGGCTTCTGTGCTTCGACTGCTATTCATTGTCACAGAAGGGATAGGGCTTCTTAAAACCAGGTACTGTTTTTTCCCTTCTATCCTATAGATAATATGCTTCTCGAGTGCTCCCCTTCCCGGTGGCTGCCTGTTCAACGCATTCCGATTGGTCCACTTTTTTCCAACTTGTTAATCGGTGTCCAGATTTTACTTTACTCACTCTTACTAACCACTCACAGGTGGGCGAACTGCAGTTTTTTCAAATTCACATGGTTGTATTTCGCCATTAAGGCGGCTATTTTTTCAACAAAATCATGTACTTTTGCCGCTTTTCCATCCGTCGTGCCTGTTAGAGGTTTTCCGTGCTCTCATATACTTCATCCTTCTCCATTTTGGACGGTCGAGGAACCAGTGTGAAAAGATCTTTTCCTTTGAGTTTTTTTTTAAGTTTGCCTTCTTTCTACAAAAGTGTTGATTCTTCCTACTGTCGCTTCCATTTTGCCTTGAAACTATAGACTGATCAATGGAAAGTCTGTGTTTTACATCTCGCGGTACAGGGTTCGGTAACCGCTTTATTAACTGCGGTCCAATCGTTTCCAGGGTTGTTTCCTATAATTGGTTGTTATGCTGTGCTTCCATTTAGGCAACCGTCCTAAGCTTCTGAGTCGTACTCTGCTCATGCCTGTTGGTAATGATGCTTCCCTTTGCCTTCATTTTTAACTCGTGCGATGATTTTCGCTGGAAGACCACCGACAAGATAGTTCAGTGATTTTCAACGGCAGTGCTTAGGTTAGTGCTAAACATAACCAAACGGGATAAATCATCAGCATGGGGGTCGAACCTAAAATCATGCACTGAGTGCTCTTTCCACTGTGGAAGCCGCTGTACGTCTCCTATATATTTATTCCGACACGGACGGATTCGACGCCAATATTCGGCTTTTCTGTTTCATTTCAGTTTTCACGTCAAAGTAGTTGGGTTGCTCGCTGGAACTCCAGTCCATTGTCCTCCATTTACTGTGGACCAACAGAATCGCTCTGTCAGAACAGGAATACTTCAAACGAGGGCAATGTGAACACAAATTCAATAAATCTCCCGACGAACGAGACACTCGGAATCTTCCATCTGATGTAAAGTGCCACTCTCTGACCGGGAATTTCTACGTGCTGAGTTATTGACAGGTCGTCGTTGGAGCGGTCGTGCCAGTCACACATCTTTCAAGCGTGAACTTCCTACTCTGCTCAGACGGAATAATTCGGTTGCGTCTAGCACGCGTTAATACTGTAGCGGTAACTGGACTTTAACTCGTGGGGCCGCCGGAGCTATGAAGCTAATGAGCCTCAGTGCGAGTGAAGTTCGAGTCCCGTGCCTCTGGTGTCGACTGATCAGAACAATCGCACCTGGGCCTCCCTATCAGGGACACAAAGTTGTAGTTACTCAGATGTTTAGGGGTCTCGAACAGATCTTTCACCGAAACGAAACCTTTCAGTCTGAGTTTGGGTATTGTTACAACGGATACTCGGATGCTTCTACGGTGAGCCTATTTCTGTGGGAGTTCATAAGTGAAATTTCCGATCGTCTGGGTGTTTGAAACCGCTTTTGAGTTGGCCGTGGAATACTCTCGAATATCCGTCGCTGGAGTGGTAACTGCAATAAACTTTTAGGGCACCCAACACCTCAAACTTGTGCGATTTTACGCAGAGAAGCTCCCTGGGACCCCAGATGGTGAAAGATTGAGCGCAATAGAAGGAAACCAGTCCTCAACATCTCCACCGTCCTTAAATATTTATAGGCAACCTAGCTTTCTCTGAACCTTGGTGCATCCTGCGGCGTGCATGAAACTGGCAGCTGGAACTAACTTACGACAGTTTAAAGTCGGTGATGGTGATTAGAAGGCGTCAGCTATTGCCTAGGATTGGGGATACCGCACTGAATACAATTTTTGCTCGCTAGTGACAGCGAGGTCCTTTGATTATGTATCCAATAAACATAGGTGAGAGCATCATCACTGGAGCTCAAGAAAGGGTGACCTTTAGGGTCGCCTTTCTAGCGGAGCATCTGTCTCCACGCTCCTAAAATCTTTGTTTGGATGCTGGTTTGTGTTGACTGTACTGTTGACGAGGAACGCTGGAAAACCATATGAACTGTGAAAACAACGTGTTTCTTGAACTGTTCGCTTGCATTTTTTCAAGCGTAATCCAACGGTAAGTGCTCATCCGTCAGTGTGTGATCACTTAATATTTTCTGAGCGCGTTTGGTTTGGCCCATCACCGCGGATCGGTTGAAAATTAGGTCCCACTCGTAACACCAGGACAATTTCAAGTTCCACAGTCCCGTACATCTCAAGAACTTACGTTTATCTACGTTCATCGTGGAAGCTTCCCTGAAGCACATCATAAAGCAACACTTCATAAGGGTAAAATCTTCTATCACTCAGACGAGCTAAATTAATTTTTTGCCTTTAACATGCCACTTGATTGCCATACCGAGTTATTGGTTCCAGTCATAGGAGATGCTTTTAAATGGTCATCTTACGATTTAGTTCAATAAAGGTATCCCGCATCTTCCATACTTGCTAACACAAGCAAGTTCCAGAAATCTCCAGGGCAATTCAAACTCGCAACCTACTAGCCTGCAGGTTGCGAGTTTGAATTGCCCTAGAAATTCGTGAGATGCTGACGATTCCCAGTAAGGATGAAACACCTTCTCAGGATAGATTGGCTTCACTTTGCGATGAAATCTCGGCCGAAAAAATCACTGTTTGGCTGAAAAATCAACAAATTCCAGCTAAATTTCACTCGTAGTGCATTCAACATGCATTCATGTCTTTCGCGGTGCCCTGAGAGGACTGAAAGTGAAAAAGGTTCCCCTCTAATTCCTCTTTACAATTCACCAATCGCTTTGCATGAGCTTCACCTGATCCGGAAGGATGCTATGAACGGCTATGTCTCCCTATAGTGACTTCGGTTGTTTCGCGCACTTAAAATCAGGACAGGTTTACCAAAACTGAGCTGCTGGATTAAAGTGTGATGAGGCGAAATCATGACCAACCTCTTCCAGGAAGGCTTGAAACGAGCGGAAATGTAACTAATGCCCCGCGGTGAAGTTTACCACGGCTGGTTCTAGGAGGATATCCAGATACTGTCCGCAAAGCACTTATTCACTTAAACATGCGACTGTGCAAACAAAATTTTATTAAACGGTGTCTACGAATCCATTTCTCCCCTCGGACACGTCTCTATCTCCATCGGCTGCTACATGCCCAAGTTGTTGTCAGTAAAAATTGTATTTTGACGATGTTTTCTGTACCTCTGTGAAGACACCGCTTGTCAACCCTGCTGTGGTACAAAACCTTGATTCCATTAGTGTTTTGTTCGAAGTGCCTGTGGAATAAATGGCTTCAGCACCAGCAACAAGCCCTTAGGCCCCTTCTATAGGTGAGCCAAAGCTGTGCAACTGTCTGCTGGCTTTGTTGAACACCTGTATGGGCTTACACTACAACGCGTCCCCAACCAACCATAGGGTTGTGTCATCGAGATCGGTGACGAAACGGTTGCAACGAAACCGCTGATCTCAGTGTACAACTCAACCCACCTGAGCTACTAAAATTTACCTCTATCATTCGTGTAATATATCCAACACGATTAGTTAATTGGATGGCACGTTCGTGATATTTTTCGGTTCCGAAGTCGATAGAAGGTTACTCTCAGTGAAAAAACAGCGTGTGATCATTGATTGCTTAGAAACGCATGAGATAACATTCGAATGTGGTTTTCGAGACATTCTCAGCATCGTGGACTGCTTGTTGTATGACTCAATTGACATGGCCTGTATGTTTTTCGGGTGAAACATGTTGGCATTCCTTCTTCAGCTAGTCCAACGCGCTTCGGATGAGATACACCTGCGACAAAGCGTTTGAGCGCTTCTACAGCGTATAACCAACTTAATTTAAAGCGGTGCTTACCGAACGTAAAACGCGAAGAACGAATTAGCTGTGCAAACGCGTTGATCAAACGGAAACCGAGATGCCACCGAATTACTCCAGAAATAAACATAACCCAAAACTAGTCCTTGAAAGGCATGTCTGTCATGCGAAAGCACACCCATCTGCGAAAGGTCAGATTTACCCACTAAGAGCGCTTCTGCTAGCTTTTTGTTGGTTTAACTGGTCATGTTTGCCGTACTTACTCATAGGGCTGAATAACCCAAATCTTGCCAACGGAAAATACATGAGAAGCAAGAAATTTCCGAGTTCACATGTATGGTTACAAAACTGTATCGAGTCATAGATATTGTAAATTATCGGTAGCATGATTGTGCCCTTAGCAAACTGAAGTTCCACAAATGTCACCTGACACGTCAAGAGTAGCGTAGTTGAAAATTCAGCAAGGAGTGCGTGAGCCAGTTGGAATAGTACAGACGTGCGAATGGGTGTATCAAATACTGAAACAAAAGAATGAAGTTCCACGTAATCTGGACTAGTTTACCACAGTTGATAGTTATATTTACAAAATTACCAATCTGGTTTTATCACACGATGTTGTTTGAGTTCAAGATTCCTTTTCTACGAATAAGTGGGACTGGATGTGTGTGATCACACTGCAACTTATGTATACGACGCTTCTTTCGAGGAAGCTCTTCATTTGTTATGGTAATCTCGGGCGCATGGAGTTTTTCCTATTGCGACCTTTCCTCGAAGAAAACCTTCCCAGAACCGAGCACGAGACTTTCTGATTCCTCGAGTGCCTGGCTTACTCCCCAATAGGACAGTGCCATGGAAGTGCAACATACCTTTGGCCCAGAATTCATGACCGAATATGATTTCAGAGAGGTTGTCATAGGCACAAATTGTATACACCAGTCAATCACGTTAATGGACTTTTTTGACTGGAATCCACTCAGTCCATACTCATGCCGTACCTACACACACAATACCACTGATTAGAACTGTTTACAGTTGACAGACGGGCTCAGTGAATAGACGAAACGAGTTTCCAGTAATCACCATTGTTTTGTTGTTAAGTAAGAGTACGTCTTTGTGGTGACTTATGTGGCTCTTAACCAAGTTTAGCTAAATGGAAAAATACCGCACCTAATAGCCCAGATGACGATGGCTAACTACCATGATGCAAGTTCATCATGTTGCACTAATCTGTCTGAATCGCGGAAATTCAGGAGACCTGAATATCCATAGTCCTAAATCTAAGCGAAATAAGAAATACTATCGCACCCGCACAGATAATGAAAAACACCCAGATAGAAATGAAATTTGGTTACTTCAACGCAGAAAGCGTGCGATACGGTCCTTTGTCTGCCCACCTACGAAGGAAAAGTATTCCGGACTAAGCCGAAGTTTCCCGGTGATGAGAATGTTGTATTTGGTTTGGTCTCCTTAGCACACAATATGCTCATTTTCGGAGTAAGTGGTGACGTGACAGGAATGTGTACACTGCCATTTGTAAGCCGCATCCACGTGATGGAGCACTTAGTAAAACGGAACTACAGAGCTGTGCCGAATATGTGGTCTAGTTTGAACGCTGATGTGTGAAGTTAATATATCAGTGTCTTCTCCCAATGTTTTCCGTTAATGAAGCCCAATCTGAGGACTTGTGGTCGGATGGACAGCCGCTACATTGAGTCAGAGGCTAGGGGCAGGGTCCCTGAACAAAACCTTACATCCTCCCACTGTGTTGTGCGTCAGACTTTTGACTCAAAGGCTCAAGGTGCGGTACCTCAAACAACCCCCTTTCCTAGGCCTGGGCAACTGGGAAATATCATTTGCCCGCACCGCTCTTTGTTTACCGATGTCCATCCCCAACCACTTCCTGCCACTTACTCAAGCGTTGCTGGGTCAGTTGACTGTGAGTTATCTGACCGATGGGCTTTATGCACCCCGCTACCTATTAACAATAAACAAAACAATATCTTGCTAGATCCACGAAATTCTTTCTACATAGGAGCTTCCATCTTCCGTACTCTATGTCAAATTCGTGAACAGATAACTCTCGCCGAAACCTTATACTCTCTTAGAATTGATGTATGTTGTGTCTCCGAAACACGCATACGAGACTCAAGTGTGGTTTTGCATCTCAAAACACCAAGAACGAACTCGGTTCTCGCACATTTCATTCTCCGTGTGTCCGGTGATCCAGAAGCGATGATGGAATATATGATATGGGAGTTGCACACAGTCCCAGGGCTGAACGCGCTTTACTGGATTGGATCCCATTGGACAGTTGTCTTTCCGCTGTCCGGTTATCCAGCTCAGCTCAGTGCCTGTCGACATCAAAAACGGTGCCTGTTTGTGGTGTCGGCGTATGTCCCAACGGACTGCAGTTCTGACGGTGAGAACGATACTTTCTATCGAGGGTTATCTGGGCTCATTCTTCGAGCAAGAAGCACTGACCTTGTGATGCCTGCGGGTAATGTGAATGCCCAAGTCGATCGTCTGAGTTCCTTGGAATCACATGTGAGCAGTCGACTCAGAGTCGATGTTTGTGTTGATCATCAACTGTTTCTGGCCAGTGCAAACTTTCAGCATAAGCGTTCGCTTCGCGTAGCCTGAAAGCCACGAAATGCAAAGCAACCGTGGACTCAGTTGGATCAGGTTGCCATCCGCCACCAGTGGAAAGCCAAAATTCAAGACTACCGTTCCTTCTGGGGCACACAACTTGACTCCGATCACGCCTTGGTGCATGCACACCTGAGAGTCCGTTTCCCTTCAGGCCTTCACAAGTCAGCAAGTAGCATGCCAATCCACCATCTTCAAAAAACTACTATAGCTCAACAGTACCGGTCTGAGCTAGCTGAACAACGTTCTACAGTAAACCACGGGATCTTCACCCGTATCCTTGTCAAGGCACCAAATGAAAGTAGGAAAACCCTTCCCAGCAAAGTCATTCATTAGCAAACCAACTAAGAACTTACAAGCTATTGGACAGGAAAGTAAAAGTCTCATATGCTCATAGTTTTTAAACACTGAACATTCTCACGCGTCTTCTTGAACTTTCATGGATATTCATTGACTGTACACAATTGTAAACGAACACTGCAGAGCAGTTCCACAAGTTCACCATCCATTAGACGCGGGTTGGAGCTTCGATACGACCACAGAATACTCGCATGCCACCTCAGTAGTATAAGCCGTTAAACTGGTAGCCAGCACGTAGAAGAAGCATGTCAAAATATGAAAGAAAGTATGCTAGCGGCGTTCAGTGCTGTCTGTCCGACTTATCCGGTAAAATCAAATGACCACTGGATATCGTCAAGATCACCGATTCCAGGAAATCCGTACTAGCATGCAACGAGTCCGACGTCGCACGCAAATTCCTCAAACGCCAAATAGTAAAGAACCTAAGGAAAGACCGAGAGCTCTAGTGGACACCGAAAGCTCGGGAGATGAAGAAGGCTTTTCCTACGGGGAACAGCCGTGCCCTATATCAACTGATACGATCGACTGGCCCTAGGAAAGCAACGGTCAGTGGAACGATAAGTGAAAAAGAAATCTCATTAATTCACTCGCAAAAACGTCGACTGGAAAGATGGGCCGAACACCTCGAAGGACAGTTTAGCTGGCCTTCAGCAACACAGCCTGTGGAGATAGTGCATACGGGCGAATGGAATGTAAACCTTGATCGCCCGTCGGAAGAAGAAATAAAGCACAAAATATCCGTATTGAAACGTGACAAGGCACCAGGACCGGACGATCTGTATCCAGCCCTCTTCAGAGAAGGCGGAGAGTCCCTGGGGACCCATCTGATAAAGCTTATTGGTGCTATATGGAGAATGGGGCATGTTGACAGTTATCCCAATCTTCAGAAAGGGTGCGCGGACGCTGTGTGAAAACCACCGTGGCATGAGCTGTGGCATCGAAATTGCTCTCTGGTCTTATCCTTCGAAGGTTGACTGAACTCAGGGAGAAACAGATCGGTGAAAACCAAGCTGCGTTCCGTCCTGCAAGAGGATGCATCGATCACACCTTCACCCTCCGACGGATTCTGGAATAGTGACATTGCTTCCAGCAGCCAACAATGGTTGCGTTCCTTGACTTGAAAGCTGTCTTTGACTCTGTGGACCGTCAGGCACTATGGCAGTGTCTATGGAGCAAAAGTGTCCCCCATAAATTCAGGACCCTAAGGGAAACTCTCTCCTGAGTTCACCACATCAAGTGGTATCAAACACGGCTGTCCTCTTTCACTTTTCCTCTTCAACTTCATCATTGATGCGATTATGGAAGACTCACTACCAGCCTCTAATGTCTGTGGAGTCGAAATGCTCCCGGGTCGTCCGCTCACAGATATCGAGTGCGCAGACGACATAGCTCTCCTCGGATCTGACTGCGTCGTGGTGCAAACAATATGAAATAATCCAAGTAATTCTTCCTCATGTTTTGAAATGTGCTTCACATCTACAAAGTGCTGCTGCAAGACTGGCAGGGCTCGAACCCTAAGCTCATGCTTGGTAATGAGCCGAGTGAGGTAGTAGACAAACTTGTCTACCTGGGCAGCTGTATCAGTCCCTGTGATCTCGCGAAAGATGATATTTCCATCCGGATTGGGAAGGCTAGAGAAGATTTTGTGGACCTGCGTCACCTGTGGCGTAGGCGTGACATCAGCTTGTCGTTCAAGGCACAACCACGCAAAGGGTGGAAATGAGCCAGCGGAGGTCAAACAATGACGTGGCATCGAAGTATGAAACCCATTACCAGCAAACTCAGCTGAGGTGGTCATTGCCATCTTCCTGGTTGGGGACCCCGAGACGGGACATATCGATGGTTAGAGAAGTTGTCCGACGCCCCAGTCGCCCCTCAATGGCTCGTGCATCCCAGCTAATGCCTTCAATGCGTAACTCCCCTCCCAATCTCCCCAATTAAAAGTCCACTGACAACTCTGTCTTTACGCATCAATTATATCAGCTACCGTCTCCAATGCGCAGCTATCTACCCCACCTCCCAAAGTAATCGGTGAACGAAACTGTGGCAGCTAGAACCACTGCACGCTGTTGTTACAGCTGGTGATGATGATGATTCAGTAGAGTGCACTCTCCTTTTTCGTCAGTTTTTTGTCGTGTTATTCTGACGCCTAACCGACCTCAGTGACTGAACCATCAGGGCCAGTGATTCGGGCTGGTATGTAACTTCGCTCATATTGGTTCCACACTTAGAACTAGAATTTCCACAAGTTTCAAGATTATCGATATTATCTTAAGCTTTACTCCCGGTTTATAAGCTAAATGGAATTCACTACTTGTAAGATGGCTGGTCGTTCGCGGAAGAAAGGACAAATAGGTATCACACATGACTACGGAGGGGCTAGCTCAGTTAAGTAGTCAATTTTTTGGATACACAATCACCAACAATTACGACAGAAAGTAATTTTGCTTATTGATTTTGGTCATTACATAGTCCAGACCGGCTGTGTATTGCGGTGCGTCCAAGATTTTTCACAAGCTAAGACCTTTCCAAGGTCCCGCAATTAATGCTAGATATGGCTGTCGTTCACCTAACCTCTGAGGAAAATTGCCTGGCCGAAGAATTTGGGGCATTTCCACCATACTAGTCAACGGACTTAGTCTGTTGCTAAATACTCATCACACACCGCGTGTCGTTCACCCGATCAATGAGCCTGATGGAGAGAACGGGAGTGGAAGAGTGAAATCCTGCAAGGCAAAATACTTTGTTGTGATGGACATCCGCACAACATTCTTATGTATGTATGTATATGCAGTGGGGTCACAGTTCATAGCTGTAGCTGATGATCATAGCACCCAGTTTATATACACTTGACCTTTGGTGAATAACTTGGCGTCTCTTCAACAAGGCGTAACCTAATGTGATGAATGCATAGTGGTAATATGGTCGACATACTCTCGAATAGAACTGGAAGCTATCAGTTCTGCACGAATCAAGGCATGGGGCAGCGTAAACGAGTTCGGTAGACAGTTTCTAGGCGACTGTATGAAGAATGATGTCTACGTTATTATCAAACGAGGTTATCCAAAGCGCGAATGATGTCCGATAAACATTATGCCGCCGGTAGTTTCTTCTTTCTCCGTACGTAACCGATCCACTCATAATTTCATGGAATGAAAGCTTCATAAATTCGTGTAGAGGAGTTTTTCCTTGTCGACGACCCAACCGGATAGGTTGCCTGATGGCTTCGCTCTGACAGCCATTTTCTTTAAGATATTTGTGCTCCACCTTTTCCACGTAAGGCGTCAATAAGTACCAGCTTTTGGCAATTTGGGACACGTATATGAAAGCAGTGTCTGGTAGCCTTCGAACGGACAAATGTAATGCGTCCGTTTGGCCTATTTCATTTGCTATTTCCTTCGGTTTTCATTATTTGCAAAAAGGTACCCATAGGCCGCCTGGTACTGATAGCACGTTCGTAACATGGGCTAAAATATCATGTGAGAACTTGTAATGCCAGATAGTGCATAATTTCCGAACTGCAGTAGGTTGGGTCGCCACACTGCGTCTTCCAGATGATGCATTCGATCATTTCAACTATTGTTTACTCATCGCACCCCCAAGCTGCAGCTGGATGAGTCGGACTCCGTCAGCACACATACAAACAGTACCTGACTGCGTCACAGTCATTGGGTGGGAAAATTTACTTTGTATGTTGTGACAAATGTTCACACGGCATTTAGAGACAATCATACTTAACTTGACGAATGCTCATCTGCCAATTTTGAGCCGACAGCACTGACGTAAATATATTTTAACGCATAGCGTAAATGTGCAGTAAGCTTGGTTTGGTTTGACTAACTACTACACATGTTGACTGCTTTGGTATACCCTATGGACAGTAACTTAAAAGTACTCGTTATCTAGTGCGACACTGTTGAAGCAAGTCTTCCGCGTAAAGGTCCAATCAGATGCATCTCCAGAAATGTCTCCAATATCGCTTTGAAATGCGATATGCCTGCTTATGCGTGCCAAGGAATGAGCTGCTCATGTGTATTTTTTGGCGAATTTATTCCTAATGCTTGGCGTTCAACCACATTCCGCAGTGATATTAATCCCTCCCTTCAGTGTTTATCTATTCACAGGAATTCTTCTGATGTCAAATATTGCTCGATCAGCCTTGACTGCAGAGTATTCCATCAGTATACTTTCCTTTTCCGTGAGTTATGGGCTGATGTCCTCTGGGAAAAGGATAGAGCGAAAAGACCACCAAAGACAGCGTGCTTTGATGTTATGTAGTTGGTTTAGAACAAGATACAAATTTCCGCGCCATATTTTCACCTATAACTGAAAGATGTCGATGCTCAGGAATGGCCTGGACAGGCAATGCAATGACCCCTAATTTAAGGGAATACCGTACTAAATGGCATGGATACACAGATGGATACGCTGTACTCGGAAAGTGAAGACATTTCCATTGTTTTTCTTGTCTGGACGAAGTAAGAAACCAACCAGAACCTCCAATATCCATACCCCCTGTCTGGCAAAGAGCCACTGACACATCACAGAGTGCACTTTTGTTAGACTCCTGACTACCTTCTGTTGGAGTGTGATAGTATGATGAGCGAAGTTGGCTTCACGTGTGTGTCCGAGTTCAAAACAATCCACCTCTAATGTAAATCATTTACAACAGCTAAACGTACCGAGTTCATTGGACATAAGGCATACTGTTGTGCAGCATTCCATCAGCGCTAAATATAAAAGCCTTAAACACTAACGGACGCAGCGCAGCAATGCGACTTGAACAAAAGTACCAGATGGAAGTGCAAGTGTTTAATAGGAACGTTTAATTTACTCTTCAGATCCAATATGCCTTTGCGTGCTACATCTTCAGTTCGAGTCCGCCGGATTAACTAAAACAGTATGTTGTTCCAAGTGGTCTGGGTTCAATTTCTTCAAGCACTCGTTCTAACCTAAACCTTCGCCAGAAAGCTTTTCGGTCAGATTAGTAATAGCTGTCACATAAAAAACAACTCTTCTCCACACTAGCTTACCTTTTGTAGCGGATTCTTTACTCTGGAACTGACCGTCAATCTAACTTTGCACTGTTTCTCTCCGAGTTGATCTACATGAGCTTCGACATGCGTGCCTATCCAGTTCTCCACATCATAGGCGAAATTGCGTTTCCCATCCGCTTTTATCACATGCACGTCTTGGTCGATGGTTCCTGGATTAATATATGTAACGGCCGTTGTTAACTGTGAGCTCACAAAAGCCCCTCATCAAACATATGCACTTAACGGTCTAGTGAAATAAATAGCGGTCTTTTCCAAAAAAACGCAAGTTCCCATTTCGGACATTCAACATACGGCTTACTATTCCTTGAATTAGAATTGATAGGCGATACGATGAAAAACGCAGTGGTCTCATTACTGCGCCCCAGTTACTGGGATGAATTAACTTCCAAGTCAATAAAGATGAATGAACAAACAGTAGAACAACTCGAAGTATGGCACTCTCCGGATTTTTCCTACAAGCCTTTACAGGGGTGGGCCTTCACATGCATGAGGCACGCATTTAGTACATTGGACACAGAAATGAGAGTACTGTACCATTGTGTAAAACCATCCATCACATTCCATCACAAAAGGTTGCTCTGTATATTTACCTTGACACTCTTGACTCTCCATCGGTGGATTTCAGAAGAGTGCGCATAACACTCTCTTACCGGCCATCGTCCCGGCTTGAGGTAAATAAATATATATATATATATATAATATAGCTGTATAATATATACAGCTAAATGAACCTGATACCGGTTGAGCTCGTGACATCCAGTGATACCACGTTTTCCATCCAGGGGCAGCCTTCTTTAAACATTGTTTCAAGTAACCTGGCTTGATCAGCATTCTGATCTACCTACCTTTCCATTTGATGCCTTAACTTTGGTAATGAAATCCGACCGCTCACATTATGCATTATGGGTACAGCCGCCAAGTCCGGCTGTCTAGACGAAACTATGCACGCATTTAGTCTACCCTGTCAGTTTACTTTGCGGATAATCTGGGAAGTTCAAAAGTACTAGGACATGCATATACGGAATTTGGTTGAAGTAATACATATGAACTATAAATAGCTACCGTGCTGAAACAAGATTAGTCATTACTTTTTCCTTTGATCAGAAGGCAGAATTAAAAATGCTAATTTTGCGAATATGTCTGGACATTAAAGTGACCTTACAACATTTGGCACGCTGTACGCACTATCCATTGGTGTCTTACCACTGCACTCGTCGGACGACTGCAGACAAACTGTTTGCGATTTCCCCCATCGACTCCTACACAAATTCACCTCATTTTTCTCAGCCCATGAATACGGCGCAGTAAGTCAGTAAACTGAAGTGAAGAAAAGCGAACAGAGAGAGGACTACTGGGAGACTCGAATGAATTTCTCATTTCTAATATTCTTCAACTGAATGTGCTGCACAAGGGCCGCCTCATGTTTTAGTTATCACGATACTCGAGATATTGCAGTATATATATATATAATATTTATACTAAATTACTCGCAAGGTTATTGAAAACTCGTCGATAGCCCACGACCGGTTTCTGCATTATTGGGACTCACCAGGTAGGTCCAGTCCCTGAGATTCCCTCAACTTCATGCTTTATTTGAACCCAAATTGGACAGATTTCGAGAAATGCACTCATTTGCCTATCAATTTGGTTTTCACTGGGGAGCCAACTGAATCTCTCGTTTCTGATATTCTTCAGCTGAATGTGCTTCACAAAGGCAGCATCATGTTTCAGTCGGCGAAACCGGGCTGTCAAAGGGTTTTCAGCAAACTTGTGAGTAGTTTCCTTTGTGAGAGAGAGAACCAGTTCCTCTGATTTTCAACACCAATTTGGAATCTTCAAAGCATTCGCTTGTACCCAGGAAAGCCATTGTAATAACTGGGGAGGTTTCTAGGTAAATGAGTGATCATCTCGGCGAAGAACGCAGGGAAACTTGTCTGAACTGGAGAGCATATCCATTTGGAGAAATTTCCTCCCCAGAACCGAACGAGGAATATGTGCGATCATTCACCGATGGAACAACGTAACTTCACCCAGGCGGCACGCAGCGACCCGAGTTGAAATAACTGGAGAAAGTGTTCGCCTAGAATGGTTATCCAATCTGTTTCTTACAGATCGTCCGGCCGGTAGCTCTCAGGTTCAGGGCAATATCGTCCCGATATACATTTATCTGTATTAGTTAGCCCTTCGAAGCAGACCCTGAGGCTGAATTAATACCAGGCGACCTGTTCAAGAGCACATGTAAGAATGGCTTCTCGTTCTAAACCCATACTGAGTACACAACTCAGCTACAGTCTGCAGCAATGTACAAGCAGGCTTGTGTTTTCATCAGAGTGCTCGCGCAATTTTTAATACGACGATGGTACAATGAAACAGCGGTCTGGTGTGATCCGTGAAAATTCCCCACTTTGATGAACCCGTGAAATCAGCAGACTCTACTTAAGCTCGACGGCAGTGCGTCTAATTTATTCTGATTAAGTTGTTACTAATATGGTCTTTTAAGATGGACACAAACTGTTTGTCAACCACCAGAATTTTACTCGAACTTGGCTGTTTGCTTTCGCCGAGGCCACCTTTATCCGGTTGGTCAGACCTAGCCACTGTGCGCAAAAGTATTTCGCACATACATTGAAATTAACCGGACAAGCAACGAATGCAAGCCACAACAGGCTCTTCCCTGTTATAGAAGGTTGGACAGTGACTTTTCCAACTTCGACTTTTATACAATGAGCATTGTGCAGTTACTACCAAAGAAGGCGAGATTAACGTGCTACAGAGGACCAACAGTATAAAAAGTGCACGAAAACACCATACATCCTCCTCCTCTATCAGGACGAGCAATGCATTAATTAGCGCCTAGAGTTTAGGCGTGAACCTAGGTAGTCTAGCGGGTGAGCCCCGTGCGGTGACGTAACAGCTCCCTGAGTTCGATCACCATAGGCATCTCTAAGTAAGCTGATAGCATCTCCCAGTTTTTATTCTATTCATAGAGTGTTCCATGGGCTCAGACAGGAAACCCGTTTCTTCAGTACAGTTCGTGGCAGCATTTATCTGGTGCCTCCCACAACGAGTTCACGACGCTTGCAATTCTTGGATAGACCTGAAACCGTAAATCAACTGCTACGATACACAACCACAAACGCAACACTGACTGTCGTACCTAGAAATCCCCAATCTGTGGTGATGACGAAATGCTGTCCAACCTTGGGTTTGATTGGAATGTGCGAACCGCCAACTGTTTGGACAGCTATCATCCACTGTAACAAAAGAAATAATGATAAGTTTGCATCAAAATTATCAAAAATTTTTTGATGACACTACTTAGTTTACACTTGCTGGTATTTTCTTATTCGCTTGAAGTAATGCTCACCTTGAGCAAACGGTTACATGGTTCGGTTACCAGGTAATTGGTGAAAACCAATCTAGGTTCATGTAACGTCAGAACGTTGAGTTACACGTAGCTGATCGAACCAAAAATGTGGATTTCAACCTCCTCGATACCTTTGGGATACAAACATTCGGAGTATAGGGAGAAAACTTGAATCGGTTGTATTCGCGTGCCGAATAACCTACCAAACTGCGCGCTGTGGCAGCTAGTTACAGCAAGCCAAGAATCAATACCGCGGCAACGCGCTAATCAAGTGGCGGTGGAATGCAATCTACTTGAGTGCGACTATGGTCAATGATTTGGACCGGTTGCAGGAGGGCATCAGGTGATTGACCTCCCGGTGGGCGGCCATTTCGACAGCATGTAGCCAGGCCAGATCACTGACCATGTAGAGCATACGCACGCAAGCTCACATATTCATGATTGAAAGGTAGAGTAGTGAACACGCTCCGGAGTCCAAGCTACCTTGTAGACAAGTTAAGTTAACATATAGCGACCCAACAACGGAACGTAAATGCAATGAACCAAGTGGTCTTTTGGTTAGCGGTTGAAAGTGTTCTTTTCCGTCTAGCGTACATGGTTTTTGAGCTGTTATTCAACTTGACCCATCATTCAAATGTCAAACCTCTATGGTGTTTGTACGGAAGCCTCGTTGGGGAATGTCAGCAAGGGTGGGGTTGGATGAATCAATCACCCAAATAAATCTTAGTGCTGAACAGTAGTTTCACCTAATTTGCGTCACCTGGATATGGACTATACAAAAGAGACAGCTACACCCGGAACCCACGAAATTCACCGCTAGGTGGACAGATATAATGTACAGTGTCCTGAAAGGAACTGGATAACTTCGGCTAATTCAGTTCTACCGTCATCCCGCCGAGACCACCTATTCTTCAGAAATTAGGCAAGGTATGGCATTTATCCCCGTGCATCTGTGGGATGACAGGGGATGATAGAGTGTTCAAAGTGTTCACGTTTAGCTGGCTTGTTTATCTCCGGTGCATATTCCTCGTACTGGTTAACGAGCTTGAGAATTAGATTTTCCAAGAAAAGGTGTGACACAATGGCTTGCAAATATCGCAACAAATCGTTAGACACATCTTGACTCCACCGAAAACCACTTGCATATGGTGTCTGGGAAGTCCCTGATAGTCTGCTAACGGTTTAGTCCTTCCTGAGATGAAATCTTCGAGTTTCCGTCAGTCGTAGTTCCTACCGGAACACTAACATGTTCGTTATTGGTGAAACAAGCTCATTTGCAGAGTAACTTGTTATAGTAAGACTCGATTGAACATCAGTTGCATTCCTCGTTTATGATAGTTAGGCGAAAGTAGGTGTTGCTGATGCACTGATGTCAGAGATGGTGATGACCGCGCACGTCTCGTTACTAACCATCTTGAGTTGAATGTATTTCACAAAGATTCCTCGCGTCCCGGTTAGAACGATGTTCAAGATACAGAAGCATTCTTTTGAACCAAACACCAGTTGTGTAAGGTTGGGAAAAAACTATTCGACAGTCCAGTAGGGATTTCGCTGTTCTTGGAATTCATCATGTGGGCGCGATCCCGATCTTCCATCAATTTCGCTATAAACGGAAGATACAGTTGAGTCTCCCCTAACATCGAGGTAATTTGCAAATGGGCACCGTACTCCAACTTCGTATAATTTAGTGTGGAAATAGGAAATAAAGTTTCGATATCTCATTTCGTTTCAACCATTTTTTTGCAAAGGATTGAGTTATATAATTCTAAGTTTCCTGTGTGAGTTATTTTATTTTGATTGGAGAAGAAATTTTCAACTCCTTGATAGATTCACAGGATTTCCATCCATCTTGGAAACTACCAAAGTTCCCGACTTTTACTGGTTTCCCAAATAAGGAAACCTCCCATTCACGGCCCTGTGTAAATCGCAAATTAGGTCTTTTTCGTAAGTTGCATGCGGCCGTAGTTTTGGGATCGCTGGTCTATGCAAATATTCGAAAGCCGACACGAGACCGCACTGGAACACCGATGGTGACATCACACAAAGTGAGACAAACTTAGATTTAGACATAAACTTAACAGGGCCTGTTACACAGAGTTGTCCTGCTAAAACAATTGGATGGTTGAAAAATGTCTGGTCTTATACACACGCTTCTTCCGAACTATTTGGATAGAATTACATTCTGCAGAAAGTCCCACATAAAATAGCAACCCTAGGAGTATTCCTACTGAGTATGTGGCTCCATATTACGGAATTAGCGAAAAACGTGCGAAGTTGGAATGCAGTTTTAAGCCATAACGGTTTTTATTTCTTGCGCTTTTTCCTCTCAAATTTTGGGACGATAAAGATTATACCTTATCTTCCTGTGTTACATGCCTGGAATACAGGAGGTCTGGAGGTGCCCGAATAAGACACAGTGAAGTAAATTAAGTTCTAGCCGCAAAACAGAGCCGTCGGAACGCAAACAAGCTGCCGATGGAATTCCACCACAAGTAAAGAGAGGTTCTGCTTAACAATACTAATAGTAGATGTATTTAATTACCTCTGACGGACGGCCATCAGAGTAAGTTCGGAGTTTGGTTCGTGGGAGTAGCTATAATCGAAGTATGGAGAAACAAACCACTGGGAATGATAGTCAATACTTGTACCAGCTGACAACTAGAAAATTGAACGGATAAGTATCCAAATTTATGGTGTGATGCAGCTAGATAATAGCTTGATAATAGCATGTCATGAGATTCAGCTTTCAGATACTAGACAGTATAATAGACAGCTTTGGGGGTTAAATAAAAAAACGAAAAGGTGATGCAACAGCTTCGAAACTGTCTGATGACTTTTGTCAATAAAACAGCTCTAGAGCTCACTTGAGGGAAATTGGCGAGGTCTGTCAGACGTTGGTAGCACTGATCTGGAGGTAAGGCAATCACTGCCTCCCGACTGGCAAGTGATCCGTCCGAAGAAATGGACAACCGACTAAGCACAGCCACAGCCAACACAAATATTGCCAGTAAAACTTTCATTAGTGTCAGAGTTGTGAACTATGCCCAACTGTCTCAACTAATCGATAGAGAACGAATGTCATATATCCTACATTTACCCGATTGGCTGATTTGTAGGTCAAGTAGCATTTGACCAATCAAAAAAGGCTGAGTACTTGCAACGGAGTTGAATATTTCCAGTTCGCCCACAGAACAATGTGACATGGGCGTTAAAGTTTTCCATTGTCTGGTCGTGCAAACATGTTGCCTTGAAGCGTCCTTCTAGCATGTGACACTAACAATATCGTTGGGGCTGTAGGTAGTTCTGTGCATAGAGATCACTGGAATGCTGGGTTGTCACGTTAGAAACAAATACGACTACCTGATGAAAAGACATTTGCCTAGACGAGTAGCGCTGTATATACCTTGTTCTTTTGGCTAGAAATGTAGCGCGGGACGTTCGTACAACAGCATCCTCTACAGGTGTGTTGGATTAACAAATTATCTCATATTCCGTGAATTTGCTGCATGGATTTTGCTTGACATAAGCGTGTATTAACGACACAACTGGGGAATACACTGTGACGAGTTCAACCATAGCATGAATTCTTATGACATACTAAACCAAAAGGATCTGCGTAGATAGCAATCTGGACAAGGTTTGTCTGGGAAAATCTAAGTGAAAATGAATATCCGGAGTAGTCACCAGGCAGAAGATTGGACGCAAAGAAGATCCCAACAGTTGACAAAAGCCCATGTCCATTCAACAGCCATTTAACCGTGCAATGGCTTCAAATAAGTAATCGGTCGCCTGAAAACCTACATGAGGTGGGCATTCAACATAGAAAAATTGAGGATGCGGTTCAGCAACAGCCGGCAACCCAAACTCTTTCCAAGACTAGCGCGATTTTTTCCATGGTCACCTTAAAAATTATTTGAGTATCACACAAACTATGTGAGTCGCACGACTTGGCGTTGCCATTAGAGGACAAAAGAGCTTCTACCGGCTCGCGACAAGATAGAACAAGCTATAAGAATGAGGAGCGTAATCAATTGACCGGTGTGAGCTAGAGTCAACTAGCATGATTACGGTACTCGTAAGGAAAACCCGCTTGGCGCGCCAAAAATACCTCGACTTTGGAGGCATTGCTTATTGGGGTCTCAAAAACAGATGTACTATGGAATGGCTAAGTCCATCAGCTCGAGAACGACGTGAGTACTTTCTACAGTGTTTGGGTGATATAATGTCTTAAGTGAGACAATTGTAACCTTCATCTCGGTCGTAAGACCATCAACAGCCAACTCATTCGGTGAAGAGTTGAGACCTAGAGAATTAGAGAACGGTTTCGGGGAATCTATTATTGTGTGATTGCATTAGCACTGTCGATTTCCTATGTCGCCTGCAACTAACATCTTTTCATAGCTCAGTTTGATTTTATGTCTGAAAAAGGAATATCGGGAGAACGAAAGTTAGCAATAGGTGTAGGTCTGGTAATTGATCAGGTGGCTGTTGATCTGTTCGCCGAGCTTGGGAATTGATTTGCAAACGTTTCGTCACCATTCGAGGAGACATCTTCAGTGCGCTGTTGGGTATGTGTAGGTCTACCGAAACGGCAGTTTTATGCTCACCCAATCCAGGTTAGAATGAGAACAGCAGCTCATCTTCATCAACGACAGCATTACATCAGTGTTTAATACTGATTCTCTGCTTCCGTGCAACCATAATTTATTTGAAAGCCCCATTTTGAAGTAAAGAAGAGTGGATCGGGAGTGACTTATTGCTAGCCTACCACAATAAATACGCGGTGTCTACTCATCTAGACACTCAGTCAGGCAGTCTGGATAGAAATTGACAACAAGAGCGCCATTGTCATCGATTAGCAGCCATATCTTGCAACGTCTCCAACCAGGCACAGTGGGGATCACGCGGTCCCCATCCTGCAAGAGGAGCGGCACCGACAACACCCAGAATTTTCGTAATCTCTCTCATATCTCTCTATCAGATCAAAGATTGGCCACCCCTTTGCTTGAGACACTCAAAACTGGGCACGAAAACAGCACTCTCTTTGGCAAACGAAGGTCTGGCATGTACAATACATGGCCTAGCCAACGCAGCTTCTGGTGCCGAACACATTATTCGGCCGAAGTCTACTTTGCACAACCGAACGCTCGTTTTCTGATTGCTACATTGTGGATTTGCCCACGCCAGTCTACAAGAGTTATGCTTCTGAAACAAGGGTGGTCGAAGACCTGAAGACGTCTCAGTTCCACCACCCTACAACAAAACAACCCGTACTGTGGCCTGAAACATACGTCCCTTGAAATTCTGGAATATGCCGCTTTGTCTCATATTAGCGAAGCAGCTACCTAACTGCGAAGGGAAGTCCGGTGCTTCTCAGCACTAGTCATAAAGTTTATGAGAGTTCTGGACAGCCCATCACCTGTCTTACTTTCTTGGGCTTATCAATTAGACCTAGTCTCCGAGTTTCTGACAGGTATATTTCATACTTGAACCCACGACTGTACGTATGCTGCGATAAGAATGCACTTGCAGATTCAGTTTGTGTCGGCGAGGAAATTAGCTGAAACGCACCAGAATCTCCCGTCCGTAGTACCCTTCCGGTGATTGTGTTGCACAGAGGCCTTATCATATATTATTTGGAACGATATTCATATATCTGACTCCCTATCGTTCAAGCCTTCGGGCAGCATGTTCTTTTCATCCAAGCATTTTGGTTGCGATGTCCTATCACCACAGAGTTTTCTGCCTCTTTTCGCTTTCAAACGACTATCTCTGGAAAAAACGGTTACGGTCCATTAGAAAAGAGAAAAAGCATGAGCACTTTAACGATGCCTTTCGGTTAACAACTTCAATTTACATTCCCAGCACAGCTCTACCGTTTGCAGTGCGTCGAACCATTGGCAGCTAGGGTGCGTTAACTGGTTGTTGGTCGGGTGGCTGTTGATCCGTTCGTCAAGCTCCGCGACTGGCTTGTAAATGCCACCAATCGCTGCTCATCAGCAATTCCTTTTGGAATGCAACTAGGTTTGAGTTCATTCACTTAATGTTTCACCCTTTATTAGTATTTGGACAAACATTCGTGAGTAGTGTATGTTCCGAGTTTATAACCAATTAGCAAACTGTCGCAGTAGTTCCCCTGTAAACGGAGCAGTGAGGCCTGTTTGAACCATCCACCTTACAGTTGCGGCGGTAGTGCCCGAGATTTGTGCAGGTTCTATAAACGAAGGGATAACTTTCCACTTCGCTGATCTCACTTTTCAGTAGCCCGTAGAACAAGGGACGTGAAACCGACACCAACTCAAGCGGTTGACCTCATTTCGGATTTGTCCACCACACCGAAACTTTGACACAAGGTTACACGAACATGTGTTCAGTGGTTTCAGAAGGGCTTGGTAAACAGTCGGTAGTGGCTATTTTCCTGATAACTCAGAAGGCGCAGCGCAACAGTTAAACCAATCCCGAGGAGGCATTTCTCCACAAACAAAACGACCGAAGAGTGGTTCTTCTAGGCTGTTGCCTGCAAAGGGTACTCTGATTCCAGGTAAGACGAGAAAGCGTCCTTCCATAAAAGGGTATTGCTCAGTTAAACCTTCCTTATCCGCTAACGAGCACTCCGATTATCTCAAGCAGCTGCGATTTAGACCACCTAAGAAAAGACCTGAAGGATTTACCACTGCAAGGACCTACCAAACACATTTCTCCGATGAATACGTAATAACTCACTAATGCTAATTGTTCGGCTGAACCATAGACTACGGTGATTCCTCTTTAGAGAATACGATACCCTCAGCTCTGAGTTCGCACTGCCGAATCTGCTTTAGAGGTAACACTACGCATAAGAGCATGCTCGACCGGGAATCTGTCCAAGTAAATACTACATACTGTGGATTGTTCTGGTCACTCGAATTTTTCATATATGACCAGTATCATCTGAGTTGCACTCGAGTTTTTATAGGAACCGAGGAGAATCAGAACAAACATTGATTCATTGTCATTCAGCTTCCAGTACCTGGAGAATGGCTGTGGCCTCAAACCTGTTTTGCTGGGATCTGTGGAGCTTCATAAGCCAAGTCAACCGGTGCTGGGCGTTAATAAAAAGCAACGCTATGCGTTTTGTGCTGTGTATGCCATTCCAAACAGGTTCAGTCTGTTTTGGTAAAATCAGCCTGTGTGCAATATCGAAACATGGCTAGTAAGGCTTATGCATGGCAGATAAAGGAAGTGAACAACCCTGTTGAAAGGTTTAAACTCATTCGTACTAAAGAAGACGGAATTAGGACATAAGATAGACGGAAACTCGGGGACTCGGCTTATTTGACGAGCCCAAATAAAAGTCAGATGAGTTGGAGGCTTTCGCAGGATTTTCATCACACTTACGAGTAGTGTGATCTGACATGACCGAATCACCTTTAGAGCAAGCTCCCCGCAAAATGTCGGTAGGACCCATGGGTTTTTTTTCAAGGGAAACCGCTGACATTTAAGGTCACTTTATGTGTGGAAGCTAGTTGTGTTCAAAGGAAGGCTATTGAATTCAACTTTTCAAAACTTATATGAAATGTCCGAGAACTACTGGGCCGCGAGGATTGGTTGAAGTTCCCGTCTCACCGATGTATGCTTGTGGTTGGTTCTCCAAAATTGTTCTTTCAATTCGCTAGAAGCCCCAATAGTTTCCCAGTTAGGATTCAAACATCAGTTGCTTCGGAAGGCGTTTTGTAAAATGACATTTAACTAACTGATTCAGAAAAATAAAAGTCCTTTACAGTACTCCCTGATTAAAGGAAAGTACAATTTGAGGGACATAATAGGGGCAGAAATGATTTCAGATAATCTCATTTTTGCATGGTGCGTTCAGCGTTCTTTCGTAAGCTAAGGCCCTATAAGAAACGACTCGAAGAAACATAATTTTGTGACTAAAATTTTTCAAACCCCGTGGCAATCGAGCACGAAACACTCTACCTCCACTGGGTAGTAATCAAGCATAAATAAAATACCACTCCACCGATTGACAGTTTTGTACATGATATTGACTCATTCCCCTAGCTGAATATGGCAAAATGTTCAAAATACTCATCCAAAACAAACCAATTATTCACAAGTAATCGTCACTGTATGACTGAATGCAGTTCATATACTTTACTTAGCTTGTGGCGCGGCAGTAGAGTTTATTGTTGTTCATACACGGAACTGCTCGTCTGTCACCGGAAAGACGAAGGCAGGGGCCCTGTGAAGCAGGACGACCATTTCAATGTACGGGAGGTAACAAATTGAATGAGCTTGTCGAATGACATTACCATTTCTGTTAGTTTCCATTTTAGACGGTATCAGGTGGCATGAGTCAGCTGGTGAGGTTACACTAAGGGAAATGCCATCTCTTGTTTTAGACTCTGCAACGTCTGAAAAACTTCTAACTTGACAATTCGTCTAGTCTCTTCCGATTGTGCGTGTAAATTACAAACTAAACTGTTTCTAAACCTTCCTATATCAGTTTTCACCGTCACGCAATCCGGGATAACACTTGGAGAACTAAGGTATTTCGCGTTCACACACTACCAAGCCCCTCTAGTGTCAGTTTTCAAAGAATAAATAGGAAGAAGTTGGAGTGCTGTGCGGCAAATGTATATGCATTGAGTTAAAGGGTTGGTCAATGGCAGGAATCCGCTTTGGATTTTGAAATGCTCTTACTTCATGTGTTTGTTTCCATTGTAATTTCATAACACAATTCTGGGGCGCTTCGTTGCGGTCTTCACGCCAGTTTGCTGTCGTTCGCTATGCGCTCGTAATTCGGACGGTTTTCTTGATGTTCCCAAGAATCCTCCATCATGGGAGGATGATTACCTAATACCTAATGAGAACCATGGACACCTTGGTCTAACGAACTCCGCATTATCATACTTCTGTAAGTCAGAGTGACCCAACCGCAGAGGAATGATTTTGCACCAGAGGTTAGGGATCGGAACATGCTTGCTTTCTACGGGTAGCAAAGTGTACGCGTCTCGATTGCTGAAAAAGTCGTCCCTAGTGGGGAGTAGGGATATAGTAATTTAAGAGATGCTATGATCTCCACTTTGGAGTCGTCCTTTTCCAGTAGAGCTAGTGGTAAGGTTCGCGGCGCTAAGATAGTGGGGTCTCTTTGAAGCCTGCTACGCTTGAAAAGTCACTCGCATTTCGGCCGCACCATTATTGTGGTTATATTTAAGGGATCTAGGCAGGAGCCCACAACACACGTAAAATTAGAGTAGCCCCCCACTAACAAAAATAATAAAGAGTGTAAATAACTTTGGTTCAGTAAAATATGACCTTTTCGTGGACAACCAGATATTGTCCCCCTCCGCATGAGAGTCCTCCCCTACAAAAGACCTTCCGATTACAACGAAAGACCGAAATAAGGGGCACGGCATGAACCGAATTACGCGTAAATGTCTTGTGCACATAAGCCTGAGTAGACACAAAATAATTAACTAGTTTGCTATATAAGTAATGAAAAAACAAAAACACTATATTTACGTCAAATCTACTAAACGACATGAAGTTGCATCGTCTTAGGAGATTGTAAAGAAGCACTGAAATGTTTACCAAGCGCACCACCAGCCAAATGTTTTATTTACTTATTTCACATCGTTCAGTAGTAGTGGGTTCTAACCTGAGGTACTCATAAACGCAGCACGCTTCCTCGAGTCACTGTGGTCCAAAAAAGCGATCAGATACATTGTGGTGCTGTGTGCATACGGACGAAAGACAAACTTAACGGGTTGTGGATATTTATTGGCGTCAACTATAACTCCCAGAAGTCAAGAACGAAAGATGAAGAATGATGTAGGAAAACCTTGCGTCTTTGTTGTATTGTGATCACACGCTCATGGCGCACCACGGTTCAGCTGATACCTGGTCACGATGATTTACCAATTGTCTGAGACGAAATGGTTCGATCTGTAGTGCATTCATTCAGTAGTACGGTTTCAGATTTAGTATTAGAACACTTTGAACAAGACAAACCTGCAGGGTTACCAGGCCAGACAGAAGCTAAACTGAGACTGGCGCTCCAGATGCTGACGACATTATCGGCCAATGGTGAAACTAATTTGGGGAACCCTCCACCATCCAACCACGTGAGCTTTTCACCAAAGGCGGTTTTCGACTATCCAATTATCAACACTGTTTTAATCAATAATGCAAACAAAGATCGACCGATCCCAAGCGCCGTCGAGCCAATCCTAAGCGAACATGTCTAAGCATCCTATTTCTTCGGGTTTACACCTAGTAAGAGGTTACGGTCTCGATTACAATGTGACTCAGTGCAGATTGCATTCGTTATTACTTCGGAGAACCACCGGGTTAGTTAGGTGTGACAAACAAATCCGAAAACAGATGCCAAAGCACCATTAACGAGTGTAATGACATATTGGAATGAAATACCATTATGTTACCCAGAAACTGTAATGCGCTGTCCCATAATTAGCGGCCCACTGTAATGCTTGGCCAACAGAATTCACTGAGGAAACGGTAAATCTCCTATATCACTAAAGCTAGTTGGTTCTTTGGTAGATTGAAAGATGGAGTTTGGAATCTCGCCAGTGGCAACAATCAATCATCGAAACAGAAACGTAAAAACAATGGCAGAGGGAATGAAAAGCACACGAGTTCAGCAAAACTTGTGCTGGATCGTGGCCAGTGCGGACAATTTATCAATGAAACGAAACAGAGGAAACCGTTAAGTCTCAGTCTAGCTTATGGCTTGGGTGATAGCAACCACTCTCCACTTTTTGTCAAAGTGAGAAATTTTTTCCGCCCCTGTTTTCCATAGACCGTGTTATGCACTCACGGATACCCCCCAGGTGTCCGTGAACAAATCGGGGGACGACCTCGTGAACAGGTTGAGTACCGATCGGATACCACTCACGTTCAATTAGTGTAACGGTGAGAAAAGAATTACGTGAGGCTAAGAGGACTGTATACATTATAAATGATGTACACTGTGCAGTTAGGACTGCAAGGCTAGTGTCCGACGGGGCACTACGAGATAAGCCAACAATGAAGCGCTAGTTGACAGTGGTGTTTGGCTGCGGATGGTCGTTTAGCCCCGAAATTCTTATGCGATACAAGACCGTGACTGATCAAATTGCTGACAGTTTTGGAAGTCACTTGGTGTGCGACCCGTGCATAGTTGGATGGACTGGACAGAACTGCGCTAAAGAGCATCACGCCAAAAAATGTGATTTCCCCTAAGTCCAGATATTGAGCTATGGTACGATGTCAGGGTAGAACAAACCTCACACACAGGCACATTCTAGTGAACCAACACTTGCGATTACTAAGGTAGACACTTTCGTAGTCCTACAATCACAACTCAATAACGATTTTTTCGATTGGATCGTCTAGACAAACCATCCCACGAAACAACATGCGTCACCACAACACAGGATTATGCGGGAGCCCTGGAGTTTTGCCATAGATATCCAATCCTCGGTGTGAAATGGGTGTCAGGTTCGTCTGCCTAAAACGACGCGCCCTCGAAAGTAAATACAATAAGGTCGTGGGCGAAACGACTGACATGTAAAATATAAGTTCGCAAATAAAGGTGTGGTGACTTTTGGCGAATTTGTCTGCGGTTCAATCCCGCCCCCACTGTGCACTCATTAGGTAGTTCATTCTGTCGCCAGCTCAGCTCACAGGTAGTTCACCATTCCAAAGGCCTTGAAATAGGGTAACGGCCTAATACTCATCAAACAGACACGGACGTATAAATTAGATTCCCTCTCCATTCCATCCTCTTCCCAGCGACCTCACAAGCTCTCACAGCACGTCGAAATCAGTCCATCAATTTTTTTATTCGCTTCACATTTCCTGTACTATTCCTCACCAGAACCCAAACTTCCAGATCTGGTAACCTCACTCATCTACGGTTTTCGAGCTAGTTACCGCTTTCGTTTCTCGTTCAAAGGTGGAGTTGTGTCTACATCTATTCATCCTGTCGATCCCACATGATTTTCAGTTCAAATGGTCCAAGTCTACTGAGACACGTTGTAACAAATACTTTCGTCGCATTTACCGATCACCGAACGGAAGTGACACCTACCTTTTCGCTTTCATGGACGTCGACCATGAACAAAATCGTGAGGTCAAATCAACAGAGTCCTGCGTTCCCGGCAATTTTAATATCCATAACCCGGAGCGACTAGCTTATTCCTCCAATAAAAATCCTGCAAGCCATAGACGGGTTTCTTTTGTCATCGATTCCATCAACCATTCCGTTTCCCTAAGCAACATTGATACTTCTCAAATCCCAAGTCTACTCATGATGACTCATCCTTCTTATGATGTTCGCTTTTCTGCTCCCTGGGCCCGTCTGGTCATTGTCACTTGTACGCACTCATTCTCACCCGTAGAACCCATGCATTTCTGTCGCCGTATTTTCTGACGATACCATTTTGTCGACCAGGAAAATTTGCGCCGATTTTTCAGCTGGTAACCATAGGCAGCCCAAGAGAGCTGTGGTCAAGTTGCGAAGGTCAGTGGTTCGAAAACAATTCTGGTTCCTCAACTGTCCCTGTCCAGGCTTGGGCAACCTGGCAGTATCCCAGCCCTCGTGCTTCTTTCGGGTGGCATGGCAGTTAGGCATTTTCGATTAGGTGCCTAAAGTGATTGTGTGTAGTAGGCAATGGAAGTAAATCCCAATCATCTTGTAAATCAACGACCAACAACTCGAGCTGCAAAACCATACAGCGTCTCAAGGAGGGTCGAGGATTTATGTGGGGCACTGCACCATAGACACTGCTATGGTGCTTGACGAAACGCAGAGGCCAAGACAGCTTTCAAGTCAAGGAACACCGCCACTGCTCGTTGTTGAACATAGTGTCGCTATTCTGGAATACGTCCAAGGGTGAAAATTTGATCGATACATTCCCCCGCAGGACGGAAACCAGCTTGGCTTTCACGGATCTGTCTCTCTCTCTGTGATCAATCCACGTGCGAAAGGTGCGACATGACACCACAGCTACCAGGCTGATGCCACGGTGGACTTCACACTGTTCCAGTACCTTTCTTGAAGACAATAATGACTGTTAATGTGCCGAATTTTCTGAGAATGGATTGAAGTCCCATGTTTTTCGGAGATAGTTTCACTAGCATCCACCCTCAACAGATCTGCTGGAACAGAGTGACCCATCCAAATTTATAATCCTTATGAGGGCATTGTGCACAAAACTTCTGTGGACGGGCACGAGTATGCGGCAAGCGTTCGCCTGAGTTCACCACTTTCAGTGGTGTAAGACAAGGCTGCCCTCTCTTGCTATTCATCTTCAACTTCGTTAGTGATGTGCTGCCTGAAATTTCTCTAGCTGCCTCTGAAGCTTCGGGGGGCGAAATGCTCTCACGACGTTCGCTCACGTACAGAGTATGCGGACAATATTGCTCTCCTTGGTTCAGATCCTTCAAAAATGCAAACCATTTTATATAACTTAAACAACTCTACTGCACGGTTTGGCATGCGCCCCACTCCTGCAAAGTATAATGTGCTGCTACACGACTGGGTGGGATCAAAGCCAAAAATCATGCTTGCAGACGAGCCAACCGACGTAGTAGGTAAATTTGCTTACCTGGGCAGTGGCATTAGCACCGATGGGCTGGCTGGAGACGATATCATTTCGCGTTCCGGTAATGCCAGGGTAGCTCCTACCAAACCCCGACACCTGTTGCACCGACGTGACGTCAGTTCGTCTGTCAATGACAGAGTATACACAGCGGCAGGGCGATCTATGCTGCTCTGTGGATCAGAAATATGGCCTCTACGAACAAAGGACACACGAAATCTGTCGGTTTGACTATCGACGTCTCCGAAGCATTGGTCAGGTTTGGTGGGGACATCAGACCATAAATGCTTATGTACGTTAGATGGTTTTGGGAATAAGGAACTCTCCCGCAATAGATAAATTACTCACACTTCATAAGTTGCGCTGAAGCCCTCTGACGCCAGAGGGCCGTGTGCCTCACAGGGCTATTTTCGACCAGCCATGTGCTGAGTGGAAGCGGAAAAAAGAATCGTTCAGCTGTAGCACCCTTTCGGTGTTTAACTGCTATGCCACCCGAAGGAAGCACGAGGGCCGGGATACTGCCAGGTTGCCCAAGCCTAGACAGGAGAAGTCGAGATGCAGAGGTCGGGTTCGAACCACGGACCTTCCGGTCAGTAAATTCGCGCTCTAATCACTGAGAGGTAGACAATGTATGACCTGGTAACGAAGTATAAAACCGCTAACCAGTAAGCTGAGTTGGGTCGACAATCGTCGCTTCCCTAGATGAGGACCCTAGGACTCAACTCACATACGGTTAGTGACACTGGCATACATGACTTAATCACGCAGTCAGCGACAAAGCTATCTCCTTCAATGCATAGCTATCCAGTTCCAGAACTAACTGGACGTGCCATGACCTCTGTCACTTTCCGGTGATCGAAGCTGTAGCAGCTGGAACCAGCGTTCCATTGGTACATGGCTTACAGCTAATAAACTGAAATTCATAATACGATTACCCATAGTATGGGGTGTCGCTGGTTTAAGTGCTCCTCGGGGAACGGAATTCCAGCCGGTATAACCTGCAGGATGATTGCGGCATACTAACCCGACCATTACGACAAGGTGGCAGGTTTAAGTATGGGTG
This sequence comes from Opisthorchis felineus, assembly GCA_004794785.1. Taxonomy (NCBI): domain Eukaryota; kingdom Metazoa; phylum Platyhelminthes; class Trematoda; order Opisthorchiida; family Opisthorchiidae; genus Opisthorchis; species Opisthorchis felineus. The sequence continues at coordinate 527,363 of SJOL01007204.1, forward strand.
AAATATCGACAACCCGCGGTCACTCCTCCTACTTATACCTCCCATGAGTAGCGTGATTTATGTCTGTATATCATAACTCCAGTTCGCTTCCCTGCAGCACGTCCACCGTTTTCTGCTCCCGTCTAGCGTTGACTTATTCTCCAGTGGCTGATGCCGATACTTTGACCACCTGTCCGTCTCCGCATGGGATTTCGTACCTACTATGCGACAAGACGGCTGAATCAGGGATCGAATCCGGGAACACCGGATGGCAGCCGGTCATTTTACCCACTAAACCAAGTAGGATTCCCCTGGCGGCTATCTTTTATCAAAACCTTTTTAGTGCACCTTGCTTGACAGTCTGCTGCTTTTGTCTAGAACAGGGCCCAAGCACGCACTTAAACTCAATTTTGTTGCACGTTCCGCTTTGTCACATCGTCGGTTAAAGACATCAGGTACACTTTTGATCCGAATCGACCTTCCGAACAGACAAACTGCCTTCCGCCACTTACCTTATATATACATACATATAGTAAAAACTAGCGGGGCTAGTTTAGGCTGTTCTAGCCCACTCTGGTTAAGATCAGTCGTGTAGCTTAATCATGGGCATCGAGGAACTTAACACCACATGAACGTTCCACCTGCACGAAATAAACGTGGAAAATTGTGAAAATATAACTATTTGAACAAACAACCGGTGGCTAAGAAAAAGTAAGCCGCATAAACTTTCCCACAAGAAGGAAGGACATGTCACAAGAGGAATACTATTTATATCTGCAAATAATGGAGTGCAAATCGAGGAATTCAGTCTGAGGTACCCTCATTTAAACGCTTGAATGGTTCAGAAAAAGAACCTTTTCGGGTTAAGCACAACTTTTCTGCCTGTTGAATGAACGAATCCCTATTCCGTTTCATCGCCTCCGACTTTGCTTTGGTTTCGTAAATCTCAGACACAAGACGAATAGCATCGTTCTGCAACAGTCAACAGTAAAATAAATACACTTACCGCGAACTGATAGTTCTTTATAGCACGCCTGCGCTGTCCTTCACTGGTAAATCGCGGATCGGGTTTGCCTAACATGAGAAAAGTTTAACAAGTAAAACTCACCTATCACAGAAAAGTCCGGTCGATCGGTCAAAGGACCCCACTCATTGTTGCTTGGCGGAAGACGGCGCCTTTAGCAGGGTTAGCAGGATGACAACAAGTGGTAACCAACCTAGCTCGGAACAATCCTCCGGAGGATAGTATACGACTGCAGTGGAAAGAACGAGCCAAAGCTAGATTCAACGAAGTAATGTGCGGCATCAGGATGGACCCACTTTAAATATGCCTGGAAAACACGAAGCGAGAAGTGCGTTTTACACTCAGTGCTACACAATGAGGCCAGTTCTAATCTGAAGGTGCCTGGATTGGTTCCACCTATGAAATATATATATAATATTATATATATATATATAT
>SJOL01007212.1:0-32918 GCA_004794785.1 Opisthorchis felineus
CGTACGACTTACTTGGACACAATCGGAAATTCCAATAGACAAAAGAAGCACACGAGGTTTCGAACGTGTCAAAGCGCGGATGTTGGATCAGAAACTGACCCTCAAAATGCACGGGGTCGGAAAGATGTTTACTGTTGCTAACGACGCTCGTGACCGCGGTATCAGCGTAGTCCTGAAACTGTGAGATTAATTTTTCGAATACGTCAGTCGTGTCCGGTCTAACGCTAAGCAGAAGTAACACTCTATTAGGAAAGAACGTTTAGCAATCATCTGGGTCATGGAAAAGTATAGGCCATAGCTTCTGGGACAAAGATATCATGCCGAGATCGATCACACTGCTCTGCAGTGAATCAGGACCACCAGAGAGCACTCGTTCGATGGGCCCAGGATGAGGAGTGATGTGGATAATGTGGGGCCCTGTAAGCGGTACTAACCCAATAAAGGGGTACCAAAGGGGCAACCCATCCCATGGAACACTTTCCTGCTCCAGAAATCGAGGAGTTATGGTCCGCCGAAATCACGGGCCCATCTCCGGAAAACGATGAATCGTGATAATGACAGAACCCCTGTAGCGGTGGGTCAAGGCGGCAGCCGTACCAAATCAACGGACGACGACGATCAGCGGTGTGGTAGTGCATGACATCTTGGCTAACCACGGGGTGACAAAAGTGAATCCAATGGATCAGGGGGTCTTGATTTGAGAGCAAACAGTTTAGGGGTAGCTTGCAGAAGCTAAGCGTTAGACGTACAAGGAAGACACTGCTACTCGCAAAAACTGTCAAACACAATAACGGAAGGCTAAGCTAGTGACTGGCAACCAAAGAAGGTGACTGGGAAGTCAAGCTGCCGATGGCGTTGCTGGCATATTGTGCTTCCATAAAGCCAACCACAAGCAAGTCCCCGTTTATGCTGATGCACGATCGACATCTGCGCCTTCCAGTCGATCAGGAAACTTGGTAAGGACCAGCAACACGCTTGTCTCCGAAGAAGCTAGGAGAGGAAAGGTGAGAAGCTCGACAAAACTTGACCGCCATACAGGAAAGGACTAGACGGGAAACGGCAAGTATAAGGCTACCACCATTCTCCATAGGCTTCAAGTTCAAACGGAAGGATCACCAGAATTGAGAAATGAGGGGACTGTGATCGCGGAGGCTAGGTGGTCGATTGCAAGTTCTGTTCGTCGTTGTGGACCGCCGAGGGAAGGTTATTACAATTCATGATGGTCGGGGATTGGAAAGAGTAAAGGTGACTCAGCTCCGAAAATGGAGTGAATGGGCGCCTTTTTCTTGACTCAGTGTATAAAATACAGTTGTTTGAAAAACAAACCTCTCGATTACACGTGGGGCAAATTTAACGCATGTATATCAGAGCAGACATTTTACTGTTTAACGCAAGCGCTCATTGGCTTTAACTCTCCGTCACGTAAAACGGTAAGGCATAATTTTGAGGGTCATGCAGGGAGGATGCGCATCATGGTCATCCAAACAATTCAGTAGCATTCCTGAAATATCATCAAGCGATTATTCTTGAATGATCAAACCAATATCTAAAGATCGGTATACCGTAACCAACAACACTTTGACTTTTGTACGCTTACGTACATCTTATAGCTTGCTAAACGTTTACTGCAGTTATTTGGTGGGTGAAGGTGTACACGATAGTCAGTGCCATGCCTTACATAATGGCTGGGGAAAAGTTATTTAGGGCTTTATCCATGACAGGAATCACCGGGATTATCCATCACTCAAAGGCCTGTAGATCCACCGACAACGCAGATTTGGCCCCCCATCTAGCTAAATTCACATAATGAAAGTTTCGCCGTAGTTTTCGAATTCCGATCAGCTGTCAACAAACCCTTGTTTTGGCATACAATATCTGTGCGTCTCAATGTATGCACATCCGGCTCTTTCAGAAAACATTCGGGGGGTGAAAACCGGATTCACCCCAATTGTTTAAAAGCACATTTGCAGGGAAACACTTTAAATTTCTGACAAAACAAGGCAACACTCCTGCTGCTATTTCTCAGATCATTCCGTGACAAAACGAGAAGCATCCGGCTATAAAAATGAATAAGGCACTAATCAGTGCCAAAAACATAGTGAATAATTCCGTAATGTAATATTGAGAAGTCAAAAGTATAGCACGTATTTTCATTGTGATTTTGATGGTTGCTCTGTTCGCGCAGAAGCATGGACCCCAAATGGCAATGAAGCCTAGATTTTGAAATGTGACACAGGTACTCCACTCGTTTCACTTGAGAAATCCATAACTGGCTAAAAGCTATCCATCTAGCCAGGTTTCACGTGCGATTTCGCGCTTTCGACAAGGATTTAAAAATTCACCGCACCACGAGTGGCATTTTCGCCCCTGATGTCAACTTTGGGTATGGTTGCATACGCTTTCGTCAAATAAAATGAAATTACACTGCGTCCGCAGCAGATTGAAGAAGGAACCTGGTCATAATCAAATTATGTCGTGTAGAATACCGATCAAATGGATTCATCAAGCTAGCCCAACTCGATATTTTCTGTCGGATCCAGCTACAACCATTGAATACAACCATTGAATTCAAAGGTGCCTGAAAGCAACGTTGTGGCTGAATCTATCATTAAATAACCAGTAAAATTAATTGGTTAATGCTACGACCTCAAACATATACCTGTTTCTAAATTTGTGTCCGTCCCTATTTTTTCTAGGACGTTTGCAAGATTTTAAAATACGTCAACCCACCATGTTCTAAAGAAAACGAAATACTTTTCCACTATCTTCCAAAATAGACGTTTCCCAAAGTTGCGAACTCGCAATATTGGCCATAACTTAAATTTATTACAACTCAATTTTTCCTTAACTGTATCTTCTATATTTCCGTGTGTATATCGATAACACTAGGCATGTATGCGCAGCCATGGGACTAGTGCCTACAACCAAGCCAGGCAAAACAACGCTTTTCGATGGTTCACACAGTCAGGGAGTTTTGTGTGATGCCGAACGGACATGATGAGCATTCTCCCTCGTTATCCTTCAGGTATCTATCAAGTAAATGACGTTTGTGATCGAACTCGGGAGCTGCGATTATGTGCATTCAAATAAGCTTGAGCTTTCTACGAAAGCACACAAAGCCATTTTGAAAAACGCTCTTCTAACTTCGCAGTTAGTGGCTAGACATTTGAATTAAAATTAGGTCTGCCTGTGGATTGTGATCCAGTTAGTTCGAACATAAGTCCCATACAAAAATTCAAGCACACTGGAAATTCATGCGTTCGACACTTAATCAAAGCTGCGGTCCGGTGCGATAACAATATGCTACGCTGTTTTCAAATGAGGAGCAACGTCGATCAGTTGTTCTGATTTCGTTCTGATTTGGCTACTAATGAGTAATATAATTTCTATCTATTTTATAGGCCCGACCAGATTCCGCGTAAGCTTCCGGATTTTCACTCACGCTTAAGCTCTGCTTTTGACACATTTACTAATTTCCACACTTTGTTGACTGTAAATTTTCGCTGGCTAGAATGTATCACAGAAGCTTAACATATGGTCTCACTCACCATGAGGTGATCCGCATTTTCAGGAGATCTTGCGGCAAACGCTGATCCACCAACAGAGAAATTGCGCAGTCGAACACCAAACTCTTGCTTTTCAAAACTGACACAATTTGGAAATTATATTTTTACGCATCGTGTTCGCGTTTACGGGATGTTATTTGTAGGTCTACTGCAATATTCTGCTTACAAGCGCATTTGTTGTATGCGTTGTGTTCACCTATATATGAGTAGCTTACTTATTTTTGTTTCATCTAGAGTTGTATATTGTGACACCCTGGTAAACGGTTACACATATGCGTAAGACTGAGAGCGGTAAAACTATCAATGAAGAGAATCACACGTCGCAACATAAACGCATAATGGATGCAGAAAAAATGATTGTCAAGTTTGCAGTCGCAACCGGCGTGTCAGCAAATAGGCCAACGTATACTTCAAATGTTACTAAATGATTTAAGTTACTAGGCAATAAAACCAAATATGCGACAGTTAATCTCTATACTTGCCGGAGCCTATATAAGCAGTACCGTGAGCGACTGCAAAATGCGCGGCTGCACAAACACTCGGTGCAGCATATACGGGAAAAGAATCCTGCCAAAGTTAAATTGTTGTTGAACGGCACCTGCAAGGTCCAATAATCTAAATGAAGATTCGAAAGGATGCTCACGCGTTCATGTGTAGAATAAATAGGATCTTCAGCCGGCGGAGATTTTCGCAGGCTAAATAGGCGAAAAATTTAAATAGCTTACTCTCATTTGAGGACAGGACAAACTGGGGAACAAATTCTTTGTGCTTAGTGAGCAGGCGGTGGGAAATTAAGTAAGGCGGTTTTTATCCTCTAGTTGTGCACATATAAGTGGGTATTAGTAATAAAACCATTTACGATAACGATACAGTAGTGGAAGCAGCTTGAAGCAGGATGTTTTTTATTCACATAGGACCTTACCTGAATTTGTGGAAAATTTGTGCCAATATGGTGCACTGGTTGCGGCTGTCATGTTCTTACGGCGGTAACAAGCACATCTCAGAATATAGTTGAACATACATTCGAAAGCTTGACTCACTTCAATCGATCTAACCGCCATACGGAATTGGATAACGTTTGCTTGTTTTTCAGTCAAAATTTTCCTTTGTTACTGCATTTCTTTCTATACGCCGCAACAAACACATATTGTATAGACACGATGCTCAGGCAAAGATTTTAGGGTCGGTTCAGTTCCCGTAGAGGGTGAATTAAATAAAATGGCACAATCAAAGCGCACCAACTTTGTAAATCACGTAGAATACATGAAGCTGTCCACACATTTGATGCACATTCTGAACAAAGAAAGACGGGTCTTTTATTGCTAGATATGGAGTATGATGTTTCAGTAACACTGTCAACCTGGGTGTCTACTGGCTCATCATTAGAGCATGAAACGCTGCGATGTAATATGCTTTCATGTCTGCCCCCCAGTGCCCCAACGTTGGTGGAGATTTTGGTTAATTTTTCCCTGTGCTCATGTTACATGTCAACTCGTCCTGTAATGTTTCCTATTTAAGATAAATATATATGTGCACTCCATTATTAATGCATGTCTTTGTGGGACTGTGGGTCAACTTGAAAACCTGACAATTATCAGGAGCTACATTAGTGTTGTGGATAGTTGAAAGGATTTAAGTTTACTTAAAAACCTCTTGGGAAACAAACTATCCGTGTACGGGCTCGTGTGCTGTAATTCTCCAGGTATGTTAAGGTGACTGGTGTAAGACCAACCCCGGTCATCTTGGACACACTGTGTCTCGAATGAAATACGAGGAAGATAAGATGAAAAATGTACTTGATACAAACAGTTTGTCTTTTGGTGACTAAGGAAAGCGAATGGTCGTCCATTATTCATTGGCATTATAATTTTGCCCCGGAACTTATTTAACAGAAAATGATAGAAAACGGTCAATTATGCTTTTTTCAAATCAACAATTCAACTTCGGGCGAGACTTCGTCAGTTGAAATCGCGAAGGTGGTTATTATTTGGCATTATTCTGGATGAACTATGGCTCAAAAATCTCTGAAAACCAATTTAAGTCACTTATCCAAAGTTTGCATTCTCCTCATAAAAGCAATTGCAAAATATAACATGTAAGGATAGCGCCAAAAGCACATACATTCTGTCTCAGTGGCAATTCTGAGCATTGCATTTTTTCTAGCCAACAAGCACGTCCAGGTCATTAGGTGATTGGTGCCAGATGCGAAATTACGTATCAAACGGAAGTCCTTCTATTCATTGGACCTTAGGTCACAAGTCCATTATCAGACAGCACCATTTGTGATTCTCGGAACCGTTAGCCCGTTAGTCTACTGCACATTTGGTTTGCATTGCCGCAGAACATTATCACACTTTTTAGGCTAAAAACGATTGCACATAAATTGCCAAAATATAAGAGAGCATTTCTGGTGACTGTCAACGCAGTATTGTGCGCATGCGGAGCATAGTTACAATCCATCTTTTACTTCATTGTTGAATGTATGTGGAAATTTGCTTATCTTTCACAACGATTCAATTTAACCACGGGGTTGTGACCGTTATATCTTTGTTTGTGCTCCAACTTTGACAACCAAACCGTTCATCCATAATGGCAAGGTAAGGAGCTAATAATACACCTTCAGTAGCACAAGCATGCAGTTGTATAAGAAAACCAGTGCAAAACAGTCCTTACCGCGCAGCTACATACATAGATCAATAATAAACATGAAAACATGCAGTTGAGTATTGGCACGCTTCTTTTGTAGGTCGGTAAAATATGATGAGATTTTCTAAACAACTCAACGACACTGATTTCACTTTCCTCAATCTGCCTCATTTTGAATGTGTGTAAACACAACACTTGTCCTACAACTGATTGTGATAGTTTTAAATCGCGCTTATTTTGTGGACGCGTGAAATGTTTTTTCTGCTAAATGGATTGTTCCAAACGTTTGGGACTGTGCAGATGGCATGTTGAAGTAATCTTCTAATTTTCGGTAACACAAGATGATTTGCAAAACCCAGAGTGTCGCGGATCATGCGCAACTTTATTTTCCAGACTTATTTTGTTTGTGACCAGTGTGATTGTTAGGAGAAACCCTCTGGGGCACTTGATGTTCAATCATGTCGGGCGATAATTTTGAAGACACTAAAGTCATTTTGAAGCGTTCTAGATAGAATATGTGTGTACCTCGCACATGAATGCAATTTCATCGAATGACGGGGCTGAGTTTTATTTGCTGCACAGCCTGCTATTCCATGTGGCGCAAAATGCGGAGATTTAGGCAAAAGCTGGAAAGGTGCTCCGGACTGCTGCATCAATAAATTACATCGGCGGCATCACATAATCTTATGTATCAAGCATCGGTCAGCAATAGTATTAAATCGGAAGAACCATTTATTGTGGTTTTTCAACGAAGTCACCATGCAATATAGGAGGTACACCGATATCATAATGGATACCTTAGCGTATGACGAATCATTGCCAAGTACCGTATGCTTTTCTCACTGCAGTCAGCTGTAGTTAGGACGAAAGTTGTCCAAGTGGGTTTCGCCAACCAGCATCTTCTGTGATTAGCAACTCTCAGTGATGTCAATTATTTATCAACGACTATGCTTGGTAAAGTAAGGATAGCGGAAGCAACTGTCGAGGTACATAAAAAGATAAGTGCCGGTACCATTCACATTTTGCCCGCTGGTACTATACGGCGGTTTACCAGAATGCCTTTGATTGTGTAGTGTAATCATCGTATTGTTTTTTTGAATTTGCATTCCTTAGAACTACAATAAGCAATGCAACAATAACCAATTTGTTCGGTAATCAACCCACATCTTAAGCCTCATAGTTTTCATGATCGTGGCAAGTCTAAGTTAAACTTTGATATGGATTAAAATGTTGAACCATGTATCAAACAACACTGAGGACAAATGGTTCTTGCCGCGATACTACAGGACAACAATAAGCTCACCTACTTATCGTTCAGTGGAATGATTCTAACTAACAAAACCGCGGTTTTGTTGCCTACGGTGATTATTGGCCAGTGGTTAGCTATCGAAGCTCATTGAGCGGTAGGTAGCTTTTGGCTCCTGTAAACAACAGCTGAGGATCAAACCGTTCAGTTTCGTGTATAGTTGTAAGTTTGGTTTCATCAAAGTGCATTCGCACATTCACTTTTGCTAATTTTTCTACGACTTGGAAACGTAGGCCAGTTTGTTGACCCTTTTGGTTTTTTGGTTCACAGTAAATAGCCACTGTGGACACAAACTATAAAATTTTACTTTCGCAGGTATAGAAATTTGGTACCTGATTTACAACAAAACATATATGCCATAAGGATTTGCGTTGCCAGAGTATCACACGCAAATTCTACGTGAAGATTGAAAGTGAGTTCAAGCCACAGCAATCCGGTTTGGATCTCACATTCCTGTTTGTTTTCGGTGATAATAGTAACAACGTGCTTTTGCAGAGATTTTTTTGCTTTGAATTGAAGGGCGATCTACCTCAACTTTCGACTGGACGCAGAGCAAATAAAAGGCCTAAAGAGAGCTATCTTAGAATCAGTATCAACAAAGTATATGAAATATGTCAGCCTTTCCGGGTTTAAACTGGCCACGTGTATGCCTACGCTATGTGCAGCCACAACCTCACCTGTTGTTAGAAATCCTTACGTTGGAGTAGAAAACTGTTGTTTCCAATCTACAAGGTTCAAACAGTCGACTTGGAAGCTTCTTAATCCACGCTTTTTTGCATTATGATCTTCCGTATTAAGCATATGACTAATCATGTAAAACCTCCTTATGATTGCTTTTTATAAGCGCCAAAACATGGAGTTCCCTCACTGACTGCCTCAACATTTAGGAATAAAAATCGGATAAACAAATATTATCTGCTCTGTTTTGCGCAAGACGGTCGTATGGTGCGCCAAATTTTATGCATGATTTTTAGAAACATTCCATGACTCAGACTCCTCCAGGTGAGTCTGAGTTTCAGGCCTTATCGCTTACTACAGTTTGACATCCTGGGCAGCTGGGCGTCACGAACGACCACGCATTAGCCTTCTTTGACGCATTCAATCGATTGGTCTACCGGAAAAGAATAACGTCTCAGTTGAAAGCACGTTTTTTTTTATTTTTTGGTTGCACGTTGGCAAGAACTACCGCTTACTTGAATCTAGTTTGAAAAGCCGCCTTTATTTCTGAGCGAGCCATTTTTGTGACCATGAAAAGCACCGGGCTTGAGTTTTCCTGCTATTGGTTCACGCCCGGGATGCACATCTGCGGTTGTGTAGATTTTTTTATCTCCACCAATCTGATATTCAGCCGAGCGTGTTATAAATACTCAACCATCGCTCGCTTGACACATCTGAATTATTACGCTTGGCACGTCTGTCAGGTTTTCCAACTCATGTGTCGCCTGGACACTTGAAATACACTGCACAAGTTCGGTTTAATTGTTGGTGGCCGCAAGATTTGTAGGATGCACAAGCCCATCCCTTTCGGTTGAAAAACGGCTCCTGCGTCAGCGACAAAAACGCTGAGTTCGTAAAAGTCCGGTGGGTCACTTCATAAAAGCACGTAGGCCATGCATGCTTTCGCATAGTTCATGACGTTCAACTCCACTTATAGAAGTGCATTACGAGTGTGATGCCAATATTCCACCAACTGGCGCTGCAGGCCGTTGACTTTTGACGCCGGAATATGCGTACATATTCGCGATTTTTTTAAGTAGGCGGAAAACAGTATCTTGAATGTTTGTTAATTCGTTTGCTTTTAGTTGCCATGCTTATAATATTAACACACAAATGATTTCATTAAAATGCTTCCGTCAGTGGAGAATCTTTCTGAGTAGCCCAAGCGTTGGTAGGTTGCGTCGACGGATTAGCTCGCCTGTCACGACTTTCAACTGAGGTGCTCCAGATATTTTTGAAAAGTGATTTATACTTACTTTCGACTTTTAAGCTGCGGTGTGTTAGATTGCCCACTGATATAAGTCCCGTTTTAAACATTCGCAATTTTGTCCGGGTGCAGAATTGCAGTCGACTTCAAATCAGTGGACATTGCATGACCCGAGTTTTTCAGTGCATATAATCCAGCAAGCTTTGCGAGGAATGCGCGTTTCCACTATTCCACCAGCACCCACTTGATCCATCGGAACCATTACGCCAAAGCAGTTGGACATGCCCGAACGATAGTGATGCAGGCGGACGATGAGATATCTCGAACGAAACAAATTGACGTGCCCTGTCTGTGTCAGTCGAGTTCCAGGCCCGGTACGGATACCTAGATGGAAAGTGTCATAAACCGCTGAGTGGTTCCGAGCTGGTGTGGTTTCATTTTTTCAACCATCAAGGAATCGGGAATACTCACTTCCATAAAACTGGTTTCCAGTATCGTCCTTCTGTCATGAAGAATATATTCTGCTGAGTCCTCAACACAATCTGATGTATTGAACACCCGTTTTCCTATTATCTTTGTCAATCAACAGCATGTATCCTCAGCTGTGTTATGTTTTTAGCTACACACCTCACTCATGTGATGGAAGCACGTTAACAAAACTCCACTAGCGGAAGCTAGACGCATTTGATATGTTACGCTTGAAAAACGGAACAGGATTTCGCTTGAGCATTTGGAGCGTAACGACCGAGGAAAACGCTAAACAAGTTGGTTTTGTCAGGAGATTGACGCGCTCGTCGGGACTTCCTACCGGCGCAGCGCAACAGGTGCTTTAAAAGTCCTCGGATAACTTTATTTATGCTTATCAAGTATAGGTATATGTGCAATGCATAATGTGAAATAGTTTACCCCTTGGTGACGCGGGAGACCAACTAGTCTCTGCTGTCCGAATTTCACAATAGGTTGCACCACAGGCGGTATGAGCCGGCGGAAGTTGTTTGTTTCCAGTTGCTGGAATATGGTGCTTTCATGGGAGACATCCCAACATGAAACTGTTTTGAATTGTCTGTCCTTGTCTTATGAAACAATTTTGTTGAGGTTGCGCCGGAAGTGGAAACGGCAGACTCGAGTTTTGCTCTTAATACACCTCATCAGCAGGGCATATCCTGTTATATTTGGTGTCCTGAACTCGTCATATTAGATATGTTTGACAAGCGTTTCACCGACGATGCAACTATGAAGTACCTGAAAGTTTCTTCCATGAAATAAGAAAATGGTTGCACTTTGATAGTCTGACCAAATAATCGGCCGCATCAATCGATGACCCAGGATAAGTTTTTTATTCATTTTTCCTGCGTCGCGACGTCCCTCCAAGTAGCGCAACAGAGGCTTCAAACGAGCTAACTATGTCTGAATTCACTTTCGAGTGTTCCCCAGATGAAGAATGCAATCGCACATGAATCTGGTTTGAAAACTCGTCCTCAAGGACAAAGTAGCCAAACAGGACTGTGCACATCAAAGAAAAAGTTATTCAGCTCGACGTTTTCCCCCAATATCATTCATCTAGCCCACGAATTTTAACCTGGCAGGGGTTTTCAATCCGCAAAATTCTACATGCGATGCGAGCGTGCTAAACACTCAATGAAGAAACGAACCATAACCGCATCTGAGAGATGAGGACCGAACATGTAAAAATATCCCTGTCCGAACACTGCGAACAGATTCCCTGACGCCTCGACCGATGGGCCAGTTGAAAATTCAGCCTGTCCTGACTTCAGTCCCAGGTAAAGCCACGGACGCTCGAACTTTGCTGAAGTGGTTTGGATTTGTTTGTGTTGGCTGCGGTTCTTCCAAAATATACACTCACATAGCTCTTGTTTTAAACGTCTTCTCGAAGTCTGCAAACAAATTTTTATTGTCTCAAAAACAACGTGGGAAGACTTTGACATAATACTCCGGTTACGAATTACCACGAATTAACAAACAGGTAGCAAAAGACGTGCCAGAAAAGTGCTGAAACAGGTTTTTTAGTTGTTGGTAGTTTTGGTATTTGTAGAAGGCTAACTGTCACGACCATGGCTTGAACAATTGTTCTCCCAGCCTTGAGCAACATTTTAGTGAGTTCATATCAAAGTGGAAAGCACTGGCCCCTAGGTTTTCCTCCCAAAGACACTCAGAGGCACTGAATATCCTTAGTCGTGCAAGACCGGAAAATCTGCCGTTCCTCATTACTCCACCAGCTTACACTGGATGTATGAAAATTTTAACGTCTGAGCATTTGCGTACGTTTTCGCCTTAGTGACGTGAAGAGGAAACTCATCGCCCAGAACGGCGGCGCAAAAGAGCTCAGTGTTGTTTGAATAGGCCGTCTGACACAATATCTCACGCAAGTAGCGCCGCGGACTCTTGAAGCGTGCTGATGGTGGTTGTAGTATTTACAGATTGTACGCTCCCATGGCTCCGTTTTTTTCAACTGGTCGCCTGTCTTAGGGGATACATATGGTTATTTCACTCAAGAGCGCAGCGCACTGAGATTGATTTTCCTCTTATTAGTGTTCATCAATAGTGTATGTTCTCGACTGTTTCAGGGCATAACCTCAACAAATTTGACATGCAACGCAAACACGCTAATAGTTTCCCCAGCGCACGCTAGGTGCTTCTGAGGTTTCCCACGCGTGAACAATTTATCACGTTTTCCTTGCTTTTACTTTTTCATTTTTTGCAGTGTCTTTACTTTTCTCCTGAGAATCACGGTCCTCTAATTAGCTTGTTGTGTAGGCTGAGCTAATGCAGCTTTCACGACGTTTTTTTTTAAATTGAGGTTCTACTGATTTCTTCCTGGCTGGTTTGTTGGCATATTCTGCATTGTCCACTGCCGACGTCAAATAATGGTTACACAATAGAATTATTGTAACCGTTGCTTTCGCCAAAATCCTCTTTACTGGGGTAAACCCAGGGTTATTTGTGTACAGTAAACGATCATTTTATTACATTGGTGAAAACCCATTGTCCCACCCCAGACAGTTGCATAACCTTAGGCGCGCGGATGGTTCTGGTGTGTTAACTCATATTTGCATGAAAATCCTATCAATCGCAGCCACTTGAAAGTTAACTTCAATATTACGCAAAGTTTTGACAGAATATGACATCGATTTTTGCGTCCAGATGTCCAATAAACAAGTAACAAAGACTGGCTGTTAATTTTTGCATTTTGACCAAAGGAAAACAAGAAAGCTATGCTGGTAGCCCAAACGTTACTGCTGTGGTAGCCAGTCGCAACGAGTTTCAACGCTATAAACATAGTAAACAAATTGATCTAACCAAAACAACAAATTCCATAGAATATATGGGATGTCTCTTTCCGTGAAGTGATAACACGTTCCTTCATAAAGCCCACATCTGGTAGAAGGTTTCCACCTTAATTTGCTGCATTTTGACACGCATGAGGTGGCAGACATCGTCCACGGTTTGGCCATAAAATTAACCATCCACTTTCCTAAAACGCGTAACAAACCACGTGACATTCAGGTAGCCACACGTACACTCCAGTTCACAAAATTGGAATGGTCGGCGCATTTGTTCAACATAACAAGGAGCAAACCGGGCACAATAATAAGGAAAATAGCGTCGTGCGACTGCGCATCACAGCGCTGAAATGGGATAATGGGATCGGCTTACGACAGTTAATAAACTATTAATCAGCTAACCCATTTTTTGGAAGCCTCAAACTGTGAATTGCTGCTGGTCAAATGATTTTACTGAACACAGGACGACAGAATATTGTATGGTGAAACAAAATCTGTTTAATGATATATAGCCACATGATTTCTCCAACAGTTACAGATCACTGAATTAAAGTGTGTCATGGTCCGAAATGCCAATTTTCATTTCACACAGTGTTTCTAAGATTTCAGCGGCCATAATTTCCACAAATCCATCTTTGGAAGAATGAGTTGTTCCTCCAAAGTAGTGTTGTGTCCGCCAACTAAATGGTCGTTAATACAAGTGCGCTGTGTTTTCGTACACTTTACTTTAGTTTTGCGCCTGCCGACTCCCATATAAGCAGCGTATAAATCATTGCAGCAAATAAATTGCGCCAGCATCACAAAAATCCGCGCGTTTTTCTGACTGGATAGTCTTTCTAAAATGTAATATTTTCGTTCGATTTATGAGCTTATTGGTAATTATCCAAGTTTCTTTCTAACATGGAACTGCACGGCCCTTTGGAAGACAGCGACCCACTTTTAGATATTCAAGGAGAATGCCGAGGCTTTGAACAACATGTCACAGTAACTTTTTTATTCGAATCGGTCAATATGTTAACCACCTTCAGGAACCAAACTTTTCTGGCACTTGAATAGATGTGCTTACGTGATAGAACCAGTTGTTTTCTTTCTAAGATCACAACGATTTTTCACCAGCAGTCAACGTTGAAAACAAAGGAACCGGAAAACCGTTACTACAGATGGGACTAATGTTCTGTTAATCTTGGGAATAAAAACTTTCGGTTAGTTTTTTGCGCGCCTAATATCGGGTGGCCAAATGTACATCAGATCAGTGGCATGGTTTAATCAAAGGGGCATGGAAACCTTGGCGCTAAAGAAGGAGCTCATGAAAGCTCGGGGACCGCCGGAAATCACAAGTTGTACGTTTATTGAGTTATGATTAGGGGATAAATAATAATAATCACATCTAACAAACGAACACTTTTGTTCCAAAGATAAAGCTTACCACGTGCTAAAATCAGGCGTTTCATCAAATGCCAGAAGTGGTAGAGGTTACCAGTTATCGGGTGGGAGTTGACTTCAGAAGTATTTTTACAAGCCATAATCAGAGGCGTCAGTGCAAATTCTGCTGGCAGATTAAACACTCTGATGCGTTTGTCCCTCAATCATAAACAAAGTCTGCAACAGGTCATCTGGATGGCCGGTGTACCTACTGCGAAACTAAAGTAATATGTATAAATGTTTCCAGGATGTGAGCGTGAAATAAAAATTCCCATTTCAGTTGAAACGATAATATCAGCTCGTGGGACAAATATCATCTGGGTAAATTACAAGTAAACAAAACAATATGATTTTGGTGAATCTCGTTCTGCAGCTCGCTCAACAAGCTACGGTCAATTTTAAGTGTCAGGTAGCTTAGACGCGGTTAATTGGACGAAGAATCTAGGGCGAGCTGGAAAACGACAAAGAAAATGCAAAGCAAGAGCGTATTTGATGTTTTTTTACAACAACTTGCAGTAATCTGATGCCGCGTTTTCTGTAATTTATTATTTGTTTATGGAGCAAAGTTAAAAATTCAGAGTTGAAATTTATTCTCCATGAGTTTTTAAAATTCCCGCCCCAGGAAACATTACCAGTTCTGTTATAGCAATTTAAAAAACGCTCATCTGTGGCCCATGCTTATAAGCCTCATTGCTGTCACTTGCTTGCTCAGAAAACCGGATAATGGCCATTCGTATCGAATCCATAACGTCGACGCAGAATAGCCCGCAGTTAAATCCATCAGATACATTCCGTTTTTTTCGCCGAATGTGAGCTAGTCTTTGGCGTTTAACCGCTTTCATAAAAACATATATGTTTCCGTATTGCAGAGAATGCTGATCTATTTACTAATGGGTGAGTGTTTTCCGGAGAAGATTACACTACCAGCACACTAAAACTAGTGAGTTTAAGTTACACATTGCGCTTTATGCAAATACGTTAATAGAAGTTTAAAGATAACTTGCTTCTTCAAAACACATGGTTCAACTGTCTTCGCGAGGCAAGTGAGTCGAGCTAACTTGTTATAGCGCACGGGCTAAAACGACCAATTAAGTTTTTTTTGTCAGCACAATGCTACTGATGACAAAATCGGTGTGACTAGAAAAGAAGTAAATGGTGTTAACCTGTGCACTAATGATATTCCGGCTGATGTATCTACTTGAAAGACTAAGGTTCCTCCTACGAAAGCCGCCTAGATCTCATATAGTTTAAATTTTTATTTCGAAAACAATAGCAAAACGCTTGGCTTGACACTGTTGCGTTAGCTCCTTCGGTCAAATGGACGTGGAACGAGAAGCTGCAAACCAAGCAGGTTACCTGATGTATCGGCTGACCAGCTTTGGTTAAGGCAGTGCTCGCAGTGATTGTAGTTCATCTATCGAACACAATTTAGATAATATATTTCTGAGCTCTCGTCGGGAGACTGTAACCCCTTTACTGAGCGGGTTGGACGTAATGCTGGCGGGCTACTTTTTACGTTCAATTAAGGAAAGCAAAGAAGGAAGTGTAACCTGACAATGGTGTTTGAAATTCGGCTGAACTGAATAATTATTTGATACTACCTGCAATACGCTCAGAAAAGATAATGCTATTACGAAAAAGCGCATCTGAATTGGGAACAAATTTTAAGGATGACCCATAACACAAACTAGCACAAAAATTTGGACCGAGAATAAAAACAAAATTTTGAGCGTACAGGGATCGCGGAATATTCTACAAAGCAAACTTCTTCTATTCTAATTAGCTCGAAATTCAAGCAATAAAACAGTTGTTGCCAACAGTGTCCGACAAATAGTGCATCAAAAGTTGTTCTGAACTTCGTGCAAACTGTTTCGCTATCAAGCAGGATAGACAAACATAGTTTTGCTTCCAAAACGGTATCTCTTATTTGACCGGCGGGTTTACAACGGAACGATGACTCGAATTTGACATCTTTCAGTCCGTCAGACTACTTGAGGAACTCATTTGTTCACGTATCCCCGGCAACCAGACCATTCACCAATAATGTATTTCACTCGGCCAAGATTCCTTCCAAGAGAAGCCGCTAAAAGTATTACAAAACGATGAATCCTAGGTTGCTTACAATACATGGAAGTTAGCTGATGCTAAGTCACTTGTGGTTGGCGTTTGCTAGCTTGTTCTATATGATTCCGTTATGCTTCTTCTTTCTGGTTGAACTTCGACGACAGCAAATGTGCTTTCTAACCCCGGCAGACCATTACTGAAGCACGACTAAACAACCATATAAGCTTAAACCCACACATACGAAAGGGCTTGATTTTCTGAGTTATTGCTCTTAAATTCACGACAGGGCACGCCTCTGCCAACAACCTGATGAAACTTTACCAACTTTGTTAAACAAACTTCGATGCTTGTCGTTCATATGCGGACCCTTGCAAAATACAATCAATAATAAATTTTCCTAAAACCTTAAATACCTTGAAAGTTCATACCATCCTTTAATGGAGCATCCCGTTTTTTCAAGACCCCCTCTAGTCAGAGCCTTTGTTCGGGGGCATCCAAATGAACCTGTAAAATTATAATTGCTTACGTCATAACAATGTCAGTTAAAGCAATGCAGACGTCACCATGGCCCCCAGTTTAAGGACATTTCACGGAAGTTTTTTTCTAAATTTCACAGAATTCACATTAGCGTTCCAATGTACGTAATTATCCGTGCCGACCAGCGGAAAAGTGGGGCTTTTACAGCGGTTTTTCCAAAATATTCGGCTAAAGGATTATATTGTGAAACGAGACGTTGAGCGCCAAATTGTTGTTTTGAAAGGAGACATCAGTAATCACGACTTGTTTCTGAAGATCAGGCTGTATCCTTTGACGGCGTTTTTTGAGATAACGTTTTTCACAAATATAACATTTGTTAGATCAACGGACAGTTGCACAGAGTACATTGAATTCAAGCACGTAATTTTACAAAAGATGGCAAAATAGATGTGATTGTCGCATAAGCCAAAATGAATTTCTAGTGATATACAAAGCAATAGGATATTTTAACCTATTTGAAGGGCAAAAGCGTTTTGTTGTTTAACTTTCGGTTTCTCAAGTTGTTCAATAACGCTTTGCGAACAGTCAACAGCAGCTGCTGGTAGCAGAGATCTTACGGCGCTTGTGAGAAGCACATTGTAGAAAAACCATTAGGAGACACGCTTGCTTGCGGTAATACATGTATGAATTAAACTTGCGCAGGAAAATACTGCAAACAAAACTTGGGCCCTTTGACAATGTTATTTTGAGATCCACTAAAGTGTAGCTGTTTTATGTGGCTGACCTATAATGTAGAACTGAAAGAGCTACTCACAGACCGCTAAATACATTGTATCCGTTAAGATGAAACTGCATCCAGGGTAGCGATAAGATTTAGAGCTCAAAGTCATTTTATCCTCTCAATATCCAATCTGTTACTGCGGTCATAACCAGGGACTTATGACCGCTTCTCATGCGCTTAAGAAAGTACCGTTGCAAGACAAGCATCGCTACATTTTTCTATTTTACACCTATGTTTCTGATGGTAAAATGTGCACATCTAACAGCTTGAAACACAGGATATCCATGGTTGCCAAGTTGTACCCGGTAGTGGAATAACACAAAAACATTTGCTAGCGCATTCATGCTTTCAAATTGTGATGTTAAGTTACACATATTTACCAATACTACATTGCAAACAGTTTCCCTTGGGAGGCAGATAACTTCAAAATGAAACACGTTCACATCATTCATCTCAATCTTCATACACGTGGTGAATTTCACTGCCCGAAAAAGGAACAAATAATACTTCGTAATATTGCACTCAAAGAGACATGGATATATGTAAAACCCTTTCGACAAAACTACACATCAGTTATATTTTAGCATTGGGGTTGACAATACTTTGCCTGCGTTGGGGGTTGGTTTTTTAAGCAAATCAAATTAGCACCACAGAGTAATCTTTGATTTTATGAATCCAGTCACTCTTTTTACTCCCGTTTATAAATATATTGCGTAAATGTGGACATATTCTACGTTGTTTTTCACTGCGCCTCAGTAACTTGATCCGAAATAGACATCATTATCCTGAAACTGAATAGAAGTGAATAGAATACAATAGAGGGTGGGCAATTTTAATGAACTGCTTGAATTTTTCGTTCGCTGCCACAGGAAACCGGCTTAGATCTTACATTTCTGTTTAGTTCCGATGACATTATTATCAACGTGCTTTTAAGGGAATCTGTGGGCTTCATACTGAAAGGTGGTCCAGCTAAATTTCTGACTGGATGTAAGAGAACAAGAAAATCAGTGTCCACGGAAGATGTGAAAGAACTCAGCGTTTGCCACCTTGTAACATATTTTCTTACGCTAGTCGCCGCAACACCCTCACACGTTTTTAGTAAGCTTTTCCCTGAAGCACAGAAAGTAATTGTTTTTATTATGCAAGATTCTTTGGTCAGAAGGCGTTTTCAAATGGTCGATCTGAGAGAGTTGTCAATAAATCCACTAATGCTGTGTGATTAGTCTCACTCAAGATGTATACTATTCGGGTAACACTTCCAAAAGCATACATTTCATGAGTGCCAATATGATGAGGCTCCCTCACTGACTACCACAACATTTGCGACTAAGAGTAGGACAAGGGATTATTACCCGCTCTGGTATATGCGTAATGGTCACATTGTGCGCCAATTTCTCTGCATGATACTAAGACACATGACGTGATATGTGCACTCCACAAGGTAAGTCTGAGTTTTCAGTCATCTTGGCTTGCTACAGTATGACTTCATAAGCCACGGCGTCCTTTGGCACCACACATAGCAATTATATCTTTCGCAAGAAATGAATTGTGTATTTGAAATAAAAGTAACAAACGGATGATATTTGTTTAACCTGGGAATGCTTATAAAAAATTATCCATTGAATTTCTTCCGCCAGGGCAACGAACGAATTTCCGTGTCCTATAAACGTTGTGTAAAAATGACAAATAAAATCAGGAAAATTGTTCTTCTCCCTCGAAAGGCAGGTTGCTTCTTAGCTGGCTGTCTAAAATCGCAGGAAACAGTTCAACATTGAATAAATCGTACATTTGTTACTACATATATACATACATACATACATACATACATACATACATACATATACTGTAAAAGTAAGAAAGACGGACCAAAAGTCCACATTACTCCAAAGGCACTTCGGTGAAAAGTTTGCGTGACACTAGAAGACAATTTCATATGAGCATATTTTGGATGGACTAGGAAATTTATTCAAATGGGATGGAATGACTACCATAGAAAGAAATAAAAACCGCTTTATTGGTTGGCGTACGGTGTGGAATGTACACCTAAAATTCATTCAGCAAAACAGCAAGGCGCCAACCTTGTTTTCGCCTTGCTCGTGTACTGCGGCGCGTCAGCCGTTGATAATTTTTACCCCACACAATTCTTCCGTATGCTGTTGCCAAAAAATACATTTCGGTCAAAGATTATCAAATATATCAAAGAAATTTTAATGGGCATAAGTGATTCAATTTGTCTCTTTGAACAAAACGGAAAACCCAAAATCTTTCGACATTCATCATAACTGACAAATTGAATCACTCAGATTCAAAAGTAGGATGTCAGAATTATAATAAAATATTATGACCCCTCATCTTAGCGTTCAGTAAGAAATACACCTGCCGTATTGTTTCATGCAGAAGACTGAACAACTCATAATGAAAAGCACTGCAATTTGCAATGGCAACAACTCGCAGCAAAATGTGTAATATTACGCTCAAATGTAAGCTGAAAATAATCGTAAACTCTGGCGTATGCCCAGTGCTTTTTACAATCAGGGCACTAATTAAACGGCGACTTGCATTTTGATGGACAATCAAGCATGCGGCAGCAGTTTAGTAAGCCCAGTTTAAAGCGTTAGGTGCGTACGAAAAACGGAACGTTTTTCGCAAACATTTCGATAGGATTAGAGCCAAGATGTTTGAGTTAATTTGAACCATGTTATCTTTTAAAGCAAAATAATTATTGTTGTCGCAATTCTTTGAACTCCTAAAATTTTCGGCGAACCATCCTTAAATGTTTCACTATGTTCTTGCGGAATATGGGGCAATTCAAATATAGTTTTGATTATATAGTTCGTTAACCCCTCAGTTTCCGCTAGCTTTTCTATTGGACTAGTTTGCAAAGTATAGCGTTTTCACAAACCACTAGCGTGTTATACGCGTGTGAAGACGTTGCTGAAAAAATTAGGAATATTTCCCTTCGGACTATTCAGGAACATTTGCATCAGTACTTAGCAGTTTTTTGGGTGCTTTTTAGAAAACGAACAAAAATACCGTCCATCGTCCTTCATTCTGTTTGCTCGCAACCACATATATAACGTTCATTATAGAGCGCGGTAGTTATGTGTGCCAGGACACACTTAATATGGTGGGACACAATGCCTGTAAAAGCGGTCGTATTATGGTCTGGTTAAGCATTTACTCTTTTTTGGTAGCTGTTTTATGTAATGTACCGCAATCAAGCAGGTCGGCTAGTCAAATCTCTTCCAGTGTGAAACGCTTGGAGTACCTGGTTGAAAATTATCGTTCCATACTATCCACGCCATCTTGTTCCACCAACCCATGTCATCACACTTTCCAATGGTGAGGTAGAAAATTGGAATATCTTCATTTCAACAACACGCGCCCTGCACTTATGTAGCTACGAACACGGGTGAACCCACCTAAGTGACACTGAGGAACAGGGGAAGGTCTGGTGTTGATCCAATTCTATTAGGTGTAGGAAGCATAAGGACAGAACGCTGTTGCTACATAGAGCTATTCAGAAATAATTGTAGGTTAGTGAGTTGCTGGAGACGGTTTGCTGTTGATGATACGGCCACATGCACATAATAATGCTAACAACATTGTGGTGGCCGACGCCAAATGCCTGTTATGGTCCTTCTATCAGAATGGCCAACATATGCTGGCAAAATGTTCTTTAATGGATGATATCTCCTGTTACCGGCGGAACACAAAATGGTTTGAAACATGTCCCTATGTGGTCCTTACAACTGGAACCCGTTAGCATTCCATGTCCGAAGGGTTACCCTTGTACACACCTTATCAATTGTCATTAACTCACACTGTGATAACGGGCCGAAGAATTTTAAGTTGAGGTTATATTTCGGAAGCAATAACGGATGATCAGGTTGTAATTTGTAGGTCTGGTTGCCGATCTGGACAAATACATCACAAGCACTCCTTTACCGATCACAGAGCCACTAACATTTGGTGGATATTTAGGCACCCTGTGCATTCATGCTCTAGTATATTCGTTAAGCTGCATTTGTTATCCATTATTAGCCACGATTCTCCATGAATGCCCTGTTACGCTGCCTTTGCTCTAGAAGTTGACCAACCATCCTGATGGATTCTAGGGTTGAAATGCTTTAACATGATTCGGCTGGCGTAAATCACTTGTCATCTCTTGGAGGTCCATCTTCTTAAACCGGATTAAATGTCCGCCATCTACTCTTTCCCCCTAGGTGACGTTGTTTTCGCTTTTCTAATTGAACACGTGATTCACAGAAATTTATTCCTCCAATTGGAATTATTCAATCCGAGTTTGTCACGTCCGGATGTTTGCGCAAGTTGAAGTGTAGGATCTGTAGTTCTTCTCTTCTTAGTGGTTGTCAAACTAAGTCAGTTTCAATATGCACTGATGGAGTTGTACAATTTTGGTTTTCAACGTCTTTTCTTCACAACGAATGAAAAGAATGCTCTCCGAGGTCATTTTGCGGAAGGCCAGAAACCTTTAGCACCCCATAATTAGCATAAAGGTATTCAGAATTAAGGGTTAACCCATGATAATTTAGCAGAAATTCACCGAGGTTTTGTGACTGAAGGGCAGATTTCGTGCATGCCATAGTTAATTTTTTGAGAGTTTCGTTACTGCAGGCAGCGGAAAAAATGTACAACATATCTAAAACATATCTGGTACATGCGGGTTTCTCCATTTGTCGGAAAAAGATGAACATCCGCATAAATTCTCTGGAACGGACGTTCAAGGCGTGCAGATGTTGGTTGCAATATTTGTAACTTTTACGCTCCCATGACTTCGGTTTTGGCAAGCGTATTTTGTGTTCACTCGATATCCAGATGCACTGGGATCAAAAGTTCATTCAATTATTGCTCATCCATAGTTTATATTCCCGTCTATGTCTGGGTATCAACTCAAACACATCAATTTTCCCTCCGCGCACACTGTGCTTTTCTGATTTTTTCACGTGTGAAGGATTATCATGATTGCGGACGTCTTCTTTTCTTACGTGTCAATTTTTCACACTGTCGTTACTTCCTTCAGGAGAATCCCTATATATATATATATATGACTCGCTGCTGCTCAAATGATTCAACTGCACACATAAGGATGGAAATTTGTTTTATGCTGAAACGAAATGTGTTTGTTGAGATATAGCTACATGATGTCTTCAACACATAACATTTTTGAAAACCACGGGGCAGGTAAAACTGTGTCGGCGTCTGAAATATCAATGTTCATTTCACAAACTGTTCCTGGGGTTTTACTGGCCATATTTTCTATAAATGCATCTAGAGATAACTGAGTTATTTTTCTGAAGTAACGTTTTCTCCGCCAACTAAATGAACGTGAACACAAGTACACCATTATTCTGTATACATTCACGGGTCTTCTATCCGGATTTCCCAGCTACCGCATAACCAATTTATAAATGATTGCTGCAGTAAAAAGCTCGCCGGCAGCCGTACATATCCGAACGTTTTCCAACCTGGAAAACCTTTCCACAATGTGACATTTTCCGCCCGATTTACGAGCATAAAAGTGATTATCCAGGTTATACTTTTATTTTTGTCTGATTGCAGTCCTTTTGGAAGTTTTGCTCTTATAAATCAAGTAACTGCTCTTTCTGCTATTAAGCAAACTATTACCTGAATGTGCGCATATTCTACTTTGTTTTTCAATGCTTCTCATTACCTGTATCGCAGCGCGGACCGCAACGATGCGAACCACACATCGTTATCCTTAAATCCAATGGTTTGCTATACTGAGAAATAGCATATTTCTAACATATTTGCGGATGTTATGTAGGAATTGAATCAGCCTCAGGATAATGCGAGAAGGATGGATACTTGAAGAATTCATTGTGTATACAGGAGTATCGAACAGGTTTGTGATACTTGGGGAAATTTGTTGCCGAAATGATCTCCGTCCGCGTGCTCAAACGGAGATACGTTCAAGATAAATAACTTATACGTTAACTGCTCAAAAGAAACCGAGCCGAATTTTGCATTACACGGTGTACCTTATTCATACTGCTGCCTAACGCGTAGTTGTTCCTTTGATTTTGCAACACCGGTTTCATTGACGCCTGCTGTTCCAGAGCTTCTTATTTAGGTATCCAAATTTAAAATGTCCAATTTTTGGAGCGATTGGGCTTTTGTGGTGGGCACAAATTTTGCAAAAGTTTTATTGATAAAAAATGTCTATTATTGGACCTATCGGTAACATGATCCGAAAGCTCAATATCAAATGCTTATGTTGAAAGTACTGAGCTTCGATTTGCCGGTTCCCGTTGCATGGTAGATTGCTGTATCCAAAGCACCAAGTCATGTTACTTGTTAACAAAGTCCATATTTTTTCTCGTAAGTGTATTCAGCATCAGAAAAGTGACAAAACATGCACATTGCTCTGTTGCTCTGGCGAGAGAAAATTTGGTACAGTCAATCGATCACATGTATTCTTCAGGGGGTAAACGTTATTCAATTTCTCATCATAAATGGTAATATGATTGCAATGTATGGACAGACCTCAATTATATACATGCCAATTTGTAACATTGACAAAACGCGATTTGCTCACAATTACTTTCTTCACATAGCAAAACGCAGTCAAATTTGTAGCTAACCTTATTGGATGTGCATACTGAAGCATTTAACTAAAAATGAACAGCATTGTGGCAAACAAAACCCAGTAGAGTTTGCTCATCGATTTGTTAAATTATTTTCACTATTAAAGAATCAATGCTCTAATTGCTTTTGCATGCGTGGCTGATTTCAAGGACATTAAGAACGTTCAAATTACGTTTGAGCAAAAAGGCCTTATATCATTCATCCGAAACTTGTTTTAACAACGGCCAGGCATTTCGAGTCTAAGCAAGCTTCAATGTTATGTTTATATTACTGTGCGTTCAATCATTTTTGAAGACCCAGGCAAGGGCAAGTTTTTGTTAATGATATTAGAATAAGAATGGAATGAAACGTGTGAAAACAAAATTTGCATGACACTATACAACCATGATTTTAAATTAGTTTTTCTACCCGGAAACTTCATAGAATAGAAATCTTAATGAGACACGCACTTTGTCCTAGTCAGTATGATTAAATTTTTAACCCATCAGCACAGGAACATACAAAACTACAGGACCTGCGGTTTTCTTGAGCCCGGGATTACGGATAATTCATTGCTGAGAGCGAGGTGACGTTTTTTTACCGCTGAATGACGAAACTTGGAAGAAATTTGAATAGCCCAAATCAATAGTCTTTTGTTTACTTTGTGCTCAAGGAACCTAGGATTGTCGGAAACGTTAGCGCAAATAATTTTGTAAAGCAGAAAATGTTCGGTGTTACATTTTTTAAAATTATCAATCCGCCAAATCTTACATGAAGGGAAATTATGGTTCAACATACAATCCAGGATGGACAGAGTTAGAATCTGCGCGTTCCGGGTAAGAATTTAAACTGCAATTCAATTTAATCGCTAGGTCAGATTCAAACAATGTGAAGTTGTGCTCTTCTGGTGTAGAAACCTGCATAAGCTTGATTCTCTAAACCCAACAGTGTCATTATTGAAAACACTAGATAAAATCACTATATATGGGCTGTTGAAGCAATTTAAAAGGTGCGGATTTGTCTTGAAGGGGTGAAGTGACAATTTGAAACATACAGTGCGTTGTGATTTGAAAAAATTAAAGCTGCCGTTCAATTGAGCTCATTTTTCATGAGGTTTTCCAAGCTACTCCTTAGTACACCAAGGTGATTAACTGAAACAAAACTAACTGGTATGTCAAACTCACACAAACAATTTGCATCATCACCACAGCGGACTGAAGTTTAAAGGAATCACAATGTTATACATAAACCGAAGTAGGTGATGGTTTGGTATTGAAAAATGCTATATTTTATTAAACATGTCATCCAGGACGCCGGCGTGATTACACCAACGCTTGTTGCGTTTTGTGAGTAAATTGGATGGCTCAATCATTTCCAATTAGCTATGAATGACGTACAATTTCGTTGCATATAACTATAGATAAAACTTACCAACGCAGCGGTGGTACGCGTCTGCGCAGCACTTGCCTGTATAACATCATGTAAAGACACATGCAAGAATACAGTATCTTATAAGTTATGCCTGCAAAGCAACTAGATTATTGTAGTGAAATTGCTCGTCTCTCGCTAAATGAATTCCACCAAAAAAACCCAAGATGTTTTGTATAGCAAACACGTTCATAAAATTACTGACTACAATGATCCCGAAAGATCTGTATGGCAGTGGCGTGAAGCACATAAAAATATATCCGTATAAAATTGACCATATGGAGGTTTGCGTACGAGATGTTTGCCAAGCGTAAACGTATGGAGTTTTATCACCCGCACACCTGCTTAATGCTTGTCATTTGGCGCATTCTGTGCTATATTAATAAACCAATCGCCCTAGACACAAGAAAAGCCAGCCCAAATTTCCGCAGTAAAGAGTGGTTCTGAAGAAATCTTGAGCATCGCAAACGAGGTGATGATCAGGATACATAATCGAAGTCATGACGTTCCCCAAGGAAATCATGCAACCGTAAACCTTCATAAGTTTGTACTTTTTTGGTCTATGCACTTACCATGCATTTAGTGTAACAGAACAATTGGTGTCCTGATGTGTTTCTTGTTGCCATTTGAAGGAATCTCTAGAATATTTCCAAAATGCTGTTATATCAAAAGTGTGAAATTTGAGCCCGTTAGTTTTGTCTGCGATACGGCCGCAATTTTTTACTAGGCGACATCAAAAGGCTTCGGGTGATGGCTTGTATTTCTGTTGGAATTCTTATCAGACCTTTACGTTTTGTATAATGAGGATGAATTTATGGTTTTCGAGATTATGGTGATGGTGCTCGCAACAGGGAAACAAATAAACTGACACAATTACTACCGCTAGGGAAACTCACGTTTTTCAACTTGGTTGTTCTGATGCTTCTCTGAAGAGGTTACAAAATATGAACGCTACGTAGCATATTTCGAATAGATGTGGAGAACTTTGTGGGATGAAATGATTTAAGGTCAGCAAAATGGCGCTAATTCTTTAACTCAGTCGATATATTTGCAGGAAGGACCTAGTACGTGAAGTGTTTTTCCATTAGATATTCTGACAGGAAAAAAAATCATTTAGTTTTGCAAGTACAAACGCTTAGTGCCATCATTGGATAGATAATATGGTACGGGTATACAAAATTCAGATGAGTTGGAATGCGTTTTCTTCGGTTAATGTGTAAGTATCAATTTTCTAAACGTCATGTTTTCTGTGAAGTGAAATTCCTGCTAATAACTTATATTTTTAGCTGGGCTTGTGCGCTTACTGAAATGCAAACACACGCGTTACTGGAAATACATCCTCATCAGATACACTGAATTGAGTAAACACCAAACTGCAAATATTTTTATAAACCCGATCCTTTCACACCAACATGTCATCAAGTAACAACGCTTTATGATAGAAAGATTGCGGTTGAGCGATTAGACAGACCCATGCAACGATCTTTTTCTTGCTTGTCGCATTCGTCTGAAAATAACAAAACAACTTACTTTACTGCAAAATGAGTGCTATTTAATGAAAATGCAGGCGTTTATGCAATTTATGTCTTTCAAGTTGTTAGCGTATATATATGTACAGTTGAATAACCGTCGACTCATTATTTTCCTTTAGATAACTTAACCATAATCGACACGCGTGTTACACGAGTCCGAAAACAAACGTGCCCGGAATGTGATATGAATATTATTAAACGTGGCCAGTAGCAAGCGTGACAATTAAGGGTATTTTAGAGATGGCCTAGTACTCACCGCGACACGCATCGACTATTTCGGTTTCCAGAACTGCAACGTAAAGAATTGTTATTATGGCATTATTGTATGCTAGAAGCTGGGAATGCAAGCAGTACATCATTCGAAATGTAGTAGAGCGAATCTGTTTCGCACATACTTCTCCGGAAATAATCTCAAAATAGAACCCACGTTCCCTACGTTTTATGATTTGCCGTTTATTTGACTCGCTGCGATGAGTCGGACGATAAATTTGATTTCAGATTTCATCTTAGATGACGGAGCGAACTTCGCAAGCAATTGAGATTGCGAGCTGGTAAATGAGCTCTTAAACGTTTAGACAAACTGTGTCTTTCTTTCTTGGCAAGGCCAGCGTCCGTTTCTTTAAGTTCCATGTGGTATTCATAATTGGACTGGTGAGAACAGAACCTTTTCACAAGAGAAGAATGCAGGCTAACTTTTTGCTTATCGCCATGCATTAATCGATCCTTTTTATTAAAAAAAACCTTTCACGTACTATGAGCTCGTTCCTCCAAAATTGCATACGGAAGAATTATGGATTTTCCAGTATTATCTTATTTGATACAAATTATTATATCACTGCTAAGTTTGTGGGTAAGATAACACTGAGGACTTACAGTCATCTTCATGTGGATCTTCCCCGCAAGCTTCTGGTAACATTATCCCCGCAACAAACATTTTGTTGAGCGTGGAAACCAAACACTTTACAATCCGGAATACGAAGAGAAACGCAATTTTTATTCAACTTTTTAAACTTCCAAAAGACGAGCAACCGCGGTTTCAGGATAGATGCAAAAAGAAATGCAGGTGATGTTAAGAGCAGAAAGCACATTTATGGTAAGTTCACCCTCTGGTTTGCGGAGGAAAATAACAGCCCTCTGTGATATTTCATTTGACTCACAAAGAGAAAGACGTGTTTCATGAAGTTCAAACGAATAACGTTTTCAGTGCTGACCTCCACTGATATATGCAGAAGAATTATCCCACCCCTCAGCATATTAGCTCGCCCTCTTTATACAACGCGCGTGTACACACGGGTTCAACTTGCCGAAGTATAACCCGATCCGCATGATGGCTAACAACGGGAAAATCTCTGTGTACGTGTTGTGTCAATAGCGCTTTAGGAATTCAAATATGTGGGTGTCAGCATTTTAATTATATAATGACAATCAACATTTGGAATGAGGCATTTAAGCTTTGCCGTTCTTACTTTTACTGACTGGGTTTCCGTAGGAAGAGTAACAGCATTTTTCGCAGTAACGAAGAACGAGATATCTAACGCTACACTCGTTTTGCTTTTATTTCTTAAGGATCAGGGATAAAAGCTTCTACAATAATGTGAATTACTTGTTAAAAGCAAGGCTCGTATTGGCAAACCAGGCGTTAAGTCTTCTCGTAATACCCCCAGCATTCCATTCTGCCACACTACAATCAAGTGTAAGTTGTTAGAATCTTAATGTTCCACGAAAAAAAGTATTTGTAAAACATTTATTTACTTACCCATACACAATCCATATTGGGGAATATTCCTTGTCACCACGCTTTCCACTAAAACACAATTTATCTCCTCAGAAAATATTTTGTAATTTAAGTGCGCTTTATTGTTTTCTGCAATGTAAACTACTCACGCTGGCCAGTTGCGATAAACAGTAAATATGTAAGCATGATTTTCGGAGATCGGAATTGTGAAAATATGCGATGATTTTGTTTTGCTTTCCAAACGATTAGCTCCAATTTATACTGGTTTGTTGGACCTATAAAAACGCGATCAACAATGCACACAGCATGACTCTATTCAACCTGTGTGTACGTTCTGAACAAAGTCAAACTTGCAAGTCTTTACTCTGGCATTGTTCACTGGTTGATCATTAGTCATTGGTCTCAAAAGAATAGCCTATTTTATTGAACTAATGTCGGTTTGTTACTGGCCCCTTCATGAAGTCAGACTGCTTATAATTGTTTTTCCCTGAAGCAATCGTCAAAATATTTCACCCACAAATGTTATTGATAAGCTAGCGTCCAGTATATAGGGTTTTAAATTTAACAATTCCATTCGCCACCAGTATTGTCCTCAGTAAAACTGACTCCCTCCCTTTGAATCCAACGGAGTTTGTAATTGCCCTGCAACAAACAGTTTGAAATGGTTCACCGATTTTACTACCTAATTACCTGGTTGCGTCTTGATTCTCTGGCAGACCTAAGCCGTGCCGAAGATGGTCGCGCCTTCTAGGATTTCCATCCGAAGCACTGATGATTCATATTGCTTAGGTCTGCACCGCAAATTTAGGAAAATGCTCCATCAGGTAGCCACTGTGGCCAAACTTAATGAAAGTTGAACAGACAAACAATATTCTATCATTTTCCTTCTTTTGCGTCATCAACTATGTGGGATCGCAAAATTATGTTGGTTTTGTGGAAAATAATATGATCATTCATCCGGATCTATTTTGCCAAGCACATACTGCACGATCAGAGTGCAACATATGAATGCGACGGAGCGGATCAGTGAGGAAGATATATTGCTTTCGATCAAGACGATAGGCGGTAATTGAACCAAATTTTAGCCGTGGGAATGCTATGCTGACAAACACATGCCGATTGGAATTGCAACTTTGGCCGCGATTTACTGTCGCATTTTTATGTTCTCAGTGGAATGTGCCCAAAGACCAACAAATATGACCGAATTTTGTTCGTAAAGTCCCAACTAAGTTAGGGGCTACTAACTTTGCATTTACATCAATCACTAAATAAGCTCCTGATGAGGGCCAAACGCGGCGCTGTTAGAGTTCGCTCATATGGTTAAACCGACTTGCTTAGTGGTGCCAGTGTCTTGGGGCACAGCGGTCTTGCGGGACTGCATATGCAATACACACAACCGAAGATGTATCGTCAAACCAAATGCGTTTATTCGAAAGAAACTGAAATTCTCCGAGCTAGGGACCAGGTGTACAAGGTTAAACTATTCGTATTATTATTATTGTTAGAAAAAATATTCAACCATGGCGTTTACGTCTACATTGGCGTAGGTGTTTCATTCTGTATATGGTAATCTATTATTAGACCACGGGTTATTCCACGAATGGAGATGCAGACAACATGGCATAAGCCACAATCAACGATCAGCGGTCCAGCGGTTAATGTGGGTAATTTCAGAGTCCCTTTACTAATATTTCATGAGTTAAGGTTAGTCGACAGCGAAGTCATTCAGTATGTGTGCAACCTATATTACATGGGGCATAAGTCATTCGTAGTGACATTTGATAACTTTTGTCACCATATATCATTTCTTTAAAAACATCCTTAATTTTTCAGCTGTACGCAAACAGATGACAAGTAAACGCAAGCAAGGATGGTTACTAAAATCTTGCCAGTATTTGAGCTTAATAAAACATCACACTGGTTTTTTCTTCATAAACAACGAAAAATCCAGCCCTTTGTTGATTCCGCGGTGAAAGAACACGCCAACCAACAGAAAATAGCTTGAAATGCATATTCTGCCGAACCGCCAAATTTTTATTTTTCCATCGATTTCACATGTACCCATATAGTTATTCTGTCTCCACAGCGCACCATGGATCATGCATTGCAAATGTGCAAGCTTGCCACACCCGTCTCATGTTTGAGCAAACTTGAGAATATTTGAGCCTTTGTGCACTTGCGAGTACAATTCATACCTCACATGACAACGTAGTTTATATTCACAGGACATAAAGGCAAGTAATGCTTTAGGCTACGAGGAAAAACCATGGTTAAATGGCGATAAGCCTCCGTGAATTAAAGCAAAGCATGTGATAACACTCAATTTCGCTACATATAATCCATGTTCATATATTATTTCAGTTTGTATAGAACTAATATGAGTACAGCACTGAACTTGCCGAATGTAGTCATTTTAAACAGTTTTAGTTTTCATATGCTTGGTGCTAGCAGAATTTTAATTCTGTCTAAATACGTCAATCAGGCATGATTTTTGATCAAACGAACATTCTTACCAGAGCATATTCGGCCACTTGAAGGAGTGTATGCGCATGCTGATAAGGCAAACTTTTTCAATCGTCGAGTATTTATTTTGCATGATTAAACAAACACTCTAGCTGTCAATGTCAGGGAATCACTCAGGTGAGGGGCTCTTTCACAAACTTGTGTACGGTATCCCTGAAAAAAAAATTCGGGGCAGGTTGCCTTCTCTTTGTAAAGACAACTAGCACTTCAAAAGAAGAGATGCTACCAGGGATGGCTGTTGGGTACGCAGGTAGCAAACACACAAACAACGCTAACTAACACAGTTTGCGTGGCTTTAATTTGTTACACGACTCTGCTTGATAGAGAGGGCCATGGGTTTAAAACTGTAATTAGCTGCAGGTTCACGGGGTGGATGGTACGACTTCATATATTCTAAGGCACATCGCTGCACCCAGTTCAACGTTCTGTGGTCTAGTTACATTTTGCAAGTGCTGGGCTTTTTCTTTAACATCTGCTCCATTTTGAAAAAAAAGGAATCTGCAGGACCAAATAATGTGCATTTATAATTTTATGATCAGGCAAATCTGAGCCCTTTATACGAGCGTAACGTAACGTAACACCTACGGCTAAGAACGATACTTTAATATTGATGATCCTTACAAGAAGAATAACTTGAGATTGGGAAACCTAAACCAAGATGGCAGAATAAGAATGATTAGAGGTGTCAGAAGGCTTATAAACTTCTTGCTCACATCATGGTACCTTCATGCATTACATATTTAATATATTGCACCGTTGTGTTTGTCAAATCAATTGAGCAACAATAAGTAAGCGTGCTTTGCTAATTTTTATATTTCTATATAACGTGGAACCCATAGGAGCACTGAAGATCGCAGCAACGCGTAGAACATTTCGTGCCATCCTTCGCATTTACTTATCTCACTCGGGCTAAATAAATGTTGTACCAGCAGCCTTTAAATATCGCTTCATCGAAAAAACAACGGCATAATTTTCTTCAAAAATCACTGAAGAAATATAATTATCTCATTTACCATCCTGTTTGGTCTTCATAGCTACGAGGTATCCAAATTTTCAGTGCTCAAACACACTTAAGCGGTACGATAATTGTAAGCAGATATCCAATTCAGAATTTGGTTTTTAATTTAAATTTAGTTTCACACTCTTTGGGTGGGCAGTTATCTAACCGGGCCAATAGCAAATATATATTCCCGAACAAACAAAACACCAAGTAGGATAAACGCAAAATGAGTTATTTAATTAGTTCGGAGCTCTTGGCATTGGGAACTGCTAGTGCAGAAATTGCTTTGTACGCTTTCCAGAAAACGATATCTTCGTTATATACTTGTCTTCTGTCACATTTTGCTCATTCTGCCCTTTTCTGTTACATTATCGGTATTCATGTAGATAAGGACGTTCGTACAGGTTATTTTCCGTTACACTTATCAGGAAATAGTAATTTCTCACCTTTACAAGACCGGCCGCATTAGGCCATATTTTCCGCAAGTGTCGAGGCATTGTAAAATCATCTTCGTAATCAAATACGCCTTGCAAACTATTTGGACATGCTCCAATTATCCAAGCACTTGTTTAATAGCACCGTCTAGCTATCTGGTCTTTGAAA